>KZ505658.1:103954-152043 GCA_002844005.1 Limosa lapponica baueri
CTCGGTGCTGAAGGCGGCGGCGCTCCCCGGCACAGCTCGGCTCCCCCCGGTACAGCTCGGCTCCCCGCGGCACGGTTCGGCTCCCCCCGGCACTGTCCTCCCTCCCCGGCTCGGCGCTCCCCCTGGGAACCCCCGCTCCGCCCGGGGCACGGTGCCGGATGAATGTTTGCCGGGGGATTTCTGGACGGGGGAAGCCGGTGAGGGCGGAGGCGGTGGCGGCGGGGGAGCGGGAGCGAGGAGGGGACAAGGTGGGGGGAGGGGGGGGCACCGGCAGGGCTGCTTAACGCGGCCTCTCCCGGGATGCGGGACCTTCATCGGATGACACCCGCCGTGTCCTCCCTCTTCGGATCGATGACACAGGGGAGGTTCCCCGACGCTTTTTTGTCCTGTCCCCGGTTTCGTCTCTCAGCTCGGATGCCGGTGGAGGAGTTCTCGCTTCCCCCCCAGGCGCCAGGGAGGTTTCGGCAGCGCGGGGCCAGGGCCACCCCTGAGGGTAAGGGACACGCTCGGGACTACTTTGCGTGAAACAGTGTGGAAGTTTGCTTCTCTCCTCAAAGCTTTTCCCCACCCCGGGGCCATCCCCCGCTTGCCCTGGGATGCTCTGTGGGGCTTCGCTGCGGGCCCGGGCCCGCCCCGCAGAGCCGCGGGACCGCGAGGGACCGGCGGGGCCGCCCTCGCCTGGGAGCGGCCGCCGCAGCCTCGGTGAGAAGGTTCCACCTCGAGGGCGCTGCCCGCAACTGCACCCGCGGCCTCGGGTCCCGCCGGCCCCCGCACGGCTCAGCCCCGGGGCCCTGGACTCGGAGAGGGCTCCAAACTCCAGGGCGTGAGCAGGGTGGCTGGTTCCTCAGGCTCCTGTCACGAACCAGACCTTTTCCGTCTTCCCATTTCAGATTACTCTGAACTGCTTTCCTTAATAGCAACTACTGTTTTTCTTTGCTTTGCCCAGAGTTGTCTGCCTTACTTCAAACTTCAGTGCTGGAAGAAGGAAGAATTCCAAACGTGCGGTAGTGTATCCAGCCAGTGCTTCCATGATTGTCTTTGTTATATGGTACTGCTTGGATAAATTCTTGCAAGCCACAGGATTTAGACAATATCTGATGTGTCTTTCGAGGCTGTAACTTCTCTTACGGAGATGATCTTTTACTACTAGAAAATGGCACTGGGAAATTGGCCAGGTGGTAGACAGAATATATGAAGTCCTGTTTGCATTTGTTTTTTTTCCTTCCATGAAAGAAGACCAAGGAGCTGTGATTTCAGTGATCTTATCATAGAAATCTGGAATATAGTCCCACAGGTTAAATCCTGATGTTCAACCATGAGCAAAATTCCATTTTAAAGCAGAGATCCTCCTTAACCCCTATCAGGAAAATAAGCCATGCATGAGTTATCAGTAGTGTTGGACAGACCAATTTCCAACCTCATTTACAGTCTGTAGCTCCCGCAGCTCAATAGAAAGTTCAGCAAAGACAAAACCAAGTGATGTTCTGAGAGCAGAGCTGATGCTTGAATTTTTGTGTAAATCTTGCAGCTGGAGATGCAGGCTGAGGTCAAAAGATTGGGATAAGAAGACCTCCAATGTGTTCCCTGCTTGGCCACCAACCTGAATGTAACCTGTTGCCTCATCCTATCCCTCCCAGCCACATCTTCACAATTTGGGGGGACATTGGGACTATATCTTATAAGTCCACAGTGAGTAGCACAATGACTTTTAGGTGGGCGTATAATAAATAAATGCATAATCAAAGAGATGTGTGCTGTGTTTTGACTAAATGCAAGCAGAGAAAGTAAACTGGGGATGGGAGAGGTGGATAGAGGGGGGAGAAAAGAAAGCAGCTTTACATGAAAATGGTCGTTTGGTGAGGATAGATGACACAAAAGAGAGGCAAAATACATCCATCATGCTTTGAGCAGGATTCCTTCTGATCAAGCCCAACGGCAGCCAGTGTCAGTTTGTACAGAACACTAATGTCAGGACTGGTGACAAACAGTACCTGTACAACCAACTGGGGAGGGAAGGCATCCCGTTCTGGAGACAGAGCTGTCATAAAGGAGCTCTTAAATGATACTTTTTTGAGTGAGGAGTTCTGATTCTCACAGGAAGCATCTTACATGTTAGGAGACAGGCATGGACTAAAGGCCATACTAAAATGTCAGGACCACAGAGCAGTGGCCTGAGAGGCTTCAGCTTTAATTACTGCCTAGAATAAATGCTTGCTCTAAACATCTCTTTAAAGCCAAGCACAAACAAATGCATCAGTCCACCTCTGTGCCTCTATTTTTCCTACCCAGAAGACGTTGAACCTCCGTGTATCCAAGCAGTGATTTTGGCAGAGCAGTTCATGTTCCAACAGCACTATTCCATAGCCGCACTCACCAATACACTTTTTAATGAGATTCAAATGGGGCTGATTTTTTTTAACTTTGAAACAGTGCGAAGTAAGACATTCTGAGTTCTGGGTGGGGTTTTTTATTGCCATTTAAGTGATAGAAATGCAACTTTCAGAGTTAGTCAAACATCAGAATTAAACCTCCTGAGGCAATAAACCACTTGAATAATCACTTTTAGGTGAAGGTCTGCTGATTAATAGCCATCAAGGAATACAGAGCCATGAAGTCCGTGATTCTCATTAAACTGATAGTGGGTACTGGGTTCTGAGTTATATTTTGGAACATGGGTGTTGGAATTTTTCAAGAAAACATAATCACTAAAAAAAGAACCTGACACTTGTGTGTTTTGTGTGCACTTCTCTAAGACCAATAATTCTTTACAGAATTTATTGCATGGTGAAAAAAATAAAAGGTGGAGAAAAGGCATTTCACAGTAGTAACTATGACAAAAAGCATTATCTGGAAGCCAAGAAAGTGTGCAACCATCTGTAAAATAGAACATACCTTTGGAAGGCTCTGACTGTGACTTATTTCAAATAAACTTTTCAGCAGTGAACAGGAGATGTCAGAGCTTAAATCACAAAAAGGAAGATAGCCATCACATGGGAAAAGTAGCACGGTTTCCAGGGAAGATATTTTCAGAATCAGAATATTTTCAGTATCTGATTTCCAAATGTGTCTAACAAACTCCAATATGTTAGAAGATTTTGGCAGTTGGAAACTATCCCTCTGCCAGAAGGAGCAGCACAAGAACACCATTCTGTAAGTGGGTTTTTGAATCTCGACTTTGAAGGGGCAGCAGGAGCTGGCTGCACTGCAGGGGAGGGCAAGCCGGGAGCCAAGGCAGGCTGCATGGCAGGCAGGGGCAGTGTCCTCCACAACAGATACAGTCCCACAGCAGCTGAACAACAGAGCAGAGCAGGTCTGGTGGCAGTAACTGGGGCCAGCACATCCCAGTGATCTCTAGACAAGTCACAGTGGTGAGGCAAGTCTGAGGTCAAGCCGGGAGTCAAGCTGGAGGATCAGGACCTTCATCAGAGAGGTACATGTCGAGGCACAGGCGAGGCTGCAACAGCTCAGGAAAGGGCAAAGAAGGAGCACCAGAGGTTAAAAAAGCTCCCGAGTGATGCTGGGGAGCCCAAATGAGATTTCTTACGGCTCTCTCATGAAGCTGTCTTCTCAGCAGCCTGGCCCAAGGTCACACCATGTCAGAGCTGGGCTTGAGCACAGGCTGCCAAACCCATAGGAGCAGGGCAGGGCTCCTGGCCCTCATACTGGTCGAAGTTTGTGTCATATTCCCTTTTTCTGCACAGAGCTGGAGTGGCACATCTGTCCTTAACGCACAGTGTAAGAATATGCCTCTCAGTGTGATTGAAATATGAAGGGGACCCATCTGGAAGTTAGAAATGGTGGACTCATACTAAATTTAAGTGAAGGATACAGTATGTTTATGAATCAAATACAGTGTTTCCAAAATACAAGTGGATGATGAGTCTGCAAAATCCTCTCCCACACATGTCAGAACATGGAAGTCAGCAGAGACAGTTGTGAAGCAACATAATATTTGCTAAAGAGAAGAGAGACTCAATCCTAATTAACTAAAAATTGCAACGCCCACAGAGTACCTTTATAATGGGGACAGTCTCCAATAGCATGTCCTCTAGTATAATGGCTGTGGGGTTTTATACCTATATTTAATAAAGTATCTATATAGGTACTAAGTTCTGCAGCTTCTAAAACTTTAGTCTTTCATTTTGTCCTTCACTAAAGGAAAAATGAAACCGTGTTTAAGAGTGCCTTTCATTCTAAGCCACCTTACAAAAACTGATAAAAAGCTATATATAGTGATTACTTCACCAGCCTTTGAAATGCTGACATCTTTGAGGTGAGGTACAAAAAGGTTTATAAATCAGAAAGTAAAGCCACATTACCTTTTCAACATGTGAGCTATAACCTTTCCTGTTAAACAACAGCAGATGGACACAGCTATTTTCCATGAAAAAAATCTTTGCATTTATTTACCCTTCCAAAGAAGTTATTTGCATACAATGTCATTTGCCAAACAACAAGTGGAGCTGATCATGCTCTGCCTTGTACTAGCCACTTTGTAGACTGTTGGCAAAATCCTCTGAGGTTAGCAGTGCGTGGAAATAGCTAATCTTCAAGCCTGGTGTTTCCATCATTTTTGTGGACAGCAGAATTCGTCAGAAGACCTTTTTCTAAACTAAGTGTGCAAAATGACCTGCATACTCCCTAGATAAAAAACGTACTCAGGCTTAATATAAGGTAAACTTGATTCTACTTTTAATACTACCTATTAGACAGCCAGAAAACAAACCATTAATCCATCGTCTAGAGTTCAAGGCATTGTACTGCAAAGCCAGACATTTCTTTTCATGCCTTGTTGCAGAAGCAATAGAGTTGCAGCTCTAGGAATCATCAAAATCATGAATGAAGACTCAATTGAAGTAATAAAATGCTTTGCTTAAATATGATTGTAAGTTTAAATGCTGCAAGACCGACCCTCGAGCAGCATTGAGCAGGGAGAGCATTTTGAAAAGGCTCTGAGAATTCCCCTAAACCCATGGCATCCATACAGTGTCCAGAGAGGCAGCAGATGTCCAGCCCCATCTTGGGCCTGAGGTTATTCTCTGAGTGGATATGTAAACTCACAAGAATTATGTTAAATAGATTAGGGTGTCACTTCCTGTGCCCAGACCCATAACCTTAGAGTAAGCAGGTGAACATGCCCTATTAGCTGTTGCTCCTGAAACTGTTCTTTAAGAATCATGTCAATATATTGTTGGGTTCTTAACCAGAAGACATTAAAAATGGAGGTGAATTTTCTTGGGTGAAACACACAGGTGGTCAGGATAGATTCTCAAACATCTAAAATGTAAACTCTTGTATTTAAAATATTCCTCTAGGCTCCCTGTGTAAATGCAAAGCATGGAAATGGAAAGAAATAGCTACTCTTTCCAGGCAATGAGTCATCTGATATTACCATAGATGTCTAAATAGAACATGTAAATCATGCCTGAGAAGTGTCTTTTTCTCTCCGTGGACTATAAAAAGAGTCTAGACAACTGGCTCAGATGTAAATGTCTGCATTGTAGATGATGGAAGTGAAGTAAGGTATATCCACCACCAGAGCACGGGAAGATGCAGACAGTAAAGACAACAGGTCAGGCTGAGCTTCTGACAGCATACACCACTAGTTCGTGACTAGTTTTACTCCTCGTTATGTCTGTTCTGGTGGTAGGTAATACTCCCGCACTAATGAGTCCTTTCTCTTCCCTTTCTCTCATCTCAGTAAGTTACTGACAAATATTCAAAATGATCTTAAAAAGTAGATCAACTGTGTGCCAAGTATTTAAAAGTGAAAAAGCCTTAGAAAAAAATAAATATTTTGTATTTACCCAGAAGTTACATATTTAGAAGGAAATAATTCTGCAACTTTTTCCTTAAAAATTAATTTAATTGGTACAAACTTAAGCAATCATTTTAATTAACTGCCTGTGAGAAAAAGAATGGTCATGGTTGGGTTTTTTCCTGCTTGACTTTTACATGAACAAGATGTAATTGAGCTGCTGCTCAAGATTCGCATATGATGACTTTTTATATCCATATGGCACTTTGTGGGGGAGTTTACATTAACATTTCAGCTTGGATCATGAGCACGCTTTTGAAGTAAACCTCCTATTTGTCCCCACTTACTATGTGCTTTGGTTAACATAACAGAGCAGTCTTGGGGCTCATGGCCTGGATTCCTCTCAGGAGAAACAAGAAGTTGAAGCTGCACTCCAGCAGTGAGCCTAAAGTGCTAGAACCACTAACAGACCAAACTAGAGATAGTCTGAAGTGATCCACATGTCCACGTGTGGTGTGAACATCAACTCATCAGCACCAAATATTTCGCTCTGTAGACCTGTGCTGCCCCATGCAACTTGTTAAAATAAACATAGCCCACATCAGATCAAGGTTTCAGTCTTGAACACTGTCGTGGTATTCCCTTGAGGGCCAGAGCTGAAGGATGGGACTGAAGTTCAAAGATAGCTAGGTCTTGTAACTAATTAAAGGCTAGCATGATGCATGGTGTATTCCACAAGGAAGTTTCACATGTCATTTAATGGTTACCAGCTGTAAGTAAGGTACATGATTCTATCTTACATGTGTAGAGTGAAGACTGAGCTTTTTTAATACAGTGGAGGATCAGAAAACATATGTGCAACCATATTTGCTGTAGGTTCTGTGCTACTGAAACAATAGAGATCGCCCTATCATTGTTGTTGGGGTGAAGATTAAGTGTACAATGATGCAACATTCATCCAGTGCTCTGCTCTACATCCACAGCTTGGGAATTACCTTCATTTATCAATGATAAGGTGATCTTAATAAATTCCTTCATTATTTAAACTCTGCTTAAAGTACAAAACAATCAATGACATTATTTTAATCAAGAAAGACCAATTGCAATGTACTCTTATGATAGTGGCATTTTCTTGTCTTAAAAAAATAATCTAGGATATCTAAAAGCCACTTTGTCATGTCATTGGTATTAAGCTTAATGATTCTTGCTTTCTTGTGCTTCATTGCTTCACTCTGACCTGAAGACCGCTAATCACTAATGGTATAATTCAGCAAGTGTTGTACCATACGCTTGCTGAATAGGGACACTACTGTGGCAGGAACACTTCCAGTTTTTAAACACCACCTCATCGGCCTTATTGGGCAACTTTGGGACTGGCAATAGGCATAGAGCTGTTACGATGTGAAATACAACTACTATAGCACTACCTTACATGCTAAAATATTTATCCATGCATTTTCACTCTTCAGGCTTGCACTCAGCAAGGAGACTAAGACATGCATATGTGGGATTTTCATTAGCCTGGTCACAAAAGCATTTCAAGGAGGACATACGCTCACATGCAGAAAATGAAGTGGGAGAAGGCTCAGCAATCTGTCCCCATCTTAAACATTTCATTGTCTAAACAGGCCCAAGAAGAGTTTAGGGGTTTTAATAGATAAATGAAGTGTACTGAAGTAATAATGTTCACATTTCCATGGATTTATAGAAAGCTTATTATGTTGTAAAATTCAACATAAAATTTGTGTATTCCTTAATGTCTCTAACTGCTTCTCCCAGATTGCCTTGTGTTTCTCATCAATATTAGCTCTTAATAGCCACAGTTCTGGTGCTGACAAAAAACCTGTGTGCCCACAGCCTGGCCAAAACAGATAAAATGAAAAAAATACTTTTGAACTTAAATTGAAGCCCTTTCTCTCAGTAAAAGAATTTGAGTATCCAGCTACCAGCTTTCAAGAAATAAAATATTGTTTTGGGAACATTGTGTCTTTAGATCTCCATCACTAGGGACAATTTAGTCGAAAAAGTCCATAGGCTAAAACTTCCTTTGGGGACCAACTAACAAACATATGAACAGTGAGATAGGGTGATGAAATAAGTAAAGTATCTGAATGAAATCAAAATAAATTACATAATTAAGGGTCAGAAGAAAATATTTCTCCCTCATTTTTTTCAGTTTGCTTTACTTCTTAAATGCTATTATATTCGTTTGTTGGTTTGCCTTTTTTTTTCTTTAAGTTTTATTCAACACTTGAAAAAAAGTCAAAGGAAATTTGAAAACGAAGGGTGAGGGATATACAAGAGGAGAAACTGCTGAGAGCAGACCCCTCCTGCAATCTTGGAGCAATGTTATTCACTTGCCATGACAGAAACAGGTGCAGGCATCCTCTTTCTGACCCACTGCAACCAATGTCAGGGACCAGCGCTCCCTGACATCAAGAGAATGCCCTAATTGCAAGCATACTCTAGGATGGGTTTCATTGGACGTGTCCACATTTGCATTTTAGCTTGGAACCGGAGTGCTATTTTGAGGCAAACCTCTTTTTCACCCCTATTTACAGGACTTCGATTGTACCACAGGGCTTTCTTGGACCAAACCAACAGGATTTGGCCCATCTTCTCAGATGAAGCCAAAATGCTCCATTGGGCACTCAGACCTCAGACCAGACTAGCCCTAGCCCCAGGTGACACTTCTGGACCAGGAACAATATGGACCTTAGTGCCCACCCTGTGGATCTGTTCCTATTTTGCTAAATTACTTGCTCTATAAATCTCTCCCTCTCTCTTGTGCAATGTTTTCTGCTTCGGATTAGAAAACACCCATGGGGCCAGGGAGTGTGTTCAAGAATGAGCCCAGATGATGCTGACTGGAGGGATACTCAGCTTTTTGCTCAAGCAGCTCAGGAGGCTGTAGTAAAATTGCCCCAGTTCCCTGCTGCTTGGGACATTATCCCTTCAGCAGGCTGGTTGCAGAAATGCATTGAGAAAATAATGAAGATTTTCATCAGTTTCAGGCCAGAAGATATATTTTATCTGGAAATGACTATGTGTGGAGGTGTTCCAAACATCTCTTCTCATTATTTTTGCTTCACAGAAAAATTTAAGGGCTTGTAATCATTGTCAAACAGAAAATAAAAAAGGACGTTTTAAAATATCAGCAATTTTCATAAAAATCAAGTTTCTGCCAGTTCTGTCAGGAACCAGTTTTGTGTAGATAGATACACGTAAGTACTATTGCTAACTGCTGGCTGAGAGCCCATGGAAGCAATGGCTGCAAGTCAATAGTCGCATTCCCTTCTGCCACTTCTGTTTCCTAATAGCAGGGGAAAAAATCATATAAACACCACATAATGGTTTGTAGAAACACTCATTTGTTGAGTGTTCAGAATCAGAAATCAGAAAGAAACATTATTAATCATATTATTTAAATTGTATTATTTAAATTTAATATTATAAACATAGCAATGGGTCTACAAGTCAAGGACTTAAAAATTACCTTTCCTTCCTGCAGTTGCACTGTATGCTAGTATAAGTGGAAATGGTACTCACTAAGGTTTAGAAGCTACACTTCTACAAAATTAACATTACAATATGCTATGCTGCATACTCATTTAAAATGCAAAAAGATTGGATCAAAATAGTATGTTAAGGTATCATTATTACTTACTAGTTTTTAAACATTAACACAGACTCTTGTTTTAAATTTCAAACACATGAAGGAATGAGCGAAAACAAAATCCAGCAGCTTTAGCACACACTGAATGAGCTTGTCCATATTATGGAATAATATTGGTTTTACAAGGTCTAGCTAATGTGTGTTAGTTAAATGAGTGGTTTTCAGGTCACAGGTGAGGAGCATGCTAACATATTTACCACCAATTGGAAGGCTGCATAGCACATCATGATCCGTGACAAATTTTGAGGACTGACAGTGGTCCTCCAGGAAGTTTGGGGACCAAGATTCAGGTGCCCCATTGGCTTAGGCATTTAACAGTTCACGTAGGCATATAACAGTAATCCTACACTTTTTTTTATAGACCAGGAAGAGAAATAGTCTTCTACAAGGCAATCACTTCATCCTCCAACAGGTCTCTTTAAAAGGTTTGGTAAATTGACTCCGAGATGTGGTAGTCTCTCTCCATTGACCACAGAGGGAGTCTCAGGCTTTGGAAGTCAACAGCTATGACTATCTAGACATAAGGACCCAAGGGATTACTGACAAAAAAAAGACAACTACATCAAAGGTCTTTGCTCCTGTTTCAGACACACATTTCCTGGTGGGAGGGTGTGGAGAAGTTTGCCCTTTCCCAGCTGCCCTCAATGTCCTCCTCCACAGCTCTGTGCAGACAGCTCAGATGTTCCTGCTCTGAGCCATGGTTCCTCCACCACTTCTTGTGAAAGGGCTGCCTCTTGCCCAGGGGCTTTGGGAAGGGAGAGGGGAGGACAGGCTCACAGCTCTCCACCGCCACCCAGGCCCACGAATGGGGCATGCTCTTCATCCTGGTGCCAGGAGCAGGGTCCCACAGGAGGGTCACAGCAGGCATCGGGGCTGCCACTGCACAGGTGGGCTGTGTATCTGCTCTGACTATACAGCCAGAAGTGCGTCTGTCAGCAGGACCACCTTGCCTGACCATTTCCACCTAAATCCAGCCTATCTGCCTAATCTAGACCAATTGACACAGTCACAGATGTCACACATGGACACAGATATGGTGGTACTCACACAGCTGAAACAGAGGAGCTCTGCAGCCTCACGTACCCTTGGGAAAGGAAATACAAGAACAAAACTTAATTGGGAACAAGGTTTTACCCTGAATCAGCACAGGAGTTTTTCTTCCTGCAGTCCCACAGGGGCCGTGAAAATCTGTCTTTGTACAACACCTTCCAGAGAGGAAGCTGAAATTGAAGCGAGCTGGCACCGGTGTTCAACACATCCACATTTCCTAGAAATCTTACGGTTTTTTTGTCTGCGCATGCTGATTTCCAAAGCGGGGTTCATTTGAATCCTGGTTTCTCAGTGCAACACAGATACATCCCGCGAATTAGCTATTCCATAGGCAGGATTTTAATGCTTAACACTCATAACTGCACCTTGCAGGGGAACATCTGACTTGGCTGTTCAGGATTCTGAAATGCTTCTGCCTCCGCGCCACAATATTTAGAGTCGTCACATCAGTAATGAAAAGAGTTTAATTGAATAAAAGAAAGTTAAGATTAAAATATACACACATCGGCTGAAATAAAAAGTCATTTAATCTGGCATTTGCCAGTTAAAAATACATTTTTACAATTAAATTTAGAATGTCTATACAAGTCAATTGCGTTAATTTGGATAATTTTTAAAGTTTTTCCTCAGTGGAGTAAATTTTAATTTGGGGATTAAATGAACAGCTAATAGAGACATTCCGATTTTTTCCCCCTCATACATTTGATGTTTGCTTAAGGATTTTTTCTTAACAACCTCCCCTTCAAAATAGCACTGTCTTCAACGGGTAGAGAACATGTGACTTACTAAAAACTTAAAATAAGCCCTAGGTTATTATATTTGCATCTATCAGCACCCTTGCTTTGAGAAATGGCTTTGCTAAAAGAGCACGTTTTAATCTGCTGGTACTACTTGCATGCATAAAGGCTATAGGGTTTTACCAGGATTTTTTTAGAATTTAAAAATTGTGCAGTCCTCAGCACCTACTGATGGCATTCTTGGTACTAATAACACTACTACGACCTGATGCATTGTATTCCGCACCACAGTGCCTGTATATGCTCTATATAACACAATTCTTCTTCAACAGAAAGAGGCGAGAAGACAAAATGATGTAAAATAGTGTAGGGAGAAGGAAAAAAAACTTGTCTGTGGACTCCGATTCCTTGCAGAATGACCCTGGAATATTCCCTCAGAGTAGAAACAGTTAATGCTCCTGTTAAGCTTGCAATAAAGCCTAATTTAAAAGTTTTCTAGACAGTGGTTTATCTAGGATTAAGTGATCTGTAATGTCAGAATGAACAATTGATCCATTCTGGAACGACCTGAGAGACTTCTTGTTTTCCAGCCTGATCTTTGTGATACCCACATCATCCATTTACCACTTCCAGTGTTCGGTAGACTTTTCTATAACTCAGCCAGGTTCAGTTCTGCAGCTACAATTCAATCAAAAAATCATGTCAGGGCTCAGAGTTATATTAGCTGAAATTAGGAATGTTGGTCATTTGTTACACTTGGCGTCATATTTGTCTTCTGGGTCTCAGCTTTCCTCTGAAGACAAATTCTCGAGGTTTTTATAACAACTAAAGAAAAAATGATTTTTTTTTTTTTTTTTGGAATCTTAGTGCATCCTGATATTTCTCCACCTTCCAGGTCTTTACAAATGGTCATATATTTCGCAAGACTTATGGCCAAAATCACAAGAGCTGTCAGCACTGACATTTACCCATCAACATTACTGAGTGAACAATTGCAAAGATACGTATGAGATCATTACAAGTACAGAAGAAGTGTTCAGATATTTATCCTTACTCCTTTTGAGTTAGGTCCAGTAAAGGATTTAAAGGCAGAAACACCTAACTCTTAGGCTGACTTCCAGAATTAAATCCAGAGGCAGACACCTGACCTCCTTCCAAAACTTGAGATAAGCCACCCAGCAGGAAGAATTAAACTCCTGAACAGTGGTGAGAACCCCGGTTCCCCCATTTCACTGTGTGCTGCCTCTCCACAGCTAAATCCTCGGGAGGCTGCCGAGCCTCACTCCCTCCTGTGAGACCAGGAGTCCTCACGCTGCCCCACAGCTACAGTGCTTTGCCGCAAGAGAGGGAGCGTGAGCCTGAAGTCTCTCAGGTTGAAGAGGGCATCCCACCCATGTCTCTGCCTCCTGGATTAGTGCTACATTTATGAGAGGTTCATTAGAAACATCTTACCCATAATTATCACTTGGGAGGGACACAGTTTTTGGCAGTGTGCAAGGTAGACTCACTTCAAAGGATTCTGCATGCTTCTCTGCCTAGTTTTGGGATCTAATGAGGCTTGGACAGGCAGGCAGCATTGCAGGCTGAGTTGAAGAAGAGCTCCAAAGGTATTTAGAAACCTCCAGGTTTAAGCAGCCCCTGGTCAGGGATGTTTAGATAAAAGGCACCAAGAGCTCAGTCCAGTTGTCTAACCATAAAAATGTGTCTAGTAATGTTTGTGACATCCTAGGGAGGTCAGCTGGGAGATACAATGCAGGCCGCGTGGGAGACCTACACTTTTCTGGATTGGCAGCAGGAGACCAGCAGATACCCTGTAGTCTCATAAATGGAACTAGATGCCTAAGTTTTAGCAACTAAAATAAGCCTATATAATGACCAAATCCCATGTTAGGAATGGAAATCTTGTACCTTGCTTCTGACCTGTGGTACACGGAGAAGACACTGCCAGCAGCAGCAAATACTAACCAATTAGTTAGAGGTGCAAACCAGGTGAAAACATGACTTCTCCTATATATTTTATTATGCTAATAAAGCGTTATAGAAAACAGTCCATGCCAAAGCACAGACCTAGTTCTGCAGCTGCACATTGTGAAGCCTGTGGGAAGTGAGAATACAAAAAAGTGAGCCTCTAATTTCCACTCTCTTTTTGAGGTCACTCAGACCATACAACAGTTTACAGCTCTATGGACAGAAAAACCTATCCCTGGGTCTTTCTGAGTTGGAAAGTTCCACTAGTTCTGGAGTGAAAGCCCACCTGATGAGATTTGTAAGCCAAAAAAAAGCATTTACAAAATATCAGGACTGAGTGCTCACCCCAGCAGGCTGCTTGCTTTGGACACATGATGGAGAAGGCTTTTGCCAATTTCTGTTTAGCTTGGCAAACTCTGTGGCAAGTGTAGTCACAGTGAACATACTCCCAAACCAGAGGATACACATGGTTCCAGAGCTGATGCAAAATGGGCAGGTGAGGGTTAGATGATAATGCAACCAGTTTAAACACTGTGAGACAGCGATAGCATTGCATACTATTGCCTTCAATGTATCCAGCCAAAAGCAGCATCACAAGGATCTCAGATTTCTGTCACAGGTAAGTAGCAATGGTAGTGAAGTCGAAGAGGGAATTATATCCAATTGTATATACAGAAAATTTGATTTTTCCTTTATTTTTTTAGACACAAAGGCTGATCCTGGACACATTTGCTTGACGAAACTTCCAACAAAGTCAAGCTCCATTACAAAATAGAAGGCATGACATTTTTTAACAACTGTGTTATGTGGGCAGGAGGAAGGAGTCAGTATCAACATGCCATTTTTAAATCAATAGGAAATTAGCCAACCAGCCTAAGGCTTCTTTTTTGCTTTCTTCAAAGGGATCTGTTTACTAAAAAATCATTTAATCCCATGTGCTTCAGGAATACTGGACATTTGAAGATCTGAACATTTAAATCCTGGGCACTGTAAAGCTAACATTTTATGCACATTCAGAAGTTCACAGCATAGCATTCAACCTTTATCTGGTCAATCATACTTTTTGTCATGTGCAACAAATGACACTATGATCTAATTCAGATATTTATGTCTGAAAATGGATTTATTTTACTTTAAAAAACTTCCTTCTTTGGAGTATTAACAAGTGAGTCCCAGCTCCTTAGGCCAGAGAAGATGAAGAAGCCAGTATTCATATGGTTCACAAAGTAAGTAAGAAAACTTGAAAATCATTGTGCATTTCTGCCACATGCTGACCTGGTGCTGTACATGTTTGGCTTTTACATATTAACCCATCCATTCTGGTACTACTTAGTTGAGTCCAAGATGGCCACCAGCTAGCTGATGGCTTTTTAGTGCCATCTTCTTACCACTGCAATAACAATGACAATACCTTAGCTTACCACAGCAAAGGTCCTTGCTGCAGTGGGTCAAACCAAACAATCAAATGCAGGGCTGCAAAGCATCAAAAAAGTTGTTACAGTTCAAAGTAAAGGAAATTCCTTTCCTCTACTGCCCAGAGTCCTTTATCATGAAGGACAATCCTCAGTCAGGTTCTCCAAACACGCACACATGTTTTGTGACTGCATGTTTCCCCCCATTTCCTACCAGAGCAGATGCAGGAGTCCCTGGCTGTGACTCACATGCCTGACCAGACTGAAGAGGTAGATGTACAATTTGTAAATAATGTTTTCAGCTGAGGTGTTTGACACCTACCAGACAAGCATAGATGCTATCCTTTGCTTTTCCACAATGGAAAGTTTCTTATGGGAGAGAAAGGCAGACAAAGTCCCATGGAAAGAGTGTGGCAGGAGTGGGCTGGGACACAGGATGGTCCCTGTCTCCCAGTGGGGTTCAGGCTCAGAGACCTATAACACACTGCCTGTCTCATGCTGCTTTACCCTTCCATCTGGCCGATCGAGTGCTGACATTGACATGAGAGGCAGCTGTATAAAATCTTACCAAGATCACTGTAAGACATTACAGAGGTCACAGTCTAATCCATTTCTCCAAATTACAGTCAATCGAGTATAAAGTTTCCACTTCCCTGTGAAAGTTGCACCTGAAACATATTTCCCCACTGTGTATGACCGGGCCAAATATAACCTCTTCTTAAAAGGCTTCTCAGCATCTGGTAATGGGACCTGTGAGAATCGTTCATAAAGCCTCAACATCCCCTAGGAACTTGAAGCGCTTTGTCCTTGAGCTTCTTCAAGAAACAAGAAAGTTTGAGAGAAGATTGACATTGACTTTTAAGAGATATTGGTATAATGTGAAAGAAGAGAGAATGGCAAAAAGCTAATTAGAAATTAAGAAGGTTAAAAAGGATGACCTAGAGGGACAGACTGGTATTGATCGCACACAAAATGATGGAAGGCTGATAGGGATGCCATTCACCATGACTAAGAGTATGGTAGCATAATGAATGCCATTCAGTAAGAATTACGGAGAACAGATTTTGTCACAAAAATACCATTACTGGAGGAGATTAGAAGTTTAAGTGATAAAGGTAATTATACTGACATAACAGGTTTTGACAAGGTAATTTACATCATGCTGTGGGACTGTTTAAAAACAAGTTTTGTACAAAACAAAGAGTAAAGAAAAGTAAGATCAAAAAACTTCATAAGATTATCTAGTTCATCATCCAGTCGCAGATGCTTGAACATTAAATGGATTTCAAATGGAAATTGGATTTATACATTTCTAAACGGAAGTATTTTAAATTGTGTTGCTCCGAGTTTCTACTCTTGGCTCAACACTATAAAATACCTTCATTATTGAACAGAATACAAAAGAATCACTGCAGCTAAAGTACAAACCCAGGCAGCACACTAAATGAAAAGAACGGGTCAGCTCAACACAGAGACTCTGGTGCTAGAAGTGCTAGTTTCATTCGAACAAAGAATATAGGTCAAACATCCAGATACAGAAAAGCAGTATCCTGTAATTCAATGACTAGGAGAAGAACTCTAGTTTAAGGGAAATAGCAAATGAAAAATAAGCTCTTAACATGACTGTGTGATTATGAGGGCTAGTATGATCTTCAGACGTGTAAATAAAAATGGATCTGCTAGAAGTAGGACAATTGTATACTGCCCAACTGAGAAGAGCTAATTGGGACATTTTTGTGACATTTTTCATCAGAAAATTCAACATGCTCACAGGGAGGTGGAATTTAAATAAAACTCTTCAGAAAAAAGTGGTACATATTTTGATTTTCATGACACTTCTCTTGTATTTTTAAATATACTTGCTTTGGTTTTAGATTTACTATGTCTTTTGTATCTTTTGTAACATCATATTGTATTAAAAAATAATGAATTTAAAAGTAAAACTGTAATGAAATATTTCATGTTTGCTGTAAGATTACTTTTGAGCCTACAGTTGTAGAAATTTTAAAGATGTTCTCTTTTTGTTATGAATTGGGAGAGGGAATCTGAAATCCCAAATTTTCTGTCAGCTGAGACTGTGATTCAAATATTGCAACCTGAGCCCAATGCCAAGATTTTTTGTATATAGGAAGTTATAAACAAGCTGCGAGAAGGATGTGAAGTTGCATTTCTTCAAAACACAATTTGAAAACAGGGATTTGGATGTCTTCTTAGCTTACTAGACCAACAGAAGCACAACAAAACCTAACATGAGAACCACAAGCCAAACAAATTCCAATTAAAATTAAGTGAAGATTTATTACCCATTAGAACAACTAAATTGTGATTGCCATAAATCATTCATTATTTGGAGCCTTTAAGATGATTTACTTTCCTAAAAGGCATGCTCGTAGCTTCAGTTACAAACTTAGGACTCAATGCTGAGTTTCTGGGGGGAGGTCCTGCAGCTTGGACGGTGCAGGAGTGCCATCACAGCGCCTGGGTTTGAGCCTATGAATATGGGGAAAGAAACAACCCAGTAACCAGGCACTGCTCAGGTCAGGCAGCTGCCTTCCGCAACCAATATCCATTTGCAAGACCAAGCGTTACCTGCCAAAGGGTCTGACGGGGCAGAAAGGGGCCAAGGTCTGCAGTGTGAAGAACTCACTGAAGATGAGAGATGAACTGCGCAGAAGGAGACACTCTGAAACAAGTGCATCTACATCTACAGGTACAGAATTGTGGGCAAAGCACTTCTAATCTCCCCAGCTTTCCTATGCAGGAGCTAAAAAAAAAAAAAATAAGCAGACTTTTTTTAATGTTAATAAATCAAATTATAAGGGGAGCTGTCTGAACAGGACCCAATGGGCAAAATTATTCCAGTCCACAACTCAGCAGTAGCTCTGGGGGAGCAAAGAATTAAAATCTGAAGTACAGAGAACTAAAAGGAAAAGAGAAACAACACTCACTGTCCTCCAACACACTGAGCACTAGATGTCGCGAGAAAGACCCCTTCCCTTGTAGATCACCAACACCTCGCCCTGGCTCAGCTTCTTCCCTGACAGTAGGCCTTTCTGCAAGTGTAACTGCAACCTTAGCTTCTTTAAAATATCTCCTATATCTGATAACTTATTGCTCTTAAATTCATAGCAATAACGCTTTTGCCTTACAGCTTCAGATTAAGACACACATTTTTGCACATTACTAATCTTTGTATAACTCATGTTTCAGGAAAATAGACCTATTAATATAGAAAATATGATAAATACAGATGAAATTGTGAAGCTGTATTAGAATATAAGAAATCTTGCTTAATTTAGGCTAAAAACCCTCCTCTTACACAATAGATTAATCAGCAGATGTTTCCATTAGTATCAGATAAGCAATCATCTTCCTGATGTATTAGAAATTCCATAAATACAGCTAATCTGCATCTATTCACCTCTCCCTACCGTTAGACTGCAAATTCTCAGACCAGAGACTGTCTTTTCCTGAACGTCTGGAAAGTGTTCAGCAAATTGTGGGCACTGGCATAAATAAATAATCATACCTTAGTCACTGGGGACATTTAAGTAAAATTATACTCTGCTTTAACAATTTAGCAACTCTTCCAAAATCCCAGATGAGCAATGATGTTCAGAATCCTGGTTTTCATTTATCTTGTTTCATTATAAGTTTCCTTCTAACAAAATAGAACTGTAACCATACATATTCCTATACTGTCCATACATATTCATACATGTTCATATAGTCTTTCGCCACGCACCCACTGATGCTCAAACAATCCCTCTTTCTCAAATGCTGTGAGACAGATTCTGGTCTATTTGCTGTTTCTAAGTTCTTTTCTTTTGAAATTACAGTGTCAGCCAGAACTTAAGAACAAAGAACCTCAGTCTTCTTTGGGGAGTTGTTTATCGTGCTTAAGGGATGGTTAAGGCAACAGATGAGGCAATGTAGTCACTGAATGGGAAAAGAAGGTGCCAAGGAGCACCAAGGAGTCCACCAGCCCTCAGGGAGAACAAGAAGAACTTCCCACGAAGAGGAGACCGGACAGAGTTTGCGATAACTCAGCAGGTCACTGAGTTGGCTAAAGCAAAGACTCACCTGAAAGACCAGGTTTTCTTGGGGTTTTTTATTTCATTTTTGCTTTTCTTAAGAGCTCTAAGTTCTCGTAATTTGAGAACGATTTTCTAGTTTTTATTCAAATAAAGTTTTCCTTGTTTGAGGTTAAAAACCCCAAACCACCAACTTTAGTCTTTTGAGAGATTTTAATATAAGAATATAATATTAAAATACTATTTAATACAAGAAAATAATATAAAAAACTTCGTCTGATGCAGAGTTCCATCACACACTAGAGGGACAGAAAGAGGAACTGCCCTCAGCGCTGTCCCCACCGCGGGAGCAAGGTTGGAGGCTTTCACACCAGGAGGCTTCACTGCTGTCAGAAATGGAGCAGTAAGTGTGAAAGAAGGCAAAGAGTGGAAAAATAGGAGATATTTTGAAAGATAACAGGCCTCCTCACCTCCCCACACACCAAATGTCCTCCTGCAGGGCGGACAGGTGCAAAAAATAACAAACAAAGGAGGGAAATCAAAGGAAAGTACCCAAGGAGAGCAGTGAAAAGTGAAACGAAGGATAAAAGAAAGCTGGGAATCATGGCATTGCTGGCAGCAAAAGCAGAAAAACAGAGCAACAGAACCATACAAGGTCCTTCCTTCGCATCATCCAGGTAACTCGGTTCTCAAGCGAGTCAATAAACTTCTTAGGATACTGAGTGAGTTCAAGAGCGAGGAGGCAGCTATTACTCTCATGAGATGATGTAAGATCACCTGAGACAGGTGACAAAGGTTCCAGAACAACTGGAAACGGTATAAAATACACATCATGCACCAAAACAAGTAGTCTTTCTAGCAGAATTGTATTTTCAAAAAAATGGAAGATGGCATAAATGCTCAACTCCTCCTTAACCCCCAGGACCTGGAAATTAAATGTGCTTTTTAGAAAGCAGTTTCTAATGCTCCCTGATCTCCCCATGAAAAGCAAAGCTAGAATGGGGCAATGTTATAAAGTAAATATAGATTTTGTTGGTACAGCCCCAATTTTTAACTTTAAAAAAATGGATAGTTTAAACAAAACAAAAAACCTCACAAATGCCCATTTATTTTTTTTTAACCACAAAGCTTGTCTTTATTTAATTTTGCAGGACCTGCTGCCAACTGAGATAAACTGGATCTCAAGAGAGACATTATAGTTGTCGGGAGGGTAGGAAGAGGCGGGAGTACAATACCACAGTCTATCTTTCCTTTTCTTCCACTGTATCAGCCAATTTGTCCTTTGCAAACAGACCTGAACAATATGCAGTAGCAAGTTTTCCTTTCCTCAGAGAGGAGGAATAAAGGCTGAGATCTATGTCTGAAAGCAGTGATTCTATCTGTGACTAATACTTTTTCAACTTCTGCATCCTTCTAGATGTCACGATTATAGGCATTTCCCAAAAATAAGTAGTTAGACTTAATTAATGTAGATACATAAAGCCAGAAGAAAGTCAAATGATGTTCCTGTGGCCAGAAAATTCTCAAATTGGGAATTTAGGTTTGCGTCTACCCCAGAGCATTGCCATATATGAGTAAGCATCATAACAGAAGGACGTGTCACATGGGGTTCTCCAGGGGTCTGTCCTGCCTGCAATACATTTCAGTACCACATCTCTGAATCTCCATGATTCAGAGAATGCATATTAAATTTACAGATGGCAAGAACCTAGAAAGAAATGAAAGTATTGCAAAGGACAAAATAATCTTGACAAAAAATGGAAATAAGGTCCGGAGAAAAAAAAAAACAGAATTTACTTCAACAGGGACAAATTGAAGATACTATAAAAGCAAATGAACCACACATACACAACAGGAAATAGCTGATTAGAAATCAGTTCCATAGAAAAGGACCTTGAACAATACCAAACAGTAGCCAAACATAAGTCAACATCAAGTTATGGCAGGTTTTTTTAGCTACCAAGAGGATTCTGCATGCATCCAAGAGCTGGAATATAGTATGCAAAACCTGTGGAAAAACCCTTCTGCTCTGCACTACTAAGGCATGGCTTTGATACTGCCTTGTTCTCACCCTACAAAAATAAATAAGTAAAAACTCATGTGGGACAACTGGAAGGAATGCAGAGGAGAGCTGCAAGAACAGTCCTAGGAAGTATGACCCTGGAGGAAAGACAGAGCAGCAAGTTTTTGAATCCAAAGAACATAAGACTAAGACGTGACATACTAACAGCCCTCAATCACATGAAACGCTGCTGCAGGGAGGGAATGAACACTTCCCCAGGTGAGGAGAAAAAGTAGCAGGCTTAAATTTTCACAGCAAGGTTTCCACTTCAAGACAAGGGAATTTTCTCTGTTGGCAAGAATAATGAAACATGGGAATGGATTGCCTGAAGAAGAGGTCAGACAAACCTTCCTTGAGAAAGACAACTGACCCTGCCTTGGAGTAAAGATAAACTCCAAATGTCCCTTGCAGCCTTAACATTCTCAGCTTGCCTATATATTACCAAAAAAAAAAAGAAAAGCTAACATCCTACATCCTTTAAAAGCAATCTCTTCACCATGACTAGCCAGCCTCTTTCACTGATTAGATAACCGTGCCTTGCTGTGTTCTCGTTTCTCAGCCCTCCCCAGATGAGCACACAGGCTCTTCTTGGTCCGGAGCGGCCGCCTCTACTCTCCGATTTCCTGCACATACACCAGGGCTCTTTCTACTTCCACTAAGCAATGTTCTACAGAGGATCCCAAAGCCTTTATGGATGATTAATAGCTAGCTTTCAAGGCTTAATGATTTGGCTTACAAACTACATCTTAGAGATCAGTCAGCTAATCTAGATCTTGGCCAGTTTCTCTTCCGCTCTTTCCAACAGGCAGAGGGAATATTCAGCTCAACATCTCTCATGCTTTCAATCATTTTTCTCCGTTATTAACCACCTATTCAGATGACTATTCCCAAGTCGCGCCACTTTGCTCAACAGACCGTCACTAGCACATTCCCAATGGATAAGCACAGAAACCTTAAACCTTGATCAAAACATAATGTCGCTAAAGACACAGAAATAATTCAGGAATTAGTCCAGTTTTCCACTTCTATGTATTCTGCTTTCCAGTTTTCAGCTCTGCAATGATGAGACTGCATTATTTCTAAGGGAGAACACACCATTTTACTACACGTTGGGTAACGTATACAATTTCAAACAGCAGAAGTTCTTTCCTTCTGTTACTGGAAGAAAGATGAATAATAATGTTAAAATTAGTTACAGACAGTATGTGGTAGATGGACTGTTGCCATATGGTGGTTATGTAAATTAAATGACAAAATAAGGATCTAGCATTTATAAGCAGCTTTTGCACACTACAGAAACCCAGTCTGCCTGTTCAATACCCACTAGCCTCCATTTACGGGAAAAGATGACATAAAAAAATTGGTTTTTTCCAAGACTCAGAACAATTATTCCAAGGAAAACACAAACTTCTTACTTGCCTAACATACAAACAATATTAAATCCAATCACCACCCTTGTGTGCTATACAAAGTAGTCTTGTTCTCCAGTTAACTTAAATGTCTATTTTCATTTGGTAAAATGATATCCCAACAACACGTGGCTGCGTTGCCTGTCTGGAAAGGTGCCTGACCGTACTTTGTGGATGATTTAAATGCCCAGACTTAGGACATAGACAATTTGTGTCTAGAGGCTACCAAAGCCACCTACATTTTTCCTTGACTAGATAGGGAATTTAGGACCAGCTTTAGGAGTCCTGATACCCTACCTGTCATTGAAATATAAAATGGGGGCTTCAAATGGATGAGTAAGATGCTTCCCCACCACCACTGCTTAATAAACTTTAAATATATTCTGAAGGCAGCATTTCAGACTCCGTATGTAGCTATCATGTAGCACTTACTATGTATAATTTAAAATATTTCAGTTTTTTTATTATTTAAGCAGGCAGGGACAACCGGTATCAAGAGAAACAAACAATTGGATCAGAAATCAAAAAACAGTTTCTTCTAAAGCTGGGTCACTATATTAAGAGACCAATTCTCATTTCTCAGGTTATAATGAAAGCATAGCACCTGCTATGGAAAATAAAAGTTGAAATTAATTACGGTATATAACAGCTTCATGAATACTTGACATACAGCACAGATTAGATTCAGGACTCCTACTGTCCCACCACACAAAACCATGAATATTTTTCTCTAACCATATGCACAGAGGCTAATTAACACAAAATCCTTTTTCCTTACTGAAAAAGAAGTCTTCAGGCTTTATTAGCAGAACAGGAAAGCAATTAACGAAAGATTAAAGGGGCTCCATATGCATGAAGTATGATAGAAATTGCCAAAAGGAGCAGGAGACAGGTAACAGAGGATATAACAAAAGAGTCGGGGGAGAGACAGAACGAGCAATAGAAGGTTAGCATTAAAATCCCAACTGCAGATCTTTCTCAGTAACCTGTTGGAATTCAGCCAGAGGGGACAGGTCTAATGCAGGCACAGCTTAGGCAAAAGTCTATGGCCTCTGCTGTTCAGGTCAGATCACCTGATCATACTGTCCCTTTCCAGCCTCATAAATCTAAATTACACCTGTATGAAAACAGAAATGAATACTAAGCATAAAATACAGAAAAGTGTAAATCTAAGTCGAACTAAAAATGTTACATTGCCATGATAGCAGAAGCAGTATGTAAAAGGCATTGTTTATTTTTGACACCTCTATCCAAGCATATACCCCTCTACCCGTCTTCGCAGAAATGGTATGTCCCATGGGGAGTAGCTGCTTGGCGTCTTTCTGAAGAAAGATTACAGGACTAATCTGTCAAAATTGTCATCTTCTTTGACCCTTCTGTTACAGGGTAGCACTGGGTTTATAACATGATCTCCTGTACAGTTTACTAGCACTGGAACATTATTTAAAAGCCATAAAAGCTGCACAATCCTGTCTGAGTAGATCTAATGTAGCTATTTACCAGCACAACTTGATGGAGGTGGAAGTCCCTACGTAGAAGGTGTCTGTATTAATACAACCTGGCCTTTTTCCCTATGCCAAACTGCAATACAAATTAACTGGCTTACTCTGTCCACATAAAAGTTGGCATATATCTGAAGTATCCCCTTGTAGTGGATTCTACAGGCTTGGGAAGGAGAAAAAAGGGAGGTATGATCTCAGTAAGAAGATCAGTAAGTCTCAGAGGGTCCCAAGGTCCTTTGAGATGTACTGTTAGAGTGGTAAGAGGACATGCCCTGAGCACTCATTTTAGAGTAGATATTAGATCTACTTAAAAGTGCATTTTGATCGAAAGATGCAGATGTGAACCACACCAATAAGCATTTCAAAAGGCTCCCACAACACTATGGATGTATTTGTCTGCCTGGAGCTCCATGTGAGATCCCATCCAAAAATGGGTGCTGCTGCACTCTCAGTGAGGAGGGGGAAAGACGGCACCACAGGGCCTCTCAGGGCTCAATGAAAGCCCAGTGTTCCTTTAGGGTAGTGACTAGCCCAGTGGATCAGCTGGCAATGAAACCGTGACAGTGAATTTGGCAGGTGGAGCATCCTGTTAATTCATTTCCCCTGCAGACAAAAATAGTTGATGAACAGCTTCTCCCTAATGACTGTACCTGGCCATCACTGACATTACCAGAAACGATAGCCTTAAAAAAAGAGCTTATTCCCTTGAAGAGATCAATTCTATTTTCTCTTGAAACAAAATGGAAGAATTTAACAGAATAGAGCAGTATTTTAGTTAAAAATCGCAGGTCACCTTTATTTATAAGAAACTACTGAACTGCTTCTGTTTTCAGCTAGAACAGAAACTTCTGCAAATCCCAAGTGAACAGCAAGGACTGAAAGTTCATGCTGGCATTGGTAGCATTTTGCTCACCTTAAAGCAACACAGATACTACAGTAGGAAAATAATAATCTAGTCTAACATTGATGCAACTCATAAACACCTTCCTATGCTGTCAGAGGTCTGTTAAAATCATTTGGTTGTGAGGCGTATGCTGTAACTGCAACAGCTGTATAGGGACAACGGTGGGATGCATATGAGGATGGAACGATCCTCCAACTAAAGCTCTTCCGAGCCTGGAGCGTACTCTTCACTTTGTGGAGCTGAAGCTTGAGCTACCTGCGTATCTCCAAGCTTAGGAGGAGTGAGAGATCTGACCTGGTTGAAAGGGCTGGCTGTGAGCAGAGATGAACAGAAGACCAAAAGAGGAATAGCATTCTTGGGAATCACAAATGACACATCTTCCCTCATTCTCACAAAGGGTCATGGTGTCAAGGAAGCTGGGAGAGATGTCACATTAGTAGCAGGCGCTGTGGGCAGCGAAGGGCTGGGGTACAGCTCCAGAGAACACTCCCGGGAGCAGCACGCGTGGGGCTGCTCTGCAGGGCAGGATGAGCTGGGAGCTGGGGTGATCACCACACCGGTGAGATGGGCAGCCTCCTCACTGACCCCATGCACTCCCACAGTACCCACACAGCGCTACGTTTTGGTGTGGAATTTAAGCATTTAGTACCTTGATTAAAGATTTCTGGATGTTCAGAATTGCAGATATGACCGCTGCAGAGCACTCATTTGCAGCAAACCCATCATTTCACATGAGCATTACATTTAAGCTGTGTACTGTGTGGATCCAATAAATCTTACACAAAGTGCTACAGAGTGGTTGCACATGCAAATGGGCCCGCAGACAACTGATTGGCATCCATGCATTAAATCCCACATGTCCCGGAGAGGTCTGATTTGACTGTGTACAAATAGAATAACTGAGCTCCCTGCATAGGTTTTAAGCAGTATACGTAAAAATTTCTTCCCAGGCAGAATTATAAGCTGTGGAAATGAGGGGCTTTGATGTGGCACTACTGGTTTTGGCCATCATCCAAGACACAGAACAGTCACTATACTGTACACTGCCCTGTATCTGCCTCATCATAACTACCAACATTGTATTGCCTGCAGATACTGCTCAGAATATGAGAGATACTGAGATATTTTCCCTTTTGAAAGAGGGGGAAAAAAAAAACAAAAACAAAACAGCAAATGCACTACTTATTTGGAAAACACATTAATTGTTTTTCTATTATTACTATTATTTTTGTTTGGGCAGAAGCTTTGCTAACTTGAAGTTAGGTAGTTGTCTTTACCAAAAGCATAAAAGAGATGGTATCTTTCTCTATATCTGATCCATGTTTCTTCTTTCCAAATGATAAGTCTGGGAATACAATAGGATTCAAGGTCTGAAAACAACATGTTTACAGATGCTAAATAACATAACAATGCAGAAATTCCTATTTACAATATCTCTTCTGCCATCCCCAATATAAAGTTTCTGCATTTTAAAGGTGGAGGTAATTTTGTTGTCAGTATTTAGCTTTTTAAATGTAGAGGCAAGTTAAATGAGGCTTGGAGGAGGTAACAGGCATTAATAAAGTACAACTCCTCTGTTGATATTTGGTAAGAGATTAAATAACAGCACTGAGCTTAAATGCTGCACAGGTTCTTGATGTGCTAATTTTGAGAGTGTCTGAGCAGATGCCACCTAACACTGTTACAATGCTTTGTTCCCAGGTACCTCACACCCCTGGGGACAAGAATGAATGCAATCAAGCAAACTTGAAGTCTTCGTCCTTACGAACATCATTCCAGAATTTCAAATGCCACAATCTAGAAATTGTTTACAGAAATCACATTAATGACTCATTCCTATGTCACAGTCTTGACGGAGGATGACCTTTCCACAGTCTTTTGTCTTCACTTTTAGAATATCCACCTCTTTTTACAAGGATGTGCTTACAGAAAGCGGCTGCACTAAAAATACCTGCGGATTTGCCATCTCCGAAACCCTTGCCGAGCTCTCTCTCACGACAGCAAACTGCCTACTGCCATCTCGCGGCGAGCTCAGCAAGTCTCACCCCGGCCAACTGCTGCTGCCACCCAGCCCCGCAACACCAAGTCACCTGGGTGACAGGTCACACCAAAAGGGAACATTGGAAACGTCTTTTTTGAAAACAGTCACGAGGCAAACTGAAATAAGTGATTCTCATTCGGTCTCCTGAAAGCCAGACCAGCAGGAGCTCGGATGACGCCATCCAACTGCCCACTTTGCCCTTTTCATCCTAGAGAAGGTCCTAGAGGTGCACGTGGGCTCCAAGCGTCACTAGGTTTCCTCTGCGCCAGCTCCCCATCCACATTCGGGCTCTCTCCTCAAAAACCACTGCAGACCTGGAACCTGCTGCACCTGAAAAGCCTTATTCCTCACAGCCTCTGAGCTGCTCTGCCCGGTTTTCTTCATGCCCACCCCTCACACCAAGATGGCCTGATGCTCTGTTTGCAGCCGCCACTCCAAAAACCAGACTCCTTCCTGGCTCAGGGTCTTACCACATCTCCCCGGTCTGGGGAAGAGAACGTGGCCATATGGCAGCAGATAGACGCAGCTTAATAATAACCACAGCCCTAGCTCCCTTCCTGTCCACACACAAAACACTTGCCCAAAGCCCCTTACTCCTCATACCAAAGTGAAGACAAAATGAGTTATTAAGACTGTGAATGCCTGAGGGCAGGAATTACCCCATTCCTCTCACGTGCGCTCAGTAGAAAGCAGTTCAAAAAACTGCACCCACTGCAACTACTTTAATGAGTCTTACCGTAGTTACCTAGCTATTCTGCTGAGTTTTATTTATCTATTCATTTATTTTTGCTCCAAAGATAAAAAGAAGGTACAGCTCCACAGGCAGCAAGCACATTCAGAGCAGGAGAAATCTGGGTTTCTTAATGATTTGAATTTAGTTACACACTACCATTCACCGGCTCAGAACGACAAGTTAATGACTATGGAGAAAACAATTCAAGGGCACCAAACCTCACCTGAAAAGAACCAAGGGAAAAATAAGCACTTCACTTAAGATTCAGGCACACTGAAATAGTGAGAAAAATAGGGCTGGACAGGGCCTGAAGATCTTGAGTCATTTACTAGGTGCCTAGTGCCGGGAGAGAAATATTACTCCTGGCAACTGTTTCTCTAATCTATTCTAAAAGGCATAAATATAAGAGGATCCACGTTGTTCCTGCCTGGATCTCTCCCTGCTCCTCCTTGCCTTTTTGAAAATCACCTTCTAGGAGACTCCATAACCAAAATTTAAACTTCCGTATCAGTGGCGTTTGTATTGCCTCACTCTCCAGAAAAAAAAAAACCATTAACCCAACATGATCAAATACCAAGTGCTTTCAAAACAGCTTTCAAAACAGACAAAAAAAATCCTCCTTCCAATAAATCATTTAAAGAAACTAAAACAATAAGCACATAAAAAATAATTCAGCATAACTCAACCACAGCGAAGCAGTAAAATGCTAAACAAATTGGACTGGGGACTACACAGCTGAGTAAGAAGATGACCACCTCACTACCTGATGGAAACAGAAAAATGACAGCAAGCACCTTCCACAAGGGAAGAGCTTTTTTTATGAAACAATGAGAGAATTGTCCTGTAGCTGTACTACCATAGCTACATAGTTAGTTTTACCTTTTTCTCCTTTAAGAGGTCCTTAGTCACTTACTAAGCCTTTCCCCCCAAAACCTGTTTGAAAAATTATCTTGATGATTCCACTACTTTTAGATTACATTGCCCTGGGTTCCACTGTTGTGGGCATTAGAAACCGATCTACTGAGATGAGAAAATGCTTCACGATACAAAAATATGTTGTTCTGTACTCCAAGATATGGCAGTATCTCAGTCTGCTAGTCTGGTTTTGAAGCCACAAATGCTAATAACTTTGCTTGCCATTTCCTACCACCGTGGGTCAGTCCATGGCTGTGCATGCATTCACAAGGAGTTTTAAAGGTACCCTCCCTGCTTCCCACTACGTGTTTTCCAAGATGAAATTTCTTTCAGAAAGGAAGTCTCACTCAAAACACAACTGAGTACCTGACTCCGCATTGCTGCAATCAGTTAGTTGCCTTAACATTTACAGAGAGATAACACAGGGAAAACAAACATCCTATCATTGCATCCCGATAAGATGACTGTAAACTAAAAGACAGCTTACTGAAAACAAAGTAAAGGATTTTTTTTATTTGAAAATAACTCTTCAAAGTGGAGTATCTCCAGCATCACCTCGAATAGCAGAAAAGGAAATTCTAAAGTTAGAATCATGAACTAATAATTAAACTCTAACTCAGAATAGCAACAGCCAGATGAAGTAGGATTTATGAGATGTTTGGATGCTGTTATACTGGAAAAACTATGGCTTGCACAAATGGAACTGATCCCAGCTTGATCTTCTAGACATTACTGACATTTAAGAAAACAGTCCCTTCAGTCTTTTAAGCGTGGAAGACCACTTTCATAATGCCTAATTTGATAGTAGTTCCAAGGATGTTTTCAACATACTTTCTATACCAGCTGCAAGCATTTTCACTTATAGGAATCTGCAATATCAAATGGTTGGCTTCAGGTTCTAGAAAGGGCACTGCAGCCAAAACACTTTAAAACATGTTTGTGCATCTACCCGAGGCATTCAGTGTTCTGAAATCATTAACACAACATACTTAAAATGGATCAATCACCTTAATAGGAACCAGACAGGTAGTCAAGGGTAAAGAGTTAACCTTTTCATTAAGAAAAAATACATTTTCTCAAAAAATACCCCAACCGAAACCACCAACAGTCCCCGCTCTGAAACACTTAGGATCTTCCCAAGATGCCCCCAATCACACACTGTAGGAAGAGTATATTAAATTCTTGAAGACTCAAGTCAGAACAGTTCACCTTCGCTCTACTCATACAAATGATGGGACGAAAGGGAGTGTATGCCTACTGACTTGTCTTGGTAACAACACATCGCAAGGGGGGAGGCAGTTCCCTCAGAAGGGTATTTACAGGAGTCACAGGTTTGCCAGAGGTAATTCTAGCTTTGGACACCAAGCGGAGAGAGGAGGGTAGTCAGTGCATGTCACTGAAGATGCCCCTCACAGGCAGGTTTCTGGTTTTTCATCAGTCTTCAAACAGTTCTCCATGACAGCTCCGTCCCCAGGCAGTGAGGACACAGGTAATGTATAGGCTACATAAAATAAATAAAAAAAATTTAAAAAGACACTGGGTTGCCATAGGACAACTGCTGTCACTGCCCTCAGCAAGTAGAAGCAAGAGGATACTTTCACTGCTCCTTCTCTAAGGATAACTTGGCATGGTCAGCTGGGAGATGCCTCCAGGCTGCTGGACTAATATGGGAAGGAGGAAGCCTGCAATAACACTAGTGGATTTCTAAGAGAAGCAAGAGACTTGCAGCAAAATTAAAACCTACAGTCATGGTGGAAAAGAGTCTTTGACAAACCTCAGGAGAGACAGCAGGCAGCTGCTACAAACTAGAAAGACACTGAAAGGTATCTCATACTAGAAAGAATGACACCCGCATGCAAAGAGGGCAGAAGGAGCTTCATTTTTCAATGTTTTTTACATTTAAACTGGCACATTCTAACCCAATACGAAGTATTATTCCTCTACTTCAATATTTTTGTTCTAATAGCATCCCTATTTCACAAGCTGTAAGGCTGCTGTTGTAGCCATTTAAAAGAAAATGTGCGAGTTTCACCCCAAGGCTCTGGTCAGCTCAACCCCATCATTTAAAGATGGATGTATATAGGTCAGCCTTGGTATCTAAATTCTCCCTAAGAAGCCCATCAACGTTCTCTCAGCTTTCTCATTTTTATACTGAAGTGCTATACATGCACAATTCCGTGTCAGCATACCAAAAAGATTATCTTGTGCATCCTTACTTATATGTCAACACTTATATCCTTACCCATTCTAAAGTCCCATATATGCACAAAAAATTATGAAATACCACAGAGGAGTCTACCATATGCAAGCACTCTTTGAGGAGCAAATGTCCATATTTACCTACTGAGATTTAACAAAAAAAGAACAGTCATCCACAATCTGTTCAGTTCTCAGCAAGGTCAAGAGAGGCGTGCACCTTGTTTTCCTCATTTATACTGATGGGAACAAGGACCCTGAGCCAGCAGACACCTGACCTGAAACCCTGTGAACCCAGGGCACCACCTAATCTATTACCAGTTTGACACCACACAGAGAAACGTCTCAATGAATCTAGAAAGCTGTTCCCACTTTTACATCTGAGAGAAATTACTGACCTCCCGTTACCTGCCAATAGCATGCATTTTTGATGGAAAATACAGCTTTACACATTTAAAGGATGGAACGTATCCATTTTAGGCTTGTTCATTCTTAGGTAGTTATGCTTCTTCAAAAAGAGAGTGACAGTTCGATTTATATACACTGTTATGAAGGAAATTGATTACTATGTTTTGCACATCCACATCTATTTTAATTCTAAGCTGCAACCGACCTGCCTTGCCACAAGACAGTGACTTTAAACCATCCTACTCATCCCTTTGTTTGCCACAGAAAGTCACAAGCTGAGGAGAACTGTGAAACCACAACGTCCTGGAGAATAAAACACCTGAGCAAGGGAGGGAAAAAATGTAAGATCATGTGCACACAAGATACCCTGCAAACCCTGGGCTGTGCTTTTGGTCTACGTTCTACCCCAGAGCCCACTGACCTCTTTTAGGTAACATCAATGGCTGCGGAAAGATCATCCAAGCAGACTGGTTTGCCCCTAATAAAGGATCTGACTCCCAGGCTCAAAGCACATAAGTAATGTGAAAGAGCAAATCCAGTTCTGCCAAGAGAGCTGAACTAGCTATTACTCTGGAAAGGCTCATGCTGCGAGGGCAGAGCACATAGATCTGAGTTGCCTTAAGCTGAAATGGCAGGAAAGCAACCACCGCCACCACAAAAAAATACCGGTATTACCAGATGCCAATAAATGCAGTGCAGTGCATCACTGACACAGAGAACCTCAAACCTATCTATGTATGAGGTAAAACCACTATCAAATCTTCTGCAGAATAACCTTATAGCAAGATACAAGAGCTCAGCCATTCAGACTTCACGACAGCCATGCCAGCATTGCTCCCGGCAACGCAGTGAAACAGTTCATAGTTTAATCTATTTTGAAGAAAAATGTGTTTGGTCTATGTGCTATCCGAGGCTCAGGCTATCTTCATTTCCCACTAAATCCTCCAAAGTCAATGATGTTGTTTCCTCATTTGAGACATTGTTCCAAGTATACAACACTTTTAATAAGATTACCAATATCTTGCCAATCCCCACAGGGATCAATGAACCCAAACAACCCCAACTTCTCAAATTACACTCCACTTTCTGTTTATGAAATTACTGCTTCAAGATTGCAAGTGAGGGATACTGGGAAACAAGCTGTGTAAGCTCCCTAGGAAAGGGAACTAAAACATGTTCCACATCATCCACTTCCTCTCTGCTCCCTTTTTCAGGATGGGTGGGGAACCTTTATACCCATCCAACAGTCCCTCTTGGAAGTCGCCTGACTAGTACAAACCCCAGGGGTTCTCCATCAATACAATTACTGAGGTCCCACACCTGCTAACTTGAAACCAACATAAATTTGCCCTTCCCCATTATCCTCACAATTGACTTCGTGTTAATCTCCCCACTCTCTTTCTCCAAAGATCTTCACTCTCAAAATCTGCTTCCCCTACACTTGCTCTCCTGGCCTATTAAAGCAGCAGCTGACTACTTGCACAACCACAATGGTATTAGGAAACACAGAGACAAGTTGTTCACGACTGACTTCCGACACCAAAAATGAAAATCCTCATTCACATCACATACACTAGTTCTATATCTAAACCCTGCAGCATAAATATTTCATAATAAAAGGACAGTACCTCCAGGTAATTCAGAAGGCCGTACAAACTACCTGTAGCTACAAAATGGAATAGGTGTAGCCAGTGATAGTTAGTAATTTCTGAATGATTCAAGCATATAAAATATTGGTATTTTCCAATGGAAACAAGTAAAATAGCAGAAAAGAGAAGGGAAACAGATGTGACAGAAAGGGAAACAGTACCCCATCAGTTGATTGTAACTCTTCGGTATAAAAGAATATGTTACTTCTCAAATCTGTAACTACTTCTGTTAAGTGTATTATTAAACAAATTACAGCTTTGCATTGATAGAAAAACACAGTGAGGTAATAAGAGTTACAAATCAAAATAAAACTCCATTAAGAATACTGATTTTTTACAAGGTTAAGAAAAGCTCCAAAATTCCTTATACTTCCAAGTTCAAAACAAAACAGCAAAACTTTTATTAGAGTCCTCCTGAGAAAAAACTTTCATAACAAGGATAGTTTGTACTTGTTGAATCTTGGCTCTTTGCTGAAGCTACTCAGCTGTTACAGGACACAGTGCATGCTACCCTGCATAATTTTTAAAATCCAGTTATTAATTCAAGGGGCAATCTGAACTGAGTGTCACATAAGCTTTGTTAGGTGGCAAAGGCTGTTTATTTTATTCTCACAGCAAGACCCTATATCAACCTTTTAGGAGTAAGTTAATTTCCCCTCTGTTGTTTAATAAAGCAATGGGGTTTTTTTCCTCCACAGAACAGATCTAGACAATGAGATTATTTACCAGCGTCCCAAAAGACTTGCTTTTACACTTAATATCAAAATGCTTTGATATCTGAATATCTAACTTTATTTCTTCTCTACCTCTCATCCCTGAACCAACATACTGGTCTACCTCTATAGTTTAACAGTTGTTGTATTTCACTATTCACCAAAAGGAAATGATGTAAAATATCAACCCACAATTCTTACAGCGATCAGTCAAAACTGTTCTCTTTGTTTTCAAAGTACTTCAAGCACTTGACCAGTCACACAAATTCTTCATACTGTTGCTTTAAGTTCATCCCAGCAGAATCCAGTAAGAAAAAAAATGGTGATAATGTCACCATCATCTATTTAAGCTATAATTTTCTTTAATCCTCCTATAAAATTGAGGGGACCAAACACTACGAGGTTTTCAAACCCTGGAATCTAACGCTGCAGACAGAAAAGACAAGTAAGACATAAAAATAGAAAGCTCTCCAACTTTAAACGCATGCAAAAAAATAAAACCAGGAAGACCAGACACCCTCAGCTGAGATATGATTAACTGAAGAGAAGGTGGGTTTCAGACAGAAGCCAGCACTTCATTAGACTGGCAACTTCAGCAAGTTTCATGCTTCCATTAGTGAGTTTCACTTGCTTATGCAAGATTTGCCATCAATTTGACATTAAACCTACCCCCTCAAAGCCTTAGCATTAGAAGATGCATATCACTTCTATAAGAAAAATCATTCTTGGTATCACAAGACAGGCTTCCATATAGAATGCTTAGATCAGCCTCCAAGTTTTCCATAAATTATGTCACTTCCACTCTGAATAAAAAGCTCTTTAACAAGACCCAACTTTAATTCTGAAGGTCCATTAAAGAACTTAGATTTGTCTTTGGCTAGTCCAAGCAAAAGAAGCCAAACCATTCCTTATCAACAATGCAAGACGGCATCTTAATTAAAAACTCATATCCAGACACATTCATGTGTAACTCCACAGATAAATGCCCATGTGGTTCTTGACTATATTCAAATCTTTATTACAAATTTTCAGGATTTGTCAAAAAATATGTATGGTGTGAATTAAGAGCAATAATTAGCAATCTTTCTCCCCTCAAATTTTTGTTTCCTCCCATTCAAGATAGTTGCATGGAAAAAAAAATCATTAAATTGAACAAGTCCATCATAATCAGTATCATTTATTTTTATTATAGGAGAACAAGAAAACAAAGTTATTCCACAAGTCAGAAAGAAGAGAAGACTTGTGCTTCAAAAGAGCTACCCAGTAGATTTAACCTCATGGGAAGATTTTTTTTTCTAAAAAGTTGTTGCAATTGCTAATTATTAAGCCACACCTTCAAGAAGAAATACACTATCCAAAGCTTTGAGTAGAACAAAACAATTTTGTAGTTCTGTTTATCTATGTGGATGCAGAATTGGAGATCCTTTAGAAGAAAGCTTACCTTTGAAATAGGAGCGCTTTCACCTTCATGTATTTCAAGATGCAGAGTGCACACTTACCCAGGACAGACAGCAGAAACCACAAAGACTAGCTGAGAAATGAACAGCTATTCTATCCCTATGCCTACATTTTCATTTCCTAATTTTAATCCATAGGCTTTCAGGTACATTAGTTAAAATCCACCTACATAAATAGCTTGATGTCTTCCTTTACAAAAGAATAAACAATGATTATGGCAGTTCTTTTCTTATGTTTCCAACCATAAAAAGAAGTATCATTAGATGGCCACCAACATTATTTGCAATGCAAAACTAGGTAACCCTATCTTCTAATTAAAAAAAACCACAGAGCCTATCTCCTTCAATATTGATATTCACTTTTGTTTTAAAAGGATAATAAAACCAAGCTTTGCTCAGTTAAGGAAAAGATACCTTTACAAGGCACAAAAAGCCAGTATCAACAGTACTCTTTGAACAATATAGCAAGGGTTAACCTTCAGCGTGGAGACATGTTCACTCCACAAGTGCCAAATATTTTATACAAAAAAACCACATTTATTAAACAGAATATTACAAACAACTAGTTTCAGTGATCAAAGAGTAAAATTTTACAAAAATGCAAACATTGTAATTTCCGATTGTGGAGTGATAGATATTCTATGCTTACAAACATGACATCTCTTTGTTTATGCAAACAAAACTTTGTTTAAAACTGATTTCCACTCTGCTTTATTTTCCATCGAATACAGTACATTTATCCAAACAAAAGCATGTACATTCAATATAGAACATTTTGAGCAACAGCTACAGTCCAGTTCCCCTTCACAGTATTTTTAGTGCAATGCACTAACAGGGCCAAATATTTATCTATCCATAAAAGTATTTTTACTCCTGATCTTGTGATCAACTTTTTTAGATATATTTTATACAAAAAGTATATATGAACACGGGGCACCTCCCTAAGTAAGGGAGCGAACCCATATAAAAAACATGGTATCTCTTCTGATGTACAATACCTTTCAAATTGTTGCAATTTGACACAAATCACTAAACAAAATATTTTCTAAAAAGTAAAAAACAAAACAAAACAGAACGAAAACCCCCAAACCACTGATGCATGAAACCTGCCAAGAATTTCATAATGGTAGGCATGCGACTGTTTTTACTACAATCTTGATTAAAAGGTTAAAGAAAGGGATCTAAAACATTTTCCAAATTAACACAAAGTCAAGTGCTACCTATAGTGGTCATTCATGATCTTGAGAGAAAAAATATTTTTAGTTTCTCCCATACTATCCTCCCTTTTTATTAATATTTAATGAAATAAGCTAACATTATAAGTGGTTGTGCACAGATTGTCTGTCTATAATACATCAGCAAATATTCACTACCTTCATATTAACATTAGTGTGTTGATCTTTCAAAAAATAAACTGAAAAAATAAACTGCAACTATCATTAAAGTGCTTGTGTATAATTTTTTTTTTAAAAATTAAAGAATAGAGGAATGTGGATATTCTTGTAAACTTCCTAGATGTTTACAAAGTTGTCCTATGCACCACATATGGAAATGGAGATCACAATGGAGATCTTTGAAGTAACTTCAGTACGGTGAAATTCAGAATATCCCAGAACTGGGAAATTAGTCAATAGGAACAAACTGATGTTATGGCAAATACTAAAAATTAGTACAATTCAGCCAATATACACTACATTGTTTGCTCTTATACATTCATTTGTAATAAATTTAAAACAGTATATGACACAACATTTGCCAAAGTAGGATATCACAAAAAAGTTAAGAGCTGTTCATCAGTTAGCACTACCAGGGAGGACTAGTATGCATGATGAGCTCTCTGAAGATGACTTCCTAAATGAGGAACAAAAATCTTCTTCCAAAGCTGCTGTTCATTAACTTGCCTCTGTAGGTTTTTCTAATTTCAGAAAGTTTTTTCTATACTCTGTCAAACCTCAACTGCATAGAGATAACTGCTAATTTAGAAGCACATGTGCATTTCAACTACTTCAGTGGTTTGGGAGGAGGTACTGTCTTACAAGCGGTCAGAACGGTTATCAATTTAGGAAGAAAACAACAGCTTATGACAATATTTTCCCCTTTCAGTACCATTATCAAGATATTAGCGGTTCCAACAACAAACTAAAATCTTTTTCAATTCAAATGAACTCCAAACTTTCCAAACATTACTTGAATCTATCTGAGGAGAAATGGGAATAAATTAATACTTCGAGTTTACCCATATAATTCAGTTTTAAATTAAAAAACATAAATAATTTATAAGGCTAAATTTTTAATTCTCGATCAAAATGCAGAAGTCACTCCTTCTCTGAAATTCAGCATAATTCAGGGTCCAGCTCCATTCATTTTTGAAGTTCCATCCCACTTAGCCAGGATTTCTTACTAAGTCACCAAAGCACCAGATTACAATTTAACGCAGCTGGGTGGCAATTCACTACAAAAACTGAACTCAAATCAAATTACCTCCTGGGAAACAGCATTTCAGAGTTGAAATATAGAACAAGGCACATATACTTGGTTTTCTTCTCACCAAATATGCTAAAAAGGTAATTCTGAATAAGGATGTTAAAAACTCTTATAGGTATCACTACTGTTTCTCTTCATTGTCATTTTTTTGTACATCCCCTCAACCTTCACGCATCTATTAGTCATGCTGAAATACAAACTGACCGCATACATACATTATTTCCTTTTTTAAAAGGTCCTTTTAAAAACAGATCATCTTTAACATGAAGGCTATGAAAAATTGAGAAACTACAAATACAACCCCTCCAAGTGTAAGTACCATACAAGCAGAAGTTTAGAAAATTCTTGGCCAGACTTCTACACATATTTAGGCTTAAAACAAAAATCCTCGAAGAGACTCAAACACTTTAAAAATAAACGATCAGAAGTCTCCAGGCCCGTGCTTATATAAATAAGCATTAAAAGAATCAAATCCTAAATTTGATTATTTTAAAGGTGTTTGTACGCACCTAACTCATACTGATTTTAAATCAAAGCAATTAAACATCAAATTACATTCCAAAAACCTGTTCTGTCCTTTTGCTGACAAGGCATAGGCAATAGACATTAAAATTAAAAAAAATTCATTGAGATTTTTTCTGTCAACAATTTTTACTCTAGCACCTTTAGTACTTCTTCAACTGGGTCACAGAGAAGTTAATTAACAGGTTAAGTTATTCAAACCAAGCAAAATACTGTTAATTTTTAAAAATTACTATTTTAGAAATGTACGTATATTAGCTTGATTACAATAGATGCCTTAAGACAATTTAGAGTTGACTCAGTACAGTTTAATCTATATTCTATTCCAACTTCCTACATTGACAGATTTCAAAATTAACTCTTTTCCAAAACACTAAAAACAAAATTTAATAAACAAATTTGACATCTACCTTAGTATTTAAGCCGCTAAAACATAAAATCTATAGAAAAATATGTTTTCGGCAATAAATCAACAACAGCAAATGAAAGGCAGTGGTTTTGTTTTGTTTCTCAACACAAAGAAAAAAAAGACAAAACACTTATTTTTTTCCTCACCAGACAACAGCTTTAGATCTTGTACTTCTGCCTTTGGTTTTATTTTCTTCAGGTGAATGAGATACATTTGCTTTGTGGGTTTTCTTATGATGTTCTAGAAAAGCTTTTCTGGCAAACGCCTTCCCACATTTATTGCATCGGTGCAGAGAAAAGTTTTTTGTTACTTTTACTTCAATGCCGACATCAGCTCCTACATCCTTTTTATTGGGAGAATTAGAGGTGACATCCTGTTTTGAAACAATCTGTTTTGTTTCATCCCTCTGAGGGCCTCTTTTTGTCACCTTATTTAGAACAAGATCAATTGGCTTTTTTATTGCTCTAATTTCTAAACTTGCAGTTATTTTCCCAAGGTAGCGTGGTGACTTTTTATGAACTACAGTTATATGCCTTATCACATCACGTTTGCGACGTGTTTCATAAGAGCAGAGTGGACACCTGTAGTATTTAACATAAATGTTATTTCCGTCTGTGTGTAATTCAATGTGTTTTGTCAAGTTCTGTTTAGAAGTAAATTGGCGTTTACAGAGTTTACAGTAAAGCTGCTTGAAGTCAAAGCCAGCTGAAAGTTTTGGCTTCCTGGTTTTTTGCTGGCCACCTGCAGCAGATGCATTGGTTGATTTAGAGGTTGATTTAGCAGTTGATTTACAGGTTGATTTAGTGGTTGATTTAGAAGTTGATTTAAGGTTTTCAGAGTCCTGTTTAACTTTATTTTTCTGCGCTGATGGTGTGCTCTTTTTCTCATTTGAATGATTTGTTCCCTTTAATTCATTCTGTGGAGAAAGGGCAATGGAAGGGGGTGAAGGTTCTACAGAATCTGCTGGTTCAACTTTTACTTTTATTTCTGTGCCATTGGCAGTATTGTTGGGTCCTTTCTCTCTTTTAGAGTTCTTTCCAGAAAGAGTTATCTTGTGAACAATTTGCATGTGCCTTTTCAGCATTATTTGTGAACTATATTTTCTCTTGCACAGAAGGCATTTGCATGCAGTTAAATTGTATTCAGCCTTTGAAGACGACTTTTGTTTTCGGGTCTTAAAAGATTTTTTAGCAGAAACTGTATCCAAGAACAAAGGTTGCCCAGGCTTTGTAGCTATATCAGGAGTAATGGAATCCCTTCTTAATCCTCTATGAACTTCATCAAAATGCCTCCTTACGTTGGCTTTTGTAGCAAACGATTTATAACATACAGGACAACTTCTACCTAATGTTACAAGAACATTCTTATTTCGTCCTTTTGCAGAGCATTGGTTCGGTTTCTTTTTTGTTTCTATGTACTTCTTCAGCTCTTCCATCTTTTTTTTGTGCACTTTTCGAATGTGCCGGCGTACACTGCGTCTGGAATGAAATTCTTTCCTACAAAGGCAACATATCAACTGGTGGCCAAAATCTGGATTATCCAGAGAGTCCAATTCAGGATTTACTGCTGGAGGCTGTTCTTCAGGAGTAGGTACCACTTTGTTTGTAACAGGATCAGCGGGAGGTAATTCTACAGTCTCCCCAGCTGGGACTGGGGCTGGAGCTGAAACAGTCTTGGGTTGCTCAGTGCTGGGCTCCTGTATCTGTACTGGAGCTTGATCAGGGGTACTACTATTTTCTGTGTTCTCATCTGGGCTATCAGTCCTGGATACATATTGAAATACAGCATTCTGATTAGTTTCTATAGGTTCCAATTTAATGATGTATTCTTGCTTATCCACCCTTGGATAGATTGCTTCCAGGAGGTCATTTATGGCTTGACTCTGTTTATCATTTATATCTGGGAGGTCTGTGAAAAAGAGGCAAAGGTTTTTTTTAATGATTTGGTAATTTCAAATTACTTACGTTTCAAAGTATCTTTTAACCACTGTGTTCAGTTCGATCACAAAATTTGCACAAATCCTGCATTTGTACTATTTTTCGGACCATTTATATTTAAAGGCTTTGAGTAATCATTTTTAGCACATCAGTAGAAGTGACTTTTTTATTAAAAGCCAATGCTGGAAGTACATCCAGGGTGTTAATGTTGTTAATGTGTTAATGTGAAAGCCACCTAAACTAAAAATCAGTTTGCCTGGAATTAAATGGTTCTTCAAAAATCTGCATCAATTGCAAAAATAATGGCATACGATGGAGCTTGTTCTGCAGGTGTGCAACTAAGCCTGAACTATCAATAGAAACTGATTTTCCTGCTGCTGGAAACGGGCATTCTCAATAAAGGAACCTAATTCTGGACATAAGCTCTTCTCTGTGAATTCTGAACAGTCCTTAAGAAAGAATGAAACGTCCGTGTAACCTGAGCACTGCACGAAGATATAAATAGGTAAGAAAGGACTTAACTGCTTTGGTATTACTAAAAGCTTTCCCTGCCCCAGAAGTTAACAGGCTCAGTGATACACTAAGGTAGTAAATGTTAAGGACAGAAAAATCCTGTATTGTTCAGGGGAAAAAAAAAAAATTGTACTAATTTCTCAAAACAATAGAAACTGAGCTAAAGAAGTTATTTTAAGAAAGAATAACTTCACTGAGGTTCACCAAAGGTTCATTCTGTGTTCTGCCCTGATAACACGTTGGAGCAGACTGAAAAAGCAAGAAAGAAGGATACAGGGATTCTCCTTGTTTGTCTAATGCCAGTGAACTTCTCAAGCTGAAGTTTGCCTTTAGAGTACTGTTTTAATACATCTAGTTCCCAAAAAGTCTATTCAAATGCTTTTGAAACATTTACATTCTTGGCTACCACAATGTTAAGCAGTGGACTTTCGTATTTTCATATTTTTAAAAAGAAATACTGATAATTTTACCGAGTGGTAATTCTGCTAGATACCCCCCATTTTTTGTATTCTGGGGAAAAAAAAAGAAAAAAGAAAAACAAATGATTGCTCCCATTTACCTTCCTGCCATTCATGACTTTACAGGCCTCAGTAATATCCTGGTTTAAATGTCGAATTATTTCAGTGATCTAGTTCTAAGCACAACACACTAAGCACCCGCACTGGTATAACTAAGAAGCCAGGGAGCTACAGCAAAAAGGTGAGGCGCTGAGATGATACAGTTCAAAATTATCCATGATGATTTCAAGATGTGATTGCTGGTAACAGCTAATTAAAAACCCACACTTAGGTTTGTTCCTTCCACACTGCCAGCAACACATGAAAAGTGTGTCAGTACAAAAAAATATGCCATTTTGTTGCTCAGAACTCATCTTTTAACACTGAATTTTTAACACCTTTTGCAGTCAGTTTCAAATAAGACTATCTATATAACTTTTTATCAAGGGTAAAAAGTCCTTCCTATTTTATAGCACGTTTTCAGTCATTTAATGACTACACTAGCAGAATACATCTCAAAAAAGTCGTCAGGGAAGTCTCTGGAATTTTTCACCATGAGGATGCTGAACTTTTATTTCTACCTCTTGTTCAGTATCTTTTAATTTTATTTATAGAAAAAACACCCACTTTATTCAATAACCATTATATTCAATTTTAAATAAAACATAAGTATTTATACAGTTTTATTCAGAGCAGCTAGTAGCATTCTCTTCATTTGCATCCCTCCTAGTGAACAGTGAACTATGATAACTAACCAGCCAAGTAAATGAAGACCAGAATGTCAGGAGCTGGACAGCAAGTCCTTACTCAGGGTATTCTTATAGTGGTTAGAAACTTTTGCATCTAAGTCAGATGTACTTCTAACCTCGCTTTGAAAATACAACTCATCCCTTTTCACAGAAAAGCTCTGTGACTCTCTGCAAGAAGCCAAGCACACACATTTAAGGAAGGTGACAGTACTAGTCTTTTCACCTTCTCCTTCACAACACTAGTTGACGCAGTGTGGGAAAAGAATCACCTATGCAAATCTCTGTTGGGTCCTAATTTTTGAAGTATTGAGGCAAGGCGGCATTAATCAGGAAAGTAAAATTCTCATTGCACCTATGTTGATCTAGTCAAGAGATCAAGATAATTAGAGAGCTTTACTAAACGTTTTTGAATGTTGACACATTTCCAAATTATTCAGCTTTACTCAGATCAACAAAAAGTCATCACTGGAATAAGATTTTAACAATTTATTTTTTCCATAAGAACATATTTCTTCATTTTTTCCTTGTCATTTAAGTTAATTTCTTTTAAAAATGAAGTTTAATTTCTGCAACAAAGGTGGTAGGCTAGGCGCGATCACACAGAGTATCTTAAAGCTGCGTAAGGTGAGGTGAGGCTGTGGGAAAGAGACAGTATTATTGAAGCACAGATCCTTAAAGGGTGAGCTTTCAGTCTGTGTTTCACAATGAGTAAGACTGAAGGACTGTGTTCATAACACTGAGTGCTTCCCAAGAACAGGAGACAATTAGGGATATTGATCCAAATCACTTTACAGGATCCAGCTGAAGTCCATCAGAACCATGCTGATCTAAAACTGAAAAGCCTTGTTAGATCCACACTTTTCTATAAATTAATTTCCCAGCCCTGTGGCATACTTTCCAGTATCTTTCACAGTAAAGAGGGAAAGAAAGAAACAAAAAGGGGAAGAGGGGATAAAACGTGTTAAAAGTGACACTCTTCATTAAAAGGCTGGTTGTATAAACTAGCTATCAAATTATGACATTGACATGGGTCTCAGTTGTTAATGCATATTAAGTCAGTGCTTGTAGCTTCTTTACTACCGTAAAAGTGATCTACGTATGTTACTACTGAAATGCAATTCCACTTCTTTTTTTGCATTTTGTTTCTGGTGAACTTGTATAAATGGTACAGAAAGATAAGTTTCTCAACTTCAGATAGCTTTATTAAATATTTCAATTAGTAAGACTTACTGTCATCCATCTGAAGACTTGGAGGACAATAAAACTTTTTATGAGTAATTAAATTTGGTAATCCTCTGAAGAGACTCCGGCACAATTTACACTCAAAAATGGTGTCCACATCTTTTAACAAGATATGTTTAAGCTGTTTAGTTCCTGAAATAAAAGAAACATTATACTTCAGGAGGGTTTTCTGTTTATCTTTTAATTCTCATCAGCCCATGAAGGTGGAAACATTTTAAAACATGGCAATTATAACAGCATTTTATCTTGTGTTAATGCTACTTCATTGCATTCTAAGTATATGATAAATTCTCCAAGTTTATGATGACGCTTAGGCAAGAAAGTAGAAGTGTAGACATATTTTCAGCCTGCTGAAAGGAAAATACACATAATTTAAGGCAGAAACTTTTCTATTAAAACATGGGCAGTGTGACAAAATGCGTGGGTTTGCCAGACTATCTTATATTGCATATTCAAAAAAAAACCAAACCACAAAGATACACTTTGATCTAGCATTGTTGATGTATTCCAGCTCCTGCCTTGCTTAAACAACTCAAGGATTCAGAGTTTAAGTTACACTTCAAACCTACTCTGTCATTTCTCATCTCAAGGAAACTATGGACATAATGCTAACAATTAGCAATGGATTACTACATGATGAATACTTACCCACTCCGAATTGCAAAGAAACACTAGCTAACCAAACTCAGCTTATTTCTCTATCTTGATTTTTTTTCTTACAATGGAATAAACCAAAATTAATCAAAATTAGTCCAACAAGCAAAAAAATATAATGGAATGGGACTAAGAATAAATTGTACCAGACAACTAACAAACCACATCAAGACATTCTTCAAGCTGAATTAGAAGCTCAAGTTTTCTGTCATCACAGACACTTCTCTTCAGAATTCCTTTTAAAGATCAAACTCAGTGACACTGCAGAACTATTTCCTAAACAAAACTCTTTCAAATATTAATAATTTCATAACAACTAATAGTTCTTCTATATGAATGGGCCTTACCAACAACCTTTTATTTCTTGGTGTAACAGTACTAGTACAGAATTTTTTACACTTGAATTTTAGCAAAGCACAGTGTCATCTTCTTCCACAACTGTTTAAAAATGGGATCCAAACTTGACTATCTGAGGCTACCGTCCAGTTTCTGTCCCCTCCTATGCCTTCCCTGAGCCACAGCCACTTGTCTTTTCCTCTCACTGCTCTATCCTCAAGTGTTACCAACCTCACCTTCATCTGACCTGCCTTTTTACAGACTACTGGACAAATATTTAGATTTAGTGAAAACTCCAAATTTAAAAATTGTATAGAGTTCCCCCAAAAGCAAGCACAAAAATAAGCACATCCTTACTCCTCACCAGCTGCAAACTGTGGCAACAAAAAGTCAGTCTTCTGCCAGCATATGCTGCCTACAGCTTACTGAAGCCTCCTCTATTCTGTAGTTATATCTAATTGGGCCCGGTGATACTTTGTCAAATTCTATTAATATTTGTAAATGTTGAAGCTAGGATAACATCATAGTCACAACAAATCGGTACAGAATATTGGTTATTACAAATATTGCTCTGGCAGAAATACCGAATTTTATGCCTTTAGCAAGCAATGTCATTTTTAGGAAAAAAAAAAAATAGATTCAAATTCATCCATTACTCTTAACACTTTGGATGACAGAAACTTCTGCTAAAATTCCTTAATTAATTATGGATAATACTTTGGGTTTAATCTCTATCTCTTTACCACAAGAATCAAAATAGTTTCTTTCCAAAATGAAATGTTGCTTGTTCAAACCCAACCAGTAAAATTTTGGTCTAAGTCCTTTTGCCTTCTGTCCAGTTTCCCTGGTGCAGATGACTGAAGATGGCAAGGGAAGCTACCAATTTAACCTCTGCCGGTGAGGACAATCTGGAAGTAGCCTCGAGACAGAGTACTTGCAACTAGTTTGTGCTATTACCAGTAGAGATTCCATTATTCTGCTTCAAGCGAAAGAAGCCTGCCACCCATATTGGAGGCCTTCGGCAATCTCATCCAAACACAATTCTTATAAAAGTTTACTTAATCACGACTCACACATCCTGTTTTCCTTCTAGTAATAAGTCGTTTAAATGCAAGTGAAGAACATAAACTGAATACTGTGCCAGTCTACAAGACTCAGCCAAAACATGCATCCTGTTACACAGCAGCAATGATTAGTATATATAAAGCCTTTCATGTATAACAGCCCTATGTGGAAAAATCTAGAAACACATTGATAGTAGCATTAAAGACATTGCTTTAATTTTTGTAATAACTGCTGTGTTCTTGCACCAAGGGCTGTGAAAATAAAATGTTTGGTTTGCCATATCAGAAGCATAGAAACAGCTAGAAAAACCTTAAAGTTTAGAATCATCTCTGGCATGCTCAGCCAAATGCTCAGTTGTTATTCTTAGGTTCATTGCTACATTCTGCAACTCCAGCAAACAACCAAGGAAGAACTTAAAAGTCAGGTGAGAGAGCAATTCTAAAAAGTTCAAGGTAAACACTAAATTTCCTCCCCATCTCAGGAGTTTTAGGATAAACTCATTAATAACAGTAGGAGGGATGACATAAAGCAGAACAACACACTCGTTTTTTTATGTTTTTGAAAGACAACTATACAGCAGGAGCTGTACCTTCACCACATTCTGTGAAAACCCTTATTAAAAGAACCTAATACCAAAACCTACAAATATTTTGCAAATACGTAGAAAGTCAGGTGCTGGGTTTTTTTAATATACTAAATATACGTAACTCTTATAACAAGGTAATAAGACTTCATAAGAGTTAGGCATAGTTTCATACCTGATCGAAAACACTCAATGATTTGTTGAATACCGGATTTTGATGTTTGCAGAGGCTGCTGTAATAACGGAGGATCACCAGGTTCCAACAGATGCACTGAAATATATAGAAGGATAACTGTACTTCACAGCCTACTACGTGATTTCAATGTTGTCAGTACACACATTAGCACTGAATCCAAATCTAAAGTAGCAATGATCAGAAAAAAAGCACAAGTATAACTGAGTTGTATGAACCAAAAATATGATATTTTTAACCAATAAAACCCCATTCCATAAATGCTTCTGATTCAAGCAAACTGCTGAAGTAATACCCCATTTCTGAAGTTTCATTCCACATCACAACCTTTGTAAAATCTACTGAAACTAAAATACGTATTTATCAGGATGATTATTAGTTATTCCGATATGCAGCATTTATACATATGAAAATTAATAGCATTCTACTGCTGTATATGCATAAGGCAATTAAGCTTTGCCCAGAAAGGAAAATCAAATTGAACTGAGTAAGACCACTTATTCAAGAATGTGTTTGCAAAATCATTAGTTAGGTCGTCTTGTTAATTTCTCATTGACAAAATAACTAGTTTTGTATTTCATAAATCGTCTCCTACCTTATCCATTTGATTTGATTTTTAACCCCACTGTAAGGTTTCCATTTCTAAATGAAGCACTGAGCATCTCTAAGAATTTTATTTTTAATAAAGAGCAGTAGAGGTATAGTCTAAAACTATGTAGATATATAAAGTGCAAATAGATTAAGCACATTTTTGACAGGAAAGTTTTTCTAAAAGATGTAAGGTTATAAATAAATTCAAGCTGAAAAGAACATCAGAAAGAAAAGCAGTTTAAGAAAAGAACGATAGAATGAACATTCCACCCAACTATGCTGGCCCCATAATATACTATTATATATACGAACACATAACAACCATTACAAATCAGCTAATCGTTTGGGGATCTCCGACACAATGACATATTGTATTCTACTAGCCTATTCCCTATTCTTCAAAATAGTATATTTTGGTTTGTATGCTGCCTCTAATATGCATGTGCAACACCCACTGACATCAAGAGGAGTGACATACGTGAAGCAGACATAACACATTGCTAGTATTTGTAAAGCAAGAAAAGTATTTCAGCTTTTTCAAAGCATTATAACAACTCGAAACCATTTAATGTCAAACACAAACAAATGTTTTTAATAGCTGAACAATACCTACTCTCAAATCACATTTAATTAAAGGAGCATTATCAAAGTTGTTGCCATGCTCACGCTTTCAACTATTAATTCCTTAAACTGATGCCTTTCTTTTCAAAACACAAGTGAAAGCATCCAAATAACAAACTCTGCAATAAGAAAGGAACCAAACTTCCTTTTAGGCTACCAATTATAACAGTAGACAGAACAATTACAAAAAAAAAAAACTTGGCTGAACCTTCAAAGAATGTGTTATACTTTCCATTGATTGTATCTTCCATGTCATACAGCAGTGGAATGCAAATATAAGCTTTAGAACTTCAGTGTTTTTTCCTCCTCTGAAAATATGATCTTTGAGTTCATAAGAGTTCACCAGAAGAGTAGTAAAGTGAAAACATAAACAGCAAATGCAGAAGATTGCCAGAAATGTCATTTTACAAAAAATTCAGAATATTACATTTTTTGGAAACAAAAAGGCAAGTTGTTTTATACAACTTGTCGCCTTCCTCTCCTCACTTCACGCAATGCCCATGTTGTGGCTTGCAGATTACTACACGACCTGCAAAAACTGAGACATTATCTTCCTGAAATAATTTTAACATGACAGTTTGAGGATACTAAAAAAAAACAAAACCCTTTCCAAACAAAATTCAGAAACTTTTTACATCCAAAACTGTCACTAATCATGCACATTTGCAACATCACAACACCTTCCACAAGCTTTTAAGGAAGGGGAGAAGTAAAACAGCCAAAGCATCACACGCCACTGTACCTGGCTCACAGCATCCATGGTGATGGTGGTCAGTCTGACAGCACTTGTCCCTTAGAGGCATTTTCCGTGCGCACCACCTACTATCCTTCTACATCCAGCGCCTCGTTTCTGCTAAAATAAGCAAATTAACTGTCATCCCCGCAGGGCCGGTGGCTGGGGACGGCGCGAACCTGGCACCCAGCGGCCCCGCCGCAGCAGGCCGGGCGGCAGCGGCACCCTCCGGGCAGGAGAAACTTTCCATTGTTTACAGCCGGTCTCACACCGCCCTCTGCAACGGCCGCTCCCGCCCGGGCCCCGACACCCAGCACGGCCCGGTCCGCCTCGGCC
>KZ505658.1:167343-196961 GCA_002844005.1 Limosa lapponica baueri
CCACAGCTTCTCTGGGGAACCTGGGCCAGGGTCTCACCACCCTCACAGTAAAGAATTTCTTTTTGGTATCTAATCTAAATCTCTTCTAATTTAAAACCATTGCCCCTTGTCCTGTCACTACCCTTCCTGGTAAAGAGTCCCTCTCCAGCCCTTCTGTAGGCTCCCTTCAGATATTGATAGGCTGTTATAAGGTCTCCCCGGAGCCTTCTCTTCTCGAGGCTGAACAACCCCAGCTTTCTCAGCCTGTCTTCGTAGGAGAGGTGCTCCATCCCTCTGACCATCCTCGTGGCCCACCACTGGACCCATTCCAACAGGTCCATGTCCTTCCTGTGTTGAGGACTCCAAAGCTGGATGTTATGACATAGGTCTATAAAATTGTAAATGGTTTGAACAAGATGAATCAGGAGTGCTTATTAATTATTTCTAACCTCACAAAAACCTCAATGAAATGATCAGGCAGCAAGTTAAACATTAATAAATCTTAATATAATCCATAACTAAATTGTAGGCCTCATTGCCACAGAGTACTTTGGAAACTAGAAGTATAAATGAATTTCAAAAGTGATGGATAAATGGATGTGGAAATGTCCATTTGTAGCTGTAAAACATGAAGGCCTTCAGTCCAGGGAGCTCTTAGGCTTAGAAGATAAAGTAGAGGTAGGATGACTGTTATGCTCTTCTTGGAATTTTTGCACCCTGGCGTCTGTTATGAACATTGTTCTGTGTTGTGCTGCCTTTCAGTCAAGCATGAAGGGCCACAGGTTCTTATTAAATGCTTATGATTTTCTAGATAGAAGAAACGTTTCTTGGGAATATAGTGGATGACAAGCAGAGCAAGAGTCAGAAATGTCATAATGCTCCAGAAACAGTGAGATCCCAAGCATTGGTGTAGGTTGCCTAGGGAAGTGTAGAATCTCTATCAAACTAGGGTTTCAAGACATCTGTTAGACCTTTACCCTTACAGTTTAACTGCAGATCATCCTGACTTACGAATGTTAGTGAGCTACATATGTGTTCAATATCCATTAGAGCCCTATATTTTGCTGACATTTGAGTAATGGCTTGTCTGAAATGTGTGTGATAAATTCATACTGTTTTGACTGCATGCTGGCATGCAGCTATTCATGCTGTCTTTGTGTATATTTATTTTCTTTCTCACTCCATCTCTAATCAGCTATAATTTTATTTACATGCTCAGCAACTGTTCCTCACAGTCAAATTCCTCTCCATTGGCTTGCCACTCACTGCTTGGTGTTATTCCCTGTATTTTGTCACATTCCCCTACCTCATTTTTCAAACAGTCAGTGGTGATTTGTTCTTATTTTTATAAGGACAATTTTTAATTTCTTTTTACTTATGTATTTTTAAAAGCATGATATATAACAATTGAGCATGTTATATATGAGATCAATGCCATCCCCTTATTCAGTATATTCTCTTAGGAAATACTTACTCCCTTGGCAAAAAACTCAGGTCGAGTCACCCACATATTTTTGCATGATAAGACAAGGAGCAGAGGTGACAAAGATTCTTTCTCTCTGGCACTAGCAGCTGCCAGCTGTGGCTGTGCCACAGTGGATCCGTGGATCTGGAAGAGCAGAGCCTGAGCTCCCCGTGGCATGGCACCTCAACAATGGCACCTTCTTCTCTGCCCAGAGAAGACTCAGCCCAGGCAGGCAGAGCCTGGGCAGGCACCGAGGTGCTGAACAGGCACCAGCTTTCTTCCTCCAGAAAACCCTGACGCCTGGCCTGGGTCCACACTGAGCTAAGTGCTTACTTACAAACAAAATAGCGAGTGAGTATGGAGATCAAAACAGGCTGGTGTTCATGATGTCCTGTGTGCCCACATCCACTGACTGGAACAGGTAGGATTTTTTGTAGATTCTGGGTCTCTAGAGCAGAGCACACAGACCAGCACGCTCCAGGCAAGTGTACCTCTAGCAGAGGTAATACTAGAAAAGTCCAGTAGTAGAAACAAGCCTTATAATGCGTCTGAGGAGGAAATGGGTCTCCTGCATTCCTTCAGAATCTTCACTATCAGCTATTAACTTTGTGTGCAAGGCCCTTAAAAGTGATCAGTTTTTCAAAGGTTACCCCTGCTTTCTGAAAATCTGCCTCTGAGAGACTAAAAAAAAAAAAAAACAAAACAGATAGGGGCATCCAAACTCACCCGTATCTCTGATGATCTTGATTATTATTCAAAGGAGCAGGTTTCCATTCACTCAGAGCTATCTGCAGAAACAAGATCTGAGTGAGCAATGTCATTTTTACAAACTCTCATTTTAAACCAGCAAGGTTTAAATAATACCTGTTGTATTCCAAAGTTATTATTTCTAAAACCACAAATATTTTTCTTTCTTAACTGGACAAAAGCCTTCAAATGGCTTGGGACAAACTCATCTCCTAGAAGCAAAGGCAGGGAGGCACATAATCTGCAAGGCCTTTAAATTAAAATAGGCCACTTCATCCTTTCATTTAGAGTAAACCAAGATGCAGCAAATGAGGGGAGAATAACTGTGAGGGCCATCACCCATGCCTGATGGAGCAGACCAGGAGAAATCCAGGCTAACTGCATCAGTATCATAAATGAGCCATCAAAGTTTGAAACTTTGTATCATTCCACCTAGAAATCTACTAGAGAATCAGAAGGACTTCTTTTATAGTCGTCCCTCTCAATGTACATAATCCTTTGACATGGTTAATGTTCCTTGATTACATGTGCTGTTTCTCCCTTTTGTTGATTGGCAGTGATATTGTTGTGCCAGAAGAGGTTTAAAGTTTTTGTAATTCACTCTCTTGTTGCAGGCAGCTAAGATCAAGGTCTTTGACTGTCTTCTCTTTGATTCTCGGAAGTTCGGTTTATTTAAGCCTATTGTTTTCAACCCTTTTAAAAAAAATGGTTTTCACTTAGATTTCCTGTAGATGTCTCATATGGTTTTATGGCACCTCTTCCTGTCCGGCTGCACTAGCCAGCCCTGCCATCAGTGAAATACAGGATTGCTTAAGAGCTGCCCCAAACAGCTATCTGCTTCCTTTCATATATGCCCAGGAAAAGCGTAAGTGCATACATCTACCCCAAAACAATGCTTCATGTTGACTCCCAAAGGTGATAAATGTTTTTATTGTGTTTTTTCCCTGCTAATCCTAAAACGTTTTTATTTGCTACCATTTAATTTTACATTATTTTTACAGACTAATAGTATAAATGTCAGTCCTAGTGTTGCCTGGTTCTGCTGAAGGATACTTACAGAGAGTGTAAAAAGGCACCAGACCTTTCCCTGAAGAGTCTGTTCATTATTGTAGATAGGGATTAGTCAATAACAAGAGTAAAAGAGTAAGAAAAAGAGAACGAAAAATGCTCCTTTGCTCTGTGGCTGCTTAACTTTTTCTCACTTACTTATCAGAATTCCACTTACTCACTAGTGTCTGTGGTTAAAACTACTAAAATTGTCAGAAACATAATTTTTGAAAGAAAAATACCTTTCTTTTTTCTGCACAGATCACAAAACTGTAAAGTATGTATAGATATAAGAGGAATTTCAGAAACTGATTTTACAGTAGAAAACAGCATTTGCGTACAGTAAAGCCGGTTGTGAAATTCTCTCCCATTATTTCTATAACCTAAAATTACTCTACAGTTTAAAAATTAGATTCTAAATATCATCTTCTAAAATCCTAAGCTTAATTCTGCTAGAAGTACTACAGACTATTGCTGTAGTTATTAAACACAAAAACAACAATAAAAGTCAGTTGTTCCAGTCTCTTCTCTTTCTACACCACTTTCCAATTTCTGCTCTTGATCTATCAACACTTGATTCAGCGTATGTCCTCTTCCATGAGGTCCAAGCATAAATTTTGAGAGTATGAGGGTGACAGCAGATGACAGCTGCCAACAGCAAACCTTGCTCAAAACCAGTTCACCCTAGCTAGGTAGGAACTACCGCTTTCTAAAAGTTCTTTTCTGCTTTGGGAACTTTGGTTAAGAATCTTAAACACATCTCTGGTAATATTGGCAGAGTGGCAGTTTTTCAAAAGTCTGTAGGTTGACTGGCCATGAGCAGACATAAAGATCAACAGCACAGCAAATTTCAAGAATCCTGCACCAAAGTATTAAGAGAACAGAACTTCTCAAAACATTGTCAGACTTCTTTAAAAAAAGACAAAACCACATAGTTCTCCTTAGCCTTCTTACCAGAATGAAGATTTTTCATCAGTCTTAGGCAGCAAATTTTGAGCCCAAGCAGTTAATATCAGCAATATGATAGAGAAATAAAACCTGGATGTTATAAATGGGGAAATGTTAGACAATAATATTGTAGCAATGGGAACTGCTGCCTTTACCACATCATTACAGAGCCAGGGGCTTCCCTAGTCCCATCAGTTTCTGTCTCCCTTTCTGCTTCCACGGAGCTGGAAAGTTGTGTTTTCCTAGTGTGGTGCCTTAGACAAGCTTCAGGACCGTGCAAGAACTATGAAGTGAGTTAATGAGGAACACAGGAGGAAGGGATTGCACAAGGGGCAAGAACTGGTTGTCCCTCTCTCATGATCGAAGGGTTTTGCTTTGATATGGACTAGCATGGACAAGTAAAGCATGCCCTTATGGCAGAACCTGGAAGAAAGATGAACTTCAGTTCCCTCAGTCACGTGAACTGTCCCAAATGGCATCTACGTCTTAATTCTTCCCTCTCTCACAATTATTTCTGTCTACAGTCAGGGAGCTTGGACTAAGATCCTTTCACAAGAGTCCAGGCTTCCTGACTAGAGACAGAAACATTAAGTTCCAGAGGAAATGTGGGAACAAGGATGCGCTCTTTCAAACTGTTCAGGATCACAGAACAACTGCACTCATGGATCCCATTCCTTGGTGATTCCACGGGACTTCACCTATCTTACATAAGCAAAGACAACTCACTTGAATTCAGGGTCAGTGTAAGAGATCCAAAATTGTAATGCAAACCCCAAGATTTCTTTAACTTCATAAGAGATATAGAATCATGTTCCTTATTCTGTCATCTTTCTTTGCCTTTAACTATCTGTGCTCACTCACAATGCCAAGGACCTGTCAACTTTTTTTTTAATGTGTTAACAAATTCCAAAAGAAAGGAGCCAGAGTTGACTTCAGGTCCCCATGTTCTTGGCAGACATGCTAAACGTTATGGTAGTAAATGCTGTAAAAAGAACACAAGCACAGTATCTTTTACCTTTCCTTGAAAATAATAAAAATCCATAGCTCCTGACACTTTTTATATATTTTTTTAATGTCCAGCTTAGGTACCCCACTCGAGAAATGGCCAGACAAGGCTTTCCTGCAACCCTGACTTAAATGCACGCTTTCTGGCAAGGCAAGGGTCTTGGGAATCTTCAGTTTAGCTCTTTAGCTCTGCAATCCAGTGCAGTGTGGTAAGTGTTCTGCCATCCAATCTGAGGTACTCAGGCTCCTTTGCACTGTTAAGCATACAATGTACAAATTTTGGAGGAAAGGAAGGGATGTAAAAGTTAGCCATACCAAGCTTGGCTATAAACAAGATTTCTATGGAACAGATTCTCAAAATTACACAGAAGCACAAATTGCTCACAATTTAATTTAAATGCATCTATCATCTAAGTACTCCTGAAAATCTTTTCAAAATTGCCAAAGTCACAGGAAGTCCCCAGCAATATAATAAAGGTAATTTTGTTGCAACACTTTTGAAAATTAAGATGTTATGTACCAGAAGTTAAGGTTATAGTGTTGTTTCTTAAGGTCTTATTCTGATCTTCATTTTTATTTCTGTAAATTCATAGAAATTTGTGTGACTTCATACTTTAATTTGTATATCTAAGCAATGGAGTTCAAGAACTTTCCTTTTTTAAACATCCTTTCACATATATTCCATCAGAAAGAGGGTGTTCTTTCTTTTCTGTCTCAGCTGTTGCTAGTTGGTTGTGGGGGTTTTTTTTCAAATTCCTTCAGAAAGAAATTTTCCTCCTCAAAAGCAGTTTGTCTTCTGGACCTGAGTTCTAGTATTAGCTCTGATGAAGACTCCTCTGCTATCTTGCAGGCAAATCTGTACGCTCAGCCTTCATTCTTCAGGAAGGTACAGCCTGTCAAATATGCACAAGGACCTTCTCTCTCTGTCCCATACAAAAATTGCTTTTTTTCTTCCAGCAGTAGAGGGTGAATGAATGCGACTTCCACTGCTTTCGCAGACTGAATGCTGCAGTGGGAGAAGGAGAGAAGGGCGCCACAGAGGTTGCTGCTGTCACCAAGGTAAGGCTATCAGGGGCAGAGCAGCAGATGCCAGGTCTGCTTTGGGCGCAAATGCAGGAAGGAGTTTTTAAGTGTTTGGGAGGTGTTTGATACTCAGACAGCTTTTCCCATCCCCTCTGAGAAAGAAGAGCAGACATATGGAAGTGTACTGCATGGTAGATTCAGTTCGTAGGCTATCTGTTGAATTACATTGATCAGAGACAATAAAACATTTGTGTATGCTTGAGTTGCTAATGTTTGTAAAATGCTTTGAAATCCTGACACACAAGATTTCCTTGTTAATATCCCCTAGATAATGGTAAATAATGCATGGATATGAATAACAGGTTTCTACTGCAACAGCAGGCATAGTAGAAGCAGTAGCTGGTTATCTCCAACGTCATGTCACAGTTGTCATATCAAGTGGTAAAATTCGTATGCAGTATAGTACCTCATTTTAGTAGTGTACTCATCAATCAAAATTTTCCATTTAAAGGAATTTGTTTGCATTATATTTTGCAAAGTAAATCGATAAGCAACCACTACTGTTTTTACTGTTTGATTTTTTTTTTTTAATTCCACTGCTATATTTCTTGGAAGTGTTTCAAATGACAGATGGTGAATGTTTTTCTGTTCTTTGTTGCACTCTTCACAGTCTAGCTCTTTGGCCTTCATTGTAGTACCAGAACAACGATTTTGTGAGCAGAAAAACAGCACCAGAAGTTTTAGCTACATGATTCAAAGACAAGTAGAGCTGTTCAAATATTTGATATAATTAGGCACTATTGTTATTTATTCAGATTTTTGTTAGCAGGAGACTTTGGCTTGTACCAACCTAAAAAAATCAGTCCCTTCCCAAAAAGATGAAAGACAAAAGAACCACAAAAAAGATGGTCACTGACAGAGATAGGACCGGGAAACGAGGCAGTGGTCACAGCACACTAACCTGACAGCGTCCAGTCTTTTAGCAAACATTATGTAAACGAAGAACTTTGAGAAGGGACTCGTAGCTATTGAAGTGGTTCCAGATATGCCTGCATGCCGGGCACCTGGAACATAACAAGTAAGTTGTTTCTCTGAAATCTCAACAAGGGCATGCTGTAGGCCACTATCACTCACAAGCAGACGCAGATATCCATGTTTTGATAAGGAATATGAGAAAGCTGGCTGGAAAATAGTGTTAGCAGCAATAAGTGGGTTCTGATGGAGGAGAAACCCATGGAGAATGGTCATATAGTCAATGTCACAAAAATGTTCTTTTGAAGAAATGTGATCAAGAAAATGCAGGATCAAGATTAGGAAAAGAAAACTCAGTATCAGAGAAAAATGTATGCTGTTATCTTACGCTACAGGTTTAGTTGTGGTGCTCACTAGAATAGAATACACATCAGAGACAGTCTTAAAGAAAAAATATCACAACTCGTATAATAGTTGTGTATAGAGAAAGAAGATGTCTGATATCAGGTTGTATGCTGTGATATAAGAAGGTGATGTTGATTACAGTAGTACAAATGATAGAAGGGAAAGAATTTGAGGGAAATAGAATCTTGTTCAACTTGAACTAACAGTCCAGGAAATACAGGAGACATACCCAGTATGCCTTGAACTGTAGAATGTTGAAATAATGATGATCAAGATTCATACTGAAGCTTCCTGTGCCACAATTATTTAAAACCAGTTAAAGAGAGGCATTTCCAAAACACCTAAGACGTTGAGAACTATTACTGTCAAACTGTCATCTCCTAAGAGCTCCTCTAAGTATTAAAAATAATTGCTAGTCATGAAACAAATGCTGAAGGTCTAATTGTACATGCCTGTTTCAAGCCAAGCTCACAGACATCAGGTTGATTAAGTCAGTGGAAAAGTGCTCAATAACATTTTAGTATAATAACTCTTGTTATAAAAAGACAAAATGTGTATTTTTAATTGCCTTTTGTAATAATTTCTAATAAGATGTTTTACTTGAAGTTATTGTGATACATGTTGTATTAAGATAACTTAACCAGCATCTTTTAGCTACGGTTGTGCTGGAAGAGGAGTTCTCAGTATGTGTTCAGTCTCAGTGCTGCAATTCAGACCAGTACAGAAATGGAACGGGAATGAATTACACGGAATGGGCCCATTACTGAATGTGTCCAGCATAGACATGGGAGTCTGCACCAGTAAACTGATCTGCAGAGTCAGGACTTAGAACCATCACATATTAGAAGCCACCTGTAGTAAAGGCTGAATGACACCACCTCCTGAATATGCTGCTTCTGTGATTTTAACCATCTGCAATAGAGTGCATTACTGCTCATAGGAACACTTTTGTAACTCTTCAACTAATGGTAGTTGGAAATGTTTTTAGAATTAGATAGTAACAGCTTGCCAGACAATTAGTGAATATCAGGTTCACAATTAATGTATTGTATTTCTAGAACCTCTGAAATCTAATGTTTGTCACCTATGCCTGCTCCAAAGAGAAAGCTAATTTATGTTGACAAAAGAAGAAAATAGAGAAAAGGAAAACAAATTACACAAGAAGTAAAGGACAGAAGCTAGTCTACAAGAAATTGCATTTTCTTAGATGGAGTTGTATGTCAAAGTCGTCAAATGTGTATTGGAATATTGTATTTTATCAACATACTGAGGCAAACAGAAGCACACTAAAAGTTTGTTGCTTCCATGCCTAAAAAAACATAGTAGCTGTTGAATACAAAAAGCATTCATCCAAGAGGCACCTCTTCTTATTATTCATGGCATTGCTGAAACACTTCGGAGAGATTCTATAATGACATTACAGAGTGAGGACAAATAGCCACCCAATCCCAAACCTTGGAAAATATAACAGAAAACTGTAAAAATGTCCTATCTTTATTTTGTCTGGCCTTTATTTAAGTTCACTATTGGATCCTCTGTGTCTGCATGCAAAGGCTGGACACAGCTGCAGGCCTTATGCTTCCCCAATCCACTGCACAGATGACACCAAGCTGAGTGGTGCAGTTAACACACTTGAGGAACAGAATGCCCTTCAGAGGGACCTGTAGAGGCTCAAGAAGTTGGCCCATGTGAACCTTATGAGGGTCAACAAAGACAAGTGCAGTGTCCTGCACCTGGGTTGGGGCACCCCCCAGTATCAATACAGGCTAGGGGATGAAGGGATTGAGAGCAGCCCTGCTGAGAAGGACTTGCAGCTGCTGGTGGATGAAAAGCTGGACATGAGGTGGCAATGTCTGCTTGCAGTGAACTGTATCCTGGGCTGCATCAAAAGAAGCATGGCTAGCAGGTTGAGGAAGAGATTCTGCGCCTCTGCTCCGCTCTAGTGACACCCCACTTGGAGTATGGTATCCAGCTCTGGAGCCCTCAACACAGAAAAGATATCGACCTGTTGGAATAGGTCCAGAGGAGGGCCACAAAAGTGATCAGAAGGATGGAACACCTCTGCTGTGAGGACAGGCTGAGAGTTGAAGTTGCTCAGCCTGGAGAAGTGAAGTCCGAGGAGACCTTATTGCAGTCTTTCAGTACTTAGAGGGGGTTTAGAAGATAGGTGGTGACGGACTTTTTAGCAGCACCTGTTGTGATAGGACAAGGGACAATTGTTTTAAACTAAAGAGGATAGATTTAGACTAGGCAGAAGGAAGAGATTTTTTATGATGAGGGTGGTGAAACACTGGAACAGGTTGCCCAGAGAGGTCATAGATGCCCCATCCCTGGAAACATTCAAGGTCAAGTTGGATGGGGCTTTGAGCAACCTGTTCTAGTTGAAGATGAAGAAGGGGAGGGTTGAGGTGACCTTTAAAGGTTCCTTCCAACCCAAACCATTCTATGATGCTATGATTCTATGTACAGAATTCTTACTGGAGATCAGTAATGGTGATGCTCAGAACTCCAAAGGCATGGAGATCCAGGAAGACAGAAATCCTACCTCTTCTCCACACCACTGAGTATAACCAGCTGGCATGAAGAGGAATAGAGGAAAGAGGCTGTGTATAGTATAGGAGTATACACTGGAAACAGTAGCAGTAGTGCAGATGTATCTGAGTTAGGCTTAGCACCTCTACCAGGGGTGGATTTCAGAGAGTGGATTTTGAAGGGGAAAATCTTTCCTCCCCTCAATCCTCAGTTATGTGACACAGAGGAGGCTGCGCAGCCCTGCCCATACTGCATCTGCATCTGTGCTGTACTAATGGTCACACAGCAGGAACAACAAAAAGCTTAAGAATCCCTGGGAATCATTGTAACAGGGTAAGCATGGCGGTGAAAATCTGCACTGTTCACGTTGCGGGTCAGCGTGTATGGGTTGTAGCACATAACATCTTCACAAATAAAAGACAGCTGATTGTGTATTTGCAAACTACAGATTTTTTCTCTGCATAAATACATTAACTGACATTTATGCCAAATATATTACATACTCATGTCAAGAGAATAGAGCCCATCTGCACTGCAGAGATGTAATTAGCATTAATTAATATGTTCACATTGTCTGGTGTTCATATATTTTGCCCTGAAGTCATAAATGTGGCATGGCATTTAGTGAGGCAGTATTCATGAGCCTTCATCTGAATTCCAAACATTTGGATTTTGTGATGCTTTTAGTGCCCCTTGTATTAACTGTTTCTTAGCATTTATGCTAAGAGAGTTTTGTTCGTTGCTGTATTTGAGAAATTGCTGTTCTTCGTCAGATACTGTTAAAGGCAAACAAGTTTGTTCAGCAATTGATACTCTAACATAAAAGTAGGCAGTTACAATTATCTCACGGCACAGGCATAGTAACAAAGAAACTTGTATTTCACAACCATGAAACAATTAACAGCAAATGTCTGAGTAGGTTATTAATAAGCTAGAATAAAATCTGCTCATCCAAGCCATTTGGTAAACAACATCTATATATTAATTGAAAGGGTATTGCAAGTGACAGGAACAAGTGCACATCATCTACAATAGCAGTTTTTACCACTTTTAGTTCAGCAGAGGTCCTCAAGCCAGTGAACCCACTTGCGTGCCCCACTCATGACCAACATGCATTTGTGGAAAAGGTGCTCCTGTTCTTATTAAAAACCTTTATAGGCCTGTGAGACTCTCTGTTACCACTTTTCTTCTGTCACTCCAAACCTCACTTCTGGTTCTAGTTATTCTGACTACTGGTGCATAAAAGACATCCAAAGTACTTTGGACTGAATTTCTTTGGTGGAAGTCCTTCAAGTGAGTATTAATGCTCTTTAACAAGTCATACTGTGTGGAGCTGCATGTACTTTCTGCATAATTTTCTCCCATAACATCTTTCTGCATAACATTTCCTCCCATCCCTTCATTTCTGAGGGCTTCTTCTCACCCATTTACTTTTAGCTGTAATCATCAGTTTTTCCCCTTCTTTTGATGCTGCTGCAAATATTAACAATAGCAGAAATTGCTGAATAAGCATGTAAGTGGATAGCTTTCACAGAATTACTAGTTGATTGCCCACATAACTGGCAGTACCTGGGCTAGCTACCTTAACAGTAGCTTAGTATTCTACAGTGAATGCATCCACAGATCCAACAGAAACCATGGATACGTGAACGGGTTAACTGGTATTTTAAACTGTCCAAGTTTTTAAAAGTGACAAACATGATTCAACCTCTAGAAACAATATGGCCCTGCTCTAGCAGTGACAAATTTACCCTTGGATGAATCAGAGGCAATTTTGTCACATTTTAATTGTATGCTTTTCAACACACAGCCTGTTTATTTCTCATGCTTTCAGATGCACAGCTTACTTTATTGTAAGCAGCTGTCACAAGTGTGATTTGCTCCAGTTTTATACATAAAGCCATTGTTCATGTGTCCATTAGTGCCATAACCTTGATGGAATTTGGCCGAAGCTTTTGAATGTTCCTAATGCTCATTTTGGGTGTGAGCACCCAAAAATGCACCTTTTTCTTGGCAGCAATGAGGCCTTAAGGAATCATCTTCACCAGCATTAGACATTTATTTGCTGCAGTATTAGTTGTGCTGACCCAATGGTTTGTAGGGCTGCTTGGGAATCTGGACCAGTTCACTGATGCAACTGAAATACAATTTGGGAAGAAGAATGGCTCTTCTACGCACTCATCTGGTTTACCGTAAGAACCCACAAACAAGGGTCAAGCATGAGTGAAGAACCAACAGCGGATGAGAAATCATTACATGGATATACTGTAGAGGAATAGGAGCAGAGTAAGTCTGTGCAGATACAGGTACTGAGGTAGTACCATCAGGGGCTCCTTTAATCCAACTGCCAAGATTTTGAGCTGCCAATCAAATCACTCTTTGGAGCTTTATCATCACAAAGTGTGGTCACTCTCACTTTAGCAAGGCTGGTGTAGGTCATTGCTCATTAGTCAGAGTAGGTGAACTGCCTGGAAGAAATTTAGCTCAAATTTATCTGAACTGCCTGTTTCAGTAAAGATTAACCTTAAACCAAACCTTCTGAAGCAGGTCATAGGAAATTCATGACTTGAGTTTTCATATGTCTTTTCATTTGTGGTATAATATGACATTAGGGAATAATGTGATTTTTTGCAAATCATAAAAAATAGAGGGGAAAAAGACAGAGATAAGTTATATCTTCAGTTCAGCCAACACTTTTTTATATTGGAAAAGGAATCTTTGCTTCCTTTTAGCAGCATCTTTGTCAGCATCCTCAGGGTTCAAACAGGGTGAAAGTCCTTCTTAAAAAGGAATAACATTGTATTTTTCTTCTGGCTTGAACAGAGTCTCCATTGGTAGCACATGGACAAGGCCAGTTCAAGCCACACCTGTGGTGTAATTTTATTATTGTAACACATCTAAGAGAAGAGCGATACCTCCTTGCCTGAACTTTGTTAGCCTACCTGCTCAGGAACAGTAATAAGCTTATTATTTGCCTCTTTGCGCAGAGCTATGACGCTGTCTTGCATCAAGAGGTGGGTATCAGTGCCTGCAGAATCAAAATTTGAAGATGTTAGTAGAAAACTACATACTGAGTATGTGGAGTGTGTTATAGGCAGAGCTTGTATATGCAGAGCTTGAATGGTTTTTGTCATTTCAATAAAAATTTAGTAAACCTCCTATTTCAACTTAGTAATTTTGTTCATGTCAAGTTTGAAGTATTACATTGAACAGATTTCTGAGTTATCCAAGAAGAAATAAAAACTGAGCAATTTTCTGAAAGTATGAAAACAACAGGGTTCTCACAATATTCAGATCATTAAAAATGAACTGAATGGATTTCCTTTTAACTTTCGAGAAATGTTCACATCTGAGTGAACAAACAAGAATTTTCAGCTTATGCAGTCACATTCCGGGAAGCTTAAATTGCTGAAAATTAAAGAGTAAAAATCCAGGACGCCTTTATTTAAAGGTCTGTAACTGCAACACAAACATCGCAATAAATCACATGCAGAAAATGAAATGTTGCGTACTAGCTATTTTAAGTAGGCCTGTTTCAGGAAAATATACGCAAGCTTGTACATTTCTTCAAGCTTATGATAAGATCCTACTCAAGTTAGACTACTGATATGTACATATGCAAGTGTACATAAGCTACTGTTTTTAAATGGAGTCTTAATTATCTGAAATTGTATCAAATAATCACCTCTTGGTTGCATGTCCACTATTGCAAACAGTAGTTTCCACACTAGAACAAAGAAATCACAATGTATATGGCAGAAAACACATCTTACATCCATATGTAATATCTTTACCAAAATATCTTCAAGTTTCTGTCCTGAATATCAATAAATAGGCAAAAATGTTCGCAAATGTGGTTTTTTTTGTTTGGTTGTTTCTCTTACACTGTAGAAGACTTATACTGGAACTGACATTTAATCTTTACTTCTTATCAGCTGTAAAAAGTATCTGCTGTACAGGAAATTACTTATTCAAGGAGTTTTCAGATCTTTTGTTTGATACCTTTAGTGTAGGAACAACAAAAGCCTGCAATTTCTCTGTTAGTGAGGATGACTAATTTTTTGTGTGTTCTTTTATCATTATCTCTGAAAATCGGGTAATATAAGAGGCCTAGACTTCAATATTAGGTACCAGACCTCCTTGAAAAAGATGGTTGAAAAAAAATACTAAATAAAAAAAGATAAAGGTTTTTGCCTGTAAGTATGCATTTTTACCCTACATTTTTAATGACATTTTCAGGAAGGAAGTGAAGAAGAGATTGTGCTCCCCAAAGGAAAAACCTAGATTGACAATTTTCCAGGGTTGTTGAGGTGTTTTTCATTAAACAGAAAACAGAACTGGTGAGGAAATCATGCAAGCATCATATCATTTGAGTGTAAATGTCTGCTGCCCCTCTGTGGCTGTTCTTAGTGTCTCTTGAGGTTTTCAAACAAATGTAGTTAATATCTGATTAATTTTACCTGATATAAAGAATTAGCACAACTTATATGTACCATTTGAATCCTATGTAATCTCTCAAAGTTGAGTCTAGATCATAAACAGGTCCTGTTAGGACTATTTCCAGTGTAAAAGACATCATAGCAGCAAGCAGAAGCAGCAAGAAGCAGAAGTAGTTGTGACATTCTAAAGATAATAATGAGTCTCTAAAGCATAGATTGAAGAGTAATATCCTTCTTTAGTTTTGAAAAAGGGCCTCCACATTTCCAACCAGTTCGTATTTCACATCTAAAGGAGAATTTAAACATCCGAAAGCTCATCTGTTTTTTCCAGCTGTATCAATTGATCTAGTAATAGTTGTTCTCTTTTCCTACAACCATATATAAGCACAGTTTGAGGGATTTATTTAGACCCTGGCATTTCCTATGTTGGAGTGGGGATATTACCACAGACCACTCTGCTAGCCTGATTTGTACAAGGACAGAGGAGGAATCAAACTGTCAGCCAGATGCGTGAGGGAGAACATGGATGGATCTGGGTGGCTCCTGCCCATTGCTTCAACAGAGAGAAGAACCTGGACAACCCTTGAGACAAGCAGAAAAAGACATTAGTTCTGGGAGGTACCCAAGAACTATTCTGCATGTTCGCATGTAATATGCTTCCAGGATAACTTCTGGTTTGTTACTTTCATCTACTAAAAATCTCTCCCAATTACTTGTAGTTCACCCTGTGAGGTGCTGAGTTCCTTCAATACTTTCTGAATGTAATGAGAAGAAAGGGCCTGGAGTTCAAGACAATTCACCGATTGTTTCTGCCTACAAGCACCCTCCTTTCCCCTACTACAATGAGCAATGTGCAGGGCTTAGACAATACTAGACACACCATTACTCCAGGCCAGCTGGCGACATTTGTGTGTGTGTCCACTGCAGGAGTCAAAATCATTCTGTGGTGGACGCCAAAAGGACATTTTCCATTAGAGTACATGAATCAGGACTACGAAGTTAAGCATAATTTGAAATTTATGGGGCATAAACTCTTACACTTGCCATTGCCTGGAACCAGGTCTTGATGTATTCCATGGCTGCTGCTGTCATCTAGGAAAATACCTTTAGCATCTTTTAAATTTTATTCTTTCAAGGCTTTTCTTAGTACTGTTTTACTGAAAAACTGTTTTACTTTACTGATTTTACCTGTGAAAAATCCAGAAGGGCTATTCTCAGCAGTATAATCTTGCGAGTTACTAGCACCTCACATCTCAGGACTACCTGTAGATATCCCTGTCTAATTTTTAAGATCACAATAATAGAGAAATACTATTCTTAAAAAGCTGTATGTGAAAAAAGAAGCATACAGAAATATTAAAAAGCTCTCTCATTTTCTTCTGCACAAATGGAACAGTAATATTTTGAAAGACAGATGATATTACAGCTCTCTTCAGGTTCTTTAAAATTATGCAATGAGTTCTTACGCTGAATCCTGGTGGAGTTTGTTTATTTCTCTTATTTAGCTTCCCAGATGAATTTGAGCCAGCCATACCTATAGAATCATCATGTATTTTTATGTCACACACAATTATTTTAAGACCATTTGCTGATTTTCTGCTGTATTCCTGAAAAACATGCCACTCCTAAAGATGTTTATCATGTGATGTATTGCAAACAAATATAGATTTCGCCATTGGGTTCCTAGTCTAGGATGACTCCTGGTCAACATCCAGGTAAGAAAGGTTTCATAAAGACTTAGGTCTCTCTGTCTTGGATTGTATTATCTTTACTTTCTCAAAAATGTCAACATCCTGTTAAAAGCCACTACTGCAATAGATTTACAGAAATAAATCCCACACACTATCCAAATTGCTATCCCATATCCTTAGTATGAAGATAAATTCCTTTAATTTGTTTAAAGCATATGAGACATTCTCATCATTAAGTTTCATTAGCTCTTGCGTTATGGAACATTTTTTTTAAAAAACAGAGGGAGCTGACAGCTTTAGAGAGCACATCTGTAACTGAAGTCACCACAGCTAAGGTATTCCGCATCCTGTGTGCTTTGGCAACATAGGACTGTATGATGCATTCCTGAATTAAAACAGAAAAAGGGGCCAACAGGGAAACAGCAGGGACATTAAATGCCAATGAACATTGGTATTTGTTATGATTACTTTTCAGACACGTGCACAGACAACATCTGTAGTATATACTGCAGTGAGCCCACATATTGTCACCCTGGTTATTTATACGACACCACAAAACGTACAGCTACACCATCACTGCACTGTTTTGACACAAGCTATCAGTCTCGTACCTCTCTGGTGGAGATGATAAGCACTACAAATCTAGGGAGTGTGATGACTCTCAAGAGTCCAAACTGTTTCCCAAACCTAACCAAAGAGAATCTACATTACTATCCAGTCCCAGAAAGGGGGAGTGGGAGTTCCTCAATAATTCCCCAAATTCTTCTTCAGGAACTGTATTTTTAAGACAGCTTTGTTCAGTAAAAAATGTGTATTTTTTAGAATATGCTCTCTTCCAAAGGATAAGCAATTTAAAAAAAAAAAAAATTAGCAATATTCATTGGATTCACTGTTTATAAAGCTTTAAAACCACTTGCAGGAGTAAATCCCAAACAAAATGTTTTGGCTTGGAAAGCTGCAAACTAAGGGCTAGATACACCATGTGTGCAACTCAGGCCAGTTTCACAGCTTCAGTAGGATGAAGTGTTTTCAGCAGCTCACCAGAAGTAAGAATTCTTCCTTAAGCTATAAATGGATTCAGTTTTATATGACCAAAGCCAATACCAGTGATGCAGTAAGGAGTCACCAAGCTGAGTGAAAAAGCAAAACACATTTTTTGTAAGCTCTTAATTAAGACCCTGTATTCCACCTTCTCAACTGGTGAGTTTTTTATCAAACCTTAGCATTTTTCAAAATCCAGAGGGAAAGTTTTGGTAATACTTTGCATTTCAGGCAAAGTATTTCAGCTTTGCCTCAGCGTATGATCAATAGTAAAGTTTATATTTCTGGATACAAACAATTAGTTCTTTTATTAAGCAAGTCTTTTGTCAAATAACCTCCAGCCCTTTAATTAATAAGCCACACTGAGAATCCAGCATAATTTTTAATTCTATCAGCATGTAATGGCCTTGGCGCAAAAGTAAAGAAGTTAGACATGTAGGATTTTTTTTTCTTTTTTTTTTTTTAATGAAAATTCCATATCCAAAAGGACAATAAGGCTTTGAAATAAAAGTTTCAAGGCCCATACTTGCATTATTCATACCTAGAATATCAGGTACAAATACTACTTATACCAGTGGAATAACAGGTCTGTAAAACAGTTTTTAAAATCAGTCTTTCAGAGGACTGTACAAAGTTATCTAACTACAGTAGCTCTGTAGCATAATCTTTCTTTTAAAAGTCTATGATGTTTCAAAGAGGTGCATTTGGCCAGTTCATCAAGCTTTTCACTATATAAAGATAATATCTTATTGTTACTTAGATGGCATATTTCATATGAGGTTGCTGTGTAAGTACATATTCATCTTATATATATATTTATGTCTCCAGTTGGCTCAAGACTTCTCTTCCACCATTCCCAAATGTGTCCTTCACAGGGCAGTCCTGCATCTCCTTGCTTTCCCATTCCTTCCTTCTTTGTTATAACAGGTATCTAAAAAGAGAAACAGAAATAGAAATCAAGAATTACAAACACTAAAAAATAAATTCCCATACAGATTAAAAAATGGACCACCTACCTCATGAATCAGCCCTACAGCAGTTGTTCTTAAAATAGCCTAGACTCAGTATTCAGGGTTAAAGGACCTCATCTCTTGTTCCCACTTTCTTCTGTGCACCAGGAAAGTAAATCTTTCTTCACAGTTCTTGCTTTCGTTGACATCATATGGGGATTTTCAACATGGAAATATTCTTGTCAGCAGAATACACCACAATACACACACAGAATAAACACCATGTTGTAACATGCAATGGGGAAAAGTCATACTGATTTTATAGCGGAAAAGCATTTTTTTTTTGCCATTTATTTTTTTCTTTGAAGGCAGGTCTTCAAGAAGTCACTTGACAGGACCAAATGAGGAGGGATTCACACAGTAATAATTTTTCAGATTTTCTGGTCACTTGCAATTCTTGACCAAGTGGCATTATAAACTTGAATAAGTCTGATAACTCAAAGGAAAGAATACGGTGGAAAGTATCCACCAGCTAGGAAACATGGAAGATCCATCCAAACCACATCCAAACCAGATTAATGTAGATTTTTTATATTTCTTGCATAGCAGTCGTAAATTTACTTTCAGTGTTACTTAAAAAAACATGCTTGTTAATTGAAAGCACTTTTGACTTCATGAGGTTACATGAGTGATGGGTTGACTTTTGGTCAGCTGCCAGACACCCACCCAGTCGCTCTCACACTTCCCTTCCTGAGCACGACAAGGACAAGGGGAACAAAATACAGTGGGGAAAAAAAAGCTTGTGGGTCAAGATATGGGCAGAGAGGTCACTTACCAATTACCACCACAGGCACAACACATTCAACTTTGGGAAAATTAATTTATTTTATTGCCAAATAAAATAGATTTGAATAGTGAGAAACAAAGACAAATTAAAACAACACTTCCCCCCCCAACCAACACCTTTTTCCCAAGCTCAACTTCACTGCTTCATTCCCAACTCTTCCACCCATTCCAACCTTCAGGCAGCACAGGGGGATGGGGAATGGGGGACTGCGGTCAGTCCAGAACAGCTCCTCTCTGCCGCTCCTTCCTCCTCACACGTTTCCCCTGCTCCAGTCAGGGTCCATCAGCAATATCTGCTCCGGTGTGGGCTCTCCACAGGCTGCAGTCCTTCAGGAAATATCCACCTGCTCCACCGTGGTCCTCCATGAGCAGAGAAGAATCTCTGCTCTGGTGCCTGGAGCATCTCTTCCCCTCCTTTGTCTCTCACCTTGGTGTCACAGGGCAGTTTCTCTCACATTTCTCCTCACTCCTCACTGCTTGGCACAACATGTTACATTCAAAACTTATAGTTTTGAGAATTACTAATCTCTTCTGCTGCCAACATGAGTAGTTTCCTTGTCTTCTCAAAGGAATACAACTTTTATTCAGATGGTAGCATGATGAAAACTATTAGAGAATTAAAGGGCACAAATAATAAAAGATGGAAATACCAAGCTTTAGATCATGGTGTCCGACAAGATAACAAAGGAAAATAATGAGAAAACAAGCTGATGTATGTTGTCTTGAAATTATAAGAAAATGATGTGCTTATATGATCTAAACATTTATCAACCCGAATCAACACCGTTAGAGTGAAATATGAAAGCGTGAAGTGCATTTGTGATGTGATGGAAGCCAATAGAAAGTTGATAGTGTCTACACCAAACGCCGTCATTTGGAGTTTAGGCAGTGGGTCCATACAGGCGTAAGCACCCTGTGTATGACACCTGGGCCTGAGGGTCTTACAGACTGGACTCATGTCTCATACATCACCTGTGAAAAGCACAAGAACTTCTGATATGCCTGGGCTAAATATATATTTTTTAAAAAAGTGAAATATTGCAAGGAGAAGAACCTTTGCAATCTTTGTAACAGGGAGGTGCAAGCTGTAGAAAGGCCTGTTAATATGCCACTGAAATGTTCGTGCTCATGGAGACAAGAAGCTGTGCAGCAATGGATGTTGTCTGCAGCTCTACATCGCAGTCACAACACCATCACTCCCAGCCTCTGCTTCAACATTCTGCAGCCATTAGGAGATGTTAGTGGGATTTTTATACGAATAAACTTAGAAGGCGTGGGGCCATCATATTAGTAGTGATATAATTTGTCGGAGGGGACCTCTGCAGATATCACTGCTATTACAGCCCAACAAATACATCATGAATAATTGGACGGATCAAGCATCTTTCTATTCAAGAGTTGCTGAAGAGTAGCTTACAGTTTGCTCAATTATATTTGTTATTCAGAGTCACCCAGTGGATAATTAGATGAATGAGTTCTGCTCTGAAGGTTGTTCACAAGCAAGCAGTTCATACCAACATCTGCAATTCAAAAAGTTTCAGTTAGATTTCATTGCTTCTGTGGGTCACGTATTATTGGATTTGACTCCTGCCAGTATGAGTACTGCTCTTGGAATCCAGAATATGACATGAAGATTTACTTACAAATTCAAATTGTAGATTGATCAAATATTCTCCAACATTTTGCACTTCAAAGTTAATATTCTTGTGAACATTCCTGCCTTCACAAGATACTGCACAGAATAATCCCAATGCACCAGCAACACAAATTTCTCATATGTTTTTACTTTTTAGTTTCAGCTTATATTTATGGATTAAAGGCGAGATATTTGTTGAAATCAAACGTTAAATTTTAAGTAAAACAAAGCATAAAAATAATTTGAAAATACCTGAGCAATGATGTATTTTCACTGCACTAATTATCTGCATGCTGTAGACACAGTTAAACGCTGAAGCACTCAAATGCAGTGCTTTGACAATTAAAATTATATATTTTTTCCCTCCTACATGATTTTTTTGAAGCTGTCAGATGCCATTTTCTTCAAGACTACATGGTGTACCTCATGTTTAATTTGGAAAATTTCTGAAAGTAGGGAAAGGTGCATTTTTTAAGGCTGCATTATTTTCCAAGTTTAATATTTGAAGTTAAAATCTGCAGATCCTTCCTCCTTGATGTAAGTCAGATCTTAAGTCTGCATCAAAGCAGATCGGAAATGTAGATGAAGCCCAAGAAAGGAACCAGACCGAATATTATTATAATAATATGATAAGGAAAAATCCCTAATCTATCAGGTAATGTAAAATACAGGTGCATTTTTTTTTCTCTTTTGTCCTTTTCCATGATTCAGAATATCCATGGGTGGTAAGAGTAGAGGTAACATCTAGGATAACACCATTAAGAAAAAAAAATAAGAAATTCAGCAGCAAGTTACTGTGGAATGAACGGTCAGCCTCTCCAAGGAGATCAAGGATAAAAAATATGCAAAAAGTTGATTCTACCTCACTCTGTATTATTCTCCACAACATTTCTGGGAACATGTTTCAACTAAATCATGCACCAGTGGAAAGAGCCTTACTAAAATGAAACAGTTGGCAACATCAAAGAAAAGATGAGAACGGTGTTAACACAACTGTGGTATAATTTCTGCTGCTCCATACACTCACACCATCTGCCCAGGAAGAGTAAACACACAAACAGCAAATCTAAGCCTGGACAAGAGGAAGTCGCTTAAGTCAATGAATTTTCAAATTGCTTTAACTTTTATCTTCCCTTACTCAAACAATACCCTCCAAGGGAATGAGGACAGGAGTTTTATCTCACTGAACTTTCCGTTCCTCACCTTCAGTACAGAAGCTCAGAGAAAAAGCAGATATTTGACACTCAAACTAACAGGCCCCAAGATCTCAAATTAATTTCTCTAAAAACAATAGCAATGAAAAAGTGAAGGAAAATTACGGTGCTGAAAAGTTCTACATTATGGTTGAATCTATTTCTCAATAAACCAAACTTGCATTTCTATTGTGCAGAATGAAAGGTGGGTGACAGAGACCATTTTCTTTCCTACAAAGCAAATTCTCAGGGTGACAGAAAATAATACATTATAAATTACACATATTTCTTTTTAACTCTGATAGAGACCTTTGGAATGCTTCATATTCTGGATTACATTTTGCTTAGCTCTACTGGGTCAAAGTCATAGCACAAAAATGTCCCCATTTTGCTTTCCATTTAGGGAGACAGGGATTTTCAGGGCCAGTCCTGAGTCTTGGAGCCTCTCACTAAGTCTTATCGTGGAAGGGGACAGCAATAGACAGAACAGGTCTGTCTGGAAGCGTTTTCAACAAATAATGTGAGACATAAATATGCCACCTAGCCAAGCTAGTTCTTTTAGCTGAATCAACTGTCTCTAAATAATTTCTCACAGTTTTTTAACCTCTTCTTTAAACTCTTGTCTAACTTCTTTAAACCTCTCATCTCAGCCATACTTAAAAAACCCTAATACCACTACTGCCTTTGATAAATTTTCTCGGGGTTTATATACTCTGACTGCTAAAAAAACCCTCGGTGTTAAATCCAAATTTCCCTTGCTGGCATTTATGGCTATTTCTTGACCAGTCTCCAGTGGATATAGAGGATGCTTTATTCCTTTCCTCCTTATCTATTTTATATTTTATATTTTCCATGCTACTAGATTGATTTCCCCTAAATACATCCCCAACAAAATTAAAGGGGGAATTCCAGCTTCCAGTTCCATCAGGAAAAGAAATGCAAGTTTCAAGAAAAGCTGTGATGACATCTTGCAAACTTTAGCACTTTTCAGCTGGCAAATTGTTATGTCTTGCATCTTGTCTGGTTGCTTTCCTCCTTTTGAAAAGCATTTGATTATTTTAGAAAAGAATTTCTTTTATTTCTTTGTAAGTAAAGAACATTTTCAGTTCTCTGGTGAATTTATTTTGTGTATTATGCATTTTAATTAGCAGCTCTCTGCTTCAAAACATATGTTTCTTCAGATTACTGACATTAATAGACCACAGTATCAAGTTTGTCCTGTCACAATCTGTAGCCAGGAAAAAAAAAGTTTTTGTATCACTTCAGGAGGATTATACACTCTAAAAATAGCCAAGATGAAAAGACTTGTCAAGAAAATCTTATTAACCAAGATACATAGCAAAGAAAGCATCTCAATTATAAATGGGTTTAAAAACCAGTATTACTCTTAGCTTCTTTCAGCAAGAAAATGAATCTTTTAAATATATCTCATCTGATAAAAAGTCTCCTAAGGCTGTGACCTATTCAGGTGACAGTTTAATCTATAAAGACTGCATTGAAGCTTAAATAAACCATTTTACTTGCCACTGTAATAGACTAAGAGCTCATGGTCAGTAAGTTATAAAGGGGAGTATCTTACTGGAGAATGAACAGTGATTTCTTGAACTGCATTAACTCTACTGCTTGTATTTGTGCAAGTACAATTCTCATTATAGACTGTTCGGAATATAGCTCATTTCCCAGCACCTAGACTTCATGTTTCACATCACTCTTCTTTGTGTAACCCACATCCTATGACTTTTTGCATTCTCTGAATTCGTAAGTAGGTTCTGCTTGTTTTGAGAGCTGCATGTCCAGTATTGTCTTTGGAGGACCGCTACTGACACTGCATTTTTTAGCTGCCTCACTATTAATAACATTCAGATTTGAAGCCGGCAGATAAGGGCAGGAAAAAGTTGTTGCTGTTGCTGGAGGCTTTTGGGGGCTGGAAGTGAGGTAGATTCTGCAAGCGATCTATGGTTTATGCGCCCAAATGCTGTGATAAGAGCGATACCGTATGCAACTGCCTTCTGGCCCTCACTAGCAACAGTTCTTGGTTAATGCAGCTGTTATGCTGAAAGATTTAAAACCTTAATTTCAGGGCATCACTCTTGTCCTTATAAGTCAATTTCTTGGGTTTTCCCTTGTATTTCTCCACAGCCTGTTCATATTGCCTTTGAATTCTTTCTCACCTTGATGCTTCATTTAATTTTTACCTGGTAAAGGTAGCTGATTACAGCCCTTTAAGGTAGCATAATTAAAAAAAAAAAAATGAAATTAGTCCACATTAACAAATTGGTGACCAGAAACAAAGCTGTTACTCGGTACTACCTGGGAGCTTTTCAAACAAAACTGAATGGAGGAGACAGACCGGGCTTTCTACTTGGTGTGATTCAAGGCCAGCACGTGGACAGGGCAGAACAGGAGCCAGCAATGGATTGCACGGATCCCAAAGGCACATACACACAGAGCCAGCCTAGCTCAGGGGATAGCACCTGAGTTGTCTGTTGGAGCCCAAAGCTCCTGGCTCCCAGTTTTCAGAGTTCTGGCTTCAGGAGACACTGCTTTACACAGGTGCAGGTGATTGTCAGCAAGGTGGTCCCTGCTTTAAGAAGCAGCATCTCACAGATCTCACTATAAACTTGAAACTTGGTCAAAGTTGGGGGCTAGGAATCTACTTTACAACTGATAAGGGACCATCAGTCAGCAATTTGCCTGAAGAAGCACTATCCTGTGTCTTCTCATGAATTTTAATAAATTCATTTAATTGCTAATTTGAGAAAGAAAGAAAGAAAGGAAAATATTTTCTAGAATGTGAATTTTGGAGGGTTGGAGCTCTTTTCTAGAAAACTTTGTGCAAGGCAGGGGTGTCCCCCTGCTATGGAGAAGAAACAGACTATGCAGAGTCTCCCAACTGTCTGCCAGTGGTCACCTTCTGTGGATGTCCTGCTGCTAATTAATGTCATTCTATAGTTCATTTTTCACACAGAAACTTATTTGGTTTAATGCAGCAGATGGCCGTACAATGGATCAAAGTAAGTTTTTTGTAGCAGCTCTAATTATGGCCTCTCATAAGTTTTGTGTAGATGATTTTGTGGCCTAAAAAAAGATGTTTATGTAGTTTCCTAAATTTTTTACCTACTATATACATTTAAAATAAATCATTAAATCCTGGGCTTTATGTTAATTAAAGACAGAGAAAGACATGGAATTAGTTATGCAAAAATAAATTGGACATATCTCACTTACATTTGCAAGCACTTGAAAGGTCAGAAAACACATTGCTATTAGGAAAAAATACAGACAAATCTCCAAAGAGGGTTTCAGCCAGTATCTTGGTCGCATAGTGACCAAACAGCAATTCGGACCAGCTGTTGTGGTCAAGCAGGGTTAAATGCAAGGGACTGGCTCCCTTTTCCACTTAACTTCAGGGGACTTTCTGCTGATACAAAGCCAGTCTCTCACATACGGTCAGGCACCACCCCTCAAATGGAGTAAGATACTTCCATTTCCAAAGTAGTGCCTGTCCTAAGCTGCAAATATGTTGCTGCATTTCTGAAGCATCTTACTGTTTACTTGAGTGGTGGGAACCTTTAGGGAGAGGCTGAGGGAACACTGTCCTGTAGCATTTGCCTATATAATGTCTATGACTTTACCTTAGAAAGTCATCAGTCATACATTTTCCCATGCATATTTTACGAACTTGTGGTTTACAAATGGTTGTACTTGCATATGAGGCAATATTACGAATAACTGATATTTATTAAATAAGGATACAGTTCATTTAACCCTTTTTAGGTGATTTGAAGTGTCATCAAGGTAAATTTAAAACTTTTAGAGCTTTTAAAAAAAACAAATTGTGAAGCTTTTTTTTTTGTATATTCATACCTATAGATTTAAGAAAGCTAAAGAATAACAGGACCCCAAACCAATAACTTCTGTTAATTTGACAAGTAAAAATGCGTTGCAGTACATTTCTACTGGTTAGTGTAAATAAACAGCTCCAAGAATACAGCAAAATATATAATTTGCCTCAAGATAGTGATTGTACTCCGTAAAATTTTCTACAGCAGACATTCATTATTTTAAAGTGTTCTGTTAATATTCTGTTTTGGCTTACAGGGTAATTTTCCCTTGCTTTTTCATTTGTACAACTTACTGTTTTAATTTAATCTTGAATTTAACATTAGAAAAAATGAAACAAATTTGCATTAATAGAGTAAAAGCAGTTGAAATAATCAAGTTTTACAAAGTAATCAAAGAGGCATATGACTTAAAGAAAATAAAACAGTTAAAAACTGACAAATAATGAGCTAAATTTCTCATATTGCATTTACATTTTAGGGTAAGCAATAAAAAGTAAATAAAAACTTGCTAGAAGAATTAATGATCCTTGCTTATGTAAATTACAAGCACAATATATTTGAAAGATACTACAGGGAAAATAGCATTACATTTCTCTTTCCTCTTAGAAAACTCTTACCCTGCTTTAACTATTAAGAAAAAATTTTAAAAAACACCCCAGTTTCCCCTATTTTGAGGAATAAAGGTACTCTGGTTTTCACATACTATGCTAAATATGGTAAAAATGCAGCAAACGTAAAAAGAGGACAAAGGTAGGTGCTCCATTGTTTCAGAAATGCTTCAAATTGTAATCGGTGTTAAAGGGTTTATAAATCTTCAAAGGATTACTTCTGAGGTACACAATCTGAAGGACCCAGATACAGGGAATAGAAGAGGGTGCTCAGGCAGACGGGAGAGAATAGAGCAGTCCAGATAAGGAAGGAAAGGAAGAATGAAGCAGCCTAACTGAGAACAACAAAACTAATGAACCATGATTTTCTGCAGATGTTTTCAGCATCCCTTTACCATTCTGTAGTAACAAACCCAAACCTTAACTCTGCGTATTCTTTGCCACATCACTTCCAGTGCAGTGCCAGAAGTTCTTTTCCTCTCCTGTTTGACAGTAAACCCCAGCTCACTCCAAGTCTTCTCTGGCCATCTGGGCAGGAAGAACTCACCCACTTTCAATAGCTCCAAACCATTAATATATTGGTGGTATGGATCAATCTGCCTGTGGGGACTGACTGGACAGCTAACAGGGTAGGCAAAGCAGGTAACTGGAACTGCTCTCTCAATGCCAGATTAGCTATATCTCGCTCCTGCCCAGTTGGTGATTGTTGTAAGATGTAAACTTAATTATCTCAGAGACCCCTACACCCTTGTCAATTTTAACGGAAATCAGTGAATTCTCAGCATTATTTGCAGAGTGCTAGTAGCCAAGCACATACATTTGTCTGATTTCCTTTGGAGACAGGCTAACCCACCTTGAAATTCCATTCCTATTTGGAGGATGCACTTCAAAACCTTAGGGGAATGTGTATCTGGAAGTCCAGTGATAACTCTAGCAAGGCTATAGTGAGTACTGTGCCACTAGGGCAGCTCTGGGTAGGACAGTCAACTCTAAGAAGGGAAATTCAATCCCTCACCTTAAGTTGGCAATAATATTATATTTCATTTCCCAGAAGAGTGATCTAAAAACTATAACTATGTAAAATGCTCATGATACCAAAGATATTTTTATATTTACACTCGGATATGGCACTATAGACATTAAACACATATTCCCCGATAGACTGTGCAAGTATTTGGAGAGTATTTGGAATCCTAAAATAAACAAAACTGCCGCTGTTAAATGATAAAACATATGCTTTATCATCTGATCATCTATATTAATCATTTATCCTATGCCAGTCATCTTTATACTAATATAATAAAGTAACCTTGATGCATTTTATTTTTGCTGAGTGTTTGCAGTTTTATGTATTAACTTCTACTGACATGAATAAGGCTGAGTTTATATACAGCATTTGATTTTCTTTCATGCATCAGATAAAAGTGTGACACATTGCAAGCACCGTTACCATCTTTTTTTATTAAAGTTGAACCTACACTCCCGCTCAATTTGCTTCAGAATGTCCTATGGAATTACCATTCTTCAGAAGAAGAGATGTGACATCTGATATTGCAGAAAGGATTCAGATGACTGCAGACAGGATGTCTTGCCACAACAAACCAGTATACAACCATCACTCATTTTCTCTCAGAGAAGAGTGACAGATAACGGATGAGGACCATGCCTTCGCTTATCAAGAGCACTACGTCTTAAAGCAGCAGACAGGAAGAGGGCAGGGGGGTGCAGGGTGGTGATTGGGCAAATTTCTAATGAGTCCTTCATGCCCTACACCTTCTGTCTTGATGAGCTGTATTGAGTCTGGCTCAGATAGAGTTATCAGTCTTCATAGCAGCCTGCACAGATTTTGGATCTGACTAAACCAGCGCTGATAACACACCAGTGCTTTGCCTGTGGCTGAGCAGCGCTTGCACAGCGAGTAGGCTACTGGTAGGCAACAAAGCCAGGATGGCTGACCTGAATTGGCCAAAGGGATATTCCACACCGGATGATGTTGTGCTCAGCAATAAAAGCTCAAGGGAAGATGGAAGAAGGGGGGACACTTGTGTTTATGGCATTTGTCTTTCCAACTAACCGTTATGTGTGCTGAGGCTCTGCTTTCCAGGGAGAGGAAAGTAGTGAATAAATGCCTTATTTTGCTTTCCTTGCATGTGCAGCTTTTGCTTCACCTGTTAAACTCTCTTTATCTCAATCCATGAGTCTTTTCACTTTCTTTCTATTTTCTCCCCATACCAGAGAAAAGGGGAGTGAGCAAGCATTTGGGTGGGTTCTCGGTTGCTGGCCAGGGCCAACCCACCACATAAGCTTTATGATTTTCACTTAAGCCAGAGCAACTCTGATACTGGGCTTCAGTTCAGCCCTGGGCTTATTTCTATCAGTAACGTAATACAGCAATAGCTGCTCAGTAAGACACTTGCATGTGTGTCACAGAGCCAACATTTATGTGACTAATTTCTTGCTAATCTTAGCAACTGTGAGTGTTATACTCTCATGAGTTAAAGAAACAGTTCAACAAAAGTTAAGGCATACAATCTAAATATGCTCTGCAGCAGCAGCAGCAATATAAATCTGCCTCCACATATTTCTTCACAAACATCTATACTAAACAATGCAATAAAAATCTTTTTCTATTAACTTCCGTTGTCAAGTTCAGCTTTATCACAATGTTCTGTAACACTGAATCAGAGAATATTTATTCATTTACTTTACACACACATGCAACAGCCTGTCTACCTCTCCCTTTCACGGTGCCAATCCAATAGAGCACTCTGCAGTGCATTTACATATTTTGCTACGTTTAAGTATCAGTTACATTTTACTTCCTCATAACCATTGTATACAGCATCAAGGCAGCACATTGCAGCAGGTAACTGAATGCAGTGGTGATTACGCAGTTTCCAGATCCAACAATTTTACTGAAGAAGGCAATTTTAAGTAGACAACAAACATCTTACTACTGTGTCATTGTCCAGGCCTGGTGGGAAATAAGGCATCTTTCCTGCTTTGCACTGTGTTGTTTTAAGCATGCTTTTCAAAATGGCAAAGAAAAGTTTCAATAAGTTAGCAAATATAACCCATTATCTTTTAAATCATGGTTTTAAGACGTCTCTGGGAGCTCAGCTTCTAGTTTTTGAACAACTGAGACAGTACAATCCTGCATCACACAGCTGTGTAATTAAGGAAGACTTAGTGACAAACACACCATTTCACAGATTATAAACTATTTTATCTAAACTTTTTTTTTTT
>KZ505658.1:201582-253159 GCA_002844005.1 Limosa lapponica baueri
TAATATTAAATGTCAATATTGTTTTGTTGTTCTTGTTGCTATAAAACCACTTACACCTGCTGAATCATGCAATATTAAAAATTAATTTGATGCAAGCACATACTCTACAGTTACAGATTTTGTAGAAATCAGGGCAATGAAATCAAGTTTGCAGTCTGAAGAGCAAGATAAAAGAAAGTTTCAATGAACAAATCTCAGCTTCACTATTGTATTATTATATTGGTCTTAATGAATTGAAAAGGACTAAATTCAAATAAACCAGGCAGAGCATAGCCTCTTTTTACACTAAAACAACTCAAACAGTGTGTTGGCAGCTTCTGGTCTTCTGCATGAGACATGCTATTGACAGGAGGACCAGTCCTCTCCATTAGAATTGAAATAGTTTCGTATCATGAACCAGGGGAGAGAACAGGGAGAACCAGAGGCAGGGTAAGGTTCCCAGAGTCCAGATTCACTGGTGGACCATGGCTAGTGGATCCATTTGTTTCCAGACGTAGCTATTGCTGCCTCAGTGGGAGCAGCAGAAATTTCAGCAGCTTCTGTGACACAGTAGCAGTTTCCCTCACCCATCCACTGCTGCACTGTAGCCAGAGTGCTGGGTGAAGGAATAATTCCTGCTTCTTGATGGTGCATGTTTCCTTTTCTCTGGAAATGTCTGTCCCTTGGCGTGATATACACGGATACTGTTATAAAACCCTCCTCTAGTTTTAAACAAAAAACACCCTAAGTAAAGTAACAGCAGTATGTAAAATCTTTATGGAACACCCAAAATACCCTATGACTTCATCTCTTACGTACATCTTGAGAACTTTGTCATTTGCTTTGAGTTTCTGTATCTCTATGCGTAGTTTGGCACAGATCAAAGTTGTGACACGGCACAAACTGCCATAACAGCCCTTTTCCTATGAAAATCAGAACCATATCTCCTGTTCGGGGGCAAGACAGCCTTATCAAGAACGTCTTCAAGAACCTGGTGTCAGGTATGCTGGCAGGGAGCCACTGTTTTTCAGTGCAGCCCCACACAGCTAATTAGTGGTATCTTGCTTCTGTAATGGACAGTGCCTACTGCATCTCACCTTTCAAGGTGGAATGAGCTCAACAGGAGAAATTCTGTTTGTCATATAGGAAACATGTCTCCATGATTGGCAGCATGTTCTTATCTGTGGGTTGTTGTTTTTTTTATTACTCCCTTATGTTCTATTAATCTCAGTAGGGCTGGATTTACCAGGAGGAAACCTTTTGCCTCCACTTCTGATAATTGCATTCCCCATCCCTCCCTGCTATTCCCATAGTGCGCTCTGCAGTGCCACATCATGGCTATTCTGTATCTCCCCCACAGAACCACTATACTGTTGTTGTTAAATATTTAGAGTATTTATAGCAACGGGATTTACCTGCCAAAGCAAGAAGGATTTGGGTTTTCAGATCTGGGATTTTGACCAGCTGTCTCAGTAGTCAAGTGCATTGGCACCTTATCTCCTCTGGCAAAATTGCAGTGATTTCTCCTGGATGAGGACCTAGCCACAGTTAGCTGTGGCCGTGCTGTTGCCAAATGGGATTATCACAATACATTATACATGTGGCTAGTTTTGAAGACCACCTGGAAGCTAGAGCCAGAGCAGTATGTGGCTGCCCGTGAGATTAGCAGCGTCAGCTGTGAGACACACAGTACATCAACTTTCCAAACGCCGCACTTGCCACCAATTTGCATATGGCCGCGGTGGAAGCGAGGGCGCTCTGAGAAGTCCCGCATGAGGCAGCCACAGGCAGCCTGCCCCGTCTCACAGGGAGCATTTTAGAGACACTGAGCAGTGCTAGCTGAGAATCCGAGACTGGAGAGATAGTCCTCGGCAGAACACTGTCCTCACCTACCTGGCAGAGCCCACAGCCGTTGATCAAATGATCAACACAGTGGAACACACATCCTTTTTTCTCAGACCTCTGTTGTAACAACTGATTTTTAAGCTTTTTGTACAGAGCAGCTGTGATCCATATATAAAGTTTGACATAGGCTGGTGGACTGGTGTACAGAAATGCTCCCAGCAGCAGTAATGTCTTCATTGTCACATATTTAAAAATCACACAGTATTTAGAGATCAGAGCACAATCTATTGTTCTCAAGAATGATAAAAATACTAAGCACCAAACAAGGAAGCACAGATTTCTCTATATTTTCTTCTATCCAGAGATCAAGCATTTGGGCTCCTTTGGCCCTGCTCCTCCCATGTCCCCACCGTAGCTCGCACATTATTTTCCTGACAAGCCTCATCCCTCATTTCACTGATGGATTTATATCCTGCTGAGCTCAATTCAGTACTTAGATAGTCAGAATCTGCTCTCATTACATGTGTGTCAGCAGAACTAACTCCAGGGAAGTCAATGGAACCAAGTTAGACTTACAGACTTGAAGCCAAATTCTTAATTCACCACCCAACATCTGTCATAACCTCAAATTTAAACTCTCCATGGACATGACCTACATTCCTAAAGCTTACAGATGGTATTTTAATACCTCTATAAAAAGAAAAATCTTGCGTGCCAGAGAAGTGTACTCAGTTCTTCTCATCTAAGATATCTGACATGCACCCTAATTCCTCAAGGAGTGTTTATAAGAGCAGCCAGTTGGAGCTAAGACAAAAGAAAAGGGGAAAGAAAAGAAGGCAGCTATGTCAACTGAAATGTCAAGGTGCTGGCTTGCCTAAAGCTCAGTTCCAAAACTAATTGGAAGAGGGAACTCAGATTTATATTTTTTCCACATTTCCACTGATTCTTGTGTATTAAACCTTTCAGTGACCTCATCAAAACTGCGCTTGTCCTGAAAATTCTGGAATCATCAGTCCTTGCTCAGAATGGCTTTGAAATGATTTTTCATGCAGCTTTTGATAATGGAGTCTAAAATATGTGCTGCTTCACAGTTAAACACAGAAAGAGTTCTCATGTTTGGACATACTTTCTCCAGTTAGGCTTTTTCTCTGCATTTTACACTGCTAGGAGCATTGATTAATGTGAATGTTTTAGCTGTAGTTGTTGTTTGTGTATAAACTTTTGTTAAAACAAGTACTGCAGAATAAATGACCTTTATACAGACACCTATTAAGGCACTAAAAGGCTTGGCTACATTCATCTGAGACGCGTATACATAACGTTTGGAACAATAAAGGGATCAGCAGCTGCAAGGGGTTTGAATTGAATTCTTTAACAATAGAAAAGTTTTTCAGGCCCAAATACCAGCAAAGAGAATTTTTTGCAGATAATCCAGGAGAAAGAAAATAATAAAAAAATGCTAGCCAACTTTGCAGCAGTTAGCATAAGGGTGCCATCTGAAACATGTCAGCTTAAGAGTGCCCCATAGTACCATTCTTTTACACAACCATAGTATTCAGAACTGTTTCCCCAAATAATCCCAGATGGCATGCCACAAAATTTCAATTCATTTTAAAAGCTTTCTTTGCTGTTATTATGTGATTGAAAGTGCAAAAGCAAGTTGCCATTCTCATGGCACTATTTGCATTGGCTATTATCCCCTAAAATCCCCTTTAAACAGCTACATTGTCAGCCCATAGGCCTCATTTAGAACTACAAAAAAGCCCAGATTAATTCGATCAAAGGGAGAGCCAAGTACAAAATGCACTTTTCAAACTGTATCAGAGTAGGTTCCCTTTACAGATCGCTGCATGGCTAGAGCAATGCAAAAAAACCTTGCCTGAAATAAAGCCTGAGCGCTAACAGAAATAACTGTGCATGTTTCACATGAAGCTTTTGGGGCTCTTCCTGGGTAAATCTCTCACTACAAATGATTAGAATAAAATATATTTAAATATAACTCTGTAAATTAAGTAGCAAGCATCAGGTTTTGCCTGTTTGGCTTTCTGCCACCACTTTCAGGAGGCACTGATGTATTGCATGGATAACTTAGCCAGCTGTAGACATTTCGGAAGTCTGTGTGCATTGGAATTTTTAATTCATTAACTTAACAATGAGCAATGAAACTTCCAAAATGTACAGATAACTCCCCTCTGAATTATTTTGTTGCTATTGCAAAAAATCATCATCATCACTGGTGAGGCAAAGGAAAAAGAAAAAGCTGCTGGCATCATTTCTTAAAAATATTCTAAGGTGAACCCTTTCAAGTCAAGCATAACACAGGTCCATAGATCTACAGCCAAAAAGTCTCTAGCGGCTTTTCAGTCTCACCTGGGATTCTGATGACAGGCAATAAAGCTGATATTTTTGTTTCTCACTGAAGCTCCTTTGGTGTCTCTGCACCGTCTCGCCCTCGCAGCCTCTACTGGAGTTTGCTTAGTGATGCTGCCATCAGTCCTCTCACTGTCGGTCTGAAGCGGTTTCTTCAGCAGCTGCTTTTGTGTACCAAGAAGAACATTTTACACAGTAAAGAACTGCAGCACAAAGGTAGAGCAACTGAACATGTGCAGCAATATGTGCCATTGCCTCTTAAAGGACACATCAGGCCGAGAAAAGCTCAGCTGAAAAGCTAAGCAGCTGCAACTAATATTAAAGACATTTGCTGTAGGATGAAACTGGATGAATGCTTTTGTTAGCCACTTCCAATGGGGTTTTGATTTTTGAACAGCACCATTTTAATATAGCAGTTGTATATGTTTATTTACTTCTTGTATTTTATGGAATAAGTGTTTGTGTGGTGTTAGTAATAAATGCTGTGTAGCAAGAAAGTGTTCCTGTGGAGACAGAAATAGCTCCCACAGATTAAAAAGGCCTTGAAATTCTACATAATAAATGTATATTTGTAAAAACTATTAATGAACTGGCATACAAACCTTGTTTTACTGCTTGTATTTATGGAAACCATTATTCTTATTTGTGATCTAGGGAACATGAGAAAAAGTTAATATAAAATTAGTTAGGTATTTCAAGGGTGTACATTTTTTAAAAAAGCATGCAGTTACACTGCGTGAGCACATATTCAATGAGAGACAGTTTGATTTTTTAAAAATCTGTCGGATTTAAACATTTACATGTCATGCCACATATTCAATGGAATTAAATGCCAGAACTTGTTAAAGTCAGTCATAACAAGGTGCTCAGGTCTTTGTAAAGAGTAGTATACAGAAAAGTACTTCAAATAAGCTGTTTTGTCCCCCAAAAATAAGATAACTTCAATCAATATTTGTTCCAGACATCTCTTTACCATGGGGCATACGAATTACTACACTCTTGCAACACTTTCAGTACTAAAAAGTAGTTTCAGCCAATAGAAAATATAAAAATGTGATACTTTATTGAATTAGGCCCCAATCCTGTAAACATGCATGTTAAATCTCATTAAAACCCATTAGGTTGCAGAAAGATTTGTAGAATCAGCTGCTCATGGCTAGATCCAAAGACACTTTTAGATGTGCAACTATCTGTAAAAAGACCTAATTTAAACATAAAGATCTTCAAACACGTGCTCAGCTCTTTTTTTGCTTAATCCTGGAAATGTCTGACCACTTACAGACACGTAATTCCCAACAGTAAAGTCCCACAAACTGAATCAGACTGTAAGCATTCCCAGATTCAGGTCATAACATGGAAGCCAATAACAACGTAAATCCCTCAGGATCCATGAGCAACAGGATCCCTGTCCATTTTTCCACAAAGTCTGATGAAATAGGCATTCCCTAGCTCCATATCAGATTACAGTCTGCACAAAGTACAGCCAGATGAGGCAGTGCTTGGGCTGTGCTCCCCTACTAAATCATTCAATCAATTGTTAGAGCACTCTGGCTGGATGGCAAAGGGATTTGAAGCTGCATCATCATCCCCAGGCAAAGGCAAATTACAGTATGGATTATTCTACAGGGGGCACTCTGAGCCTCTTGAACACGCTGAATTACACTTTACACAAAATAATTAATATAGGGTAGGGAATGACTAGAAAGAAATACCGCTTTGTAGCCTAGCATCCAAAATACCCATCTGTCCAGCAACAGAGCATCTTCAAAGAACATGTAATATAAAACACACGTTTGTTGATCCTTTTGAGAGTCAGTCTCAGCAGTGAGCTATGGAGTCATGTTCTCTCCCCAGCCAATGCATTACTGTATTCAAAGTGGAATACTTTTAATCCAAGGGATAGTGAGCATATTCCTATTTGTCCCATACAATCTATCTTACCTCAATACCCTGCTATTTTGGATATATAGAAACAAGATTTTTTTTAAAATCAGGTTCAGATCTTCTCAGAGCGAAGAAGGAATTGAACGTAAAACTCTTACATACAGAGTTGACATCAATGTCTTAAACTCAGCTTCCTATTAAACTATTTAATAAAAAACAAGAAGGCAATATCAGTAGAACTGTCCCCAACTATATTTTTAAAAAAGAAGAAGAAAACATCTATTGAATTATGTAGATTCTCTCATTAACTGTCTAACGCTATTATGCCTTATAAAGGTAGTGACATTCAGCTAACAGCTCTCAGTTAAAATCCAGGAGATGAGATGTTCCCACCCAGCCCACTGCTGTTTCTCTAAAGGAGAGCAAGCCATGAATACTGCCCAAGTGGCCATATTCTTCCTCCTGTTCTGCTAGTGGCCCACTACATGGATTCGGCCGTGGCTGAGGAAGATGAGAAGAGGGAACTCCAGGTACTGCTGTGAGACAAGGGGCTTTCTCCAGCTTTATTGCACAGACCCCTTTCTCTCCGCAGCAGAAACACAACCCTCTGGGACAGACCAAGGAGACAGCGAGGGAAGTCAGTGAGGGAAGTCTGCTGCTGCCATAGCACTGCAGGAAGAGAAAAGACTGCATGATCTGGTGGTAAAACCCAGCTCTCAGTTAGACCACCTGTAGAGAACATTACTTTGAACAATCTCTAAAAACCCCACACCATAACATCCAGTGCAGCTATGCTGAAATCCAGTTTTGGCCAAGAAAAATCCGTTTTTCTTGTATATTGAAATTATTTCTATTGTATGTGCTTAGAACAGACTGGAGTTAACCAACACTTTACTGATGTCAGCAGTTCCAAGTTTTTACCTAATTCTCTCTCATTCGTATGACATACAGACACTTCTAATCAATTCCTTCCAGGCTAAATCACTGTATTTTCAGGTTGCATAACAGAATACTGAAGAAGAAGAAAAAAAATGAGGTGGTTGTTACCAGGGAGGTTTTATAAGACTGGATATTTTCCAGACAGATGTAGGCTAAGAACTGATGTTCTAACTTTACATTAGTGTAAATCTGGAATAACTTCATCAAAACCAATGGAATTAAACTGGCATAGAGGAAAAGAGGTTCAGACCGATCTGTTTTCACAGGGTTTTTTTGTACTCTTGAAGATCCAAAGCCTTTGGATCATTAAACTCAATCTGATCTTGAGACACTTAATTATTTGTCCTAGAAATACCCTTTATTTCTTTCATTTGCTGTTGTACGTGTGAGAACATTAAATTTCAAGGTTTCTAAGTGCTGTTATTTCCTTAGACTGGCTCTTCATAAGTCTGTCATCGGTGAAATCCCCATGTCTGTGAAATGGCTGGTTACACTGCTTGCTTTGACTGCGTTTCCATTGTAGATTTGCAATAGTCTTGTATAGTTTTCCTTCAGTATTAACAATCAGAAATGAAGCCATAGGAAGGCTTCTATCAGGCAATCCTGTTGCACAGAAATAAGGGTTGGCAGTGTCTTTCAATTTCACAAAGAAATGTTTTGATACGTATGAAATCAGTATTTGTTGGTAATTGTTTTTATCACCGAACATTCACTTTTCACTTTCCAATTTCATTTTGACTTTGCCATTTGTATGTTTATTATGTTACACAGAACATTTCCATGAGATGCTTCTGACTCAGAGTTGTGGGAAGGAACATCCAAAGAATGCAACTGCCGTGTTAAAATGGCCTGAAACAAAAGTGTGTTCAGTCAACCTGGGAGCTGGAAGACCCCACATGGAGATCTCCTGGAAATATATCCTGGAATACATAAGATAAAGTGATAATGAAAAAGGAGGATAAGCAGAGAATGGACAGTGCTTTAGCAGAAGGGAACTGCACCAGTTGAATAGAAAAAGGAATATGAGGAAATACAGCAGAGCTAGGATAAAGTGAGAGATTACAGCTGCACCCTTGCATTATAACAGAGTGGAGAAAAGGTTTGTCTTTTCCCTATTCTGATCTTATTCTCCACCCTGCTATTACTTGATTCTCCCATGAAGAAGATGACAAATTTGGAAGCAGATTTGCATGAAATCCACAGGCTGATAGTACAGACAGCCTAGCACAGTGGGGCATGGCAGTCCAGTAGCTAATCTGTAAGCAGTTCTCGCTTTACAGGTGGTACTAGTAAAGTCAGTTTGTGTCTTTCTACCTCAGTCCCTCAGCTGGGATAATTGTACTTCCTTTGCAGTGCTGATCACTTAAAGATTTCAAGTACTTGAACGCATATAATTGCTAAGAATTGTGGGGTTAATTTCTGCAGTTGTGAACCTGTTTCTTTCAGTAGTCTTTTTCTGGAAACATATCTTAAATATGTGCCACGTTACAGACTTATTTTCTGACTCAACCCTTCTCTACCAAGGTAGAGATGGCTTTTGACTCCTGTGGCCAAAAGAAGTGACCGTATTTGCAAAATTCCCACAGGGTATCTAATTTCAGGCACATGTGCATGCATCTAATACCTGGTTCTTCCCCAGGATCTTATAGGTCAACCCAAAAATTTAAAGTAGCCCCAGTTTTATGGGGATGTAAAAGTAGCAGAGAAGTTTCCATTAGAAGGAAGAAACACACTTTTCCTTTTTACGTCACTCATGGAAACAACAGTACTACTTAATTATCAGAACCGGTACTGAACTAAGCATCTGAGAATTTATGTAGTCACTCCTCAGAAATACTCTATCCATAGGATCAAGAAACAAGGAAGGCTTGCCACCACTCTGGTAACAAGACAGCATTTCATCTTGCTCCCCCAGTGTGGGCAGTAACAGCACAGGGAGTTTACCTACCTCATTTTCACCTCTTCTGTTTTCAAGGTTTGTGAAAAGTTTGCGTGTCCTTCCTGTTGACCAAAAAGAAAATAAGGCAGTACTTAAAAAGACAACATTCTTTGTTTTCTTTTTATGTGTTTGGTTTTGGCTTTTTGTAGCAGATATTAGAGACCAGGCCAGTTTTATCTACTTACGATTTAACTAGATGAGAGAATCCAATCAAGCAATATTCATTGCTTTTACTTTCAATGACCTATTCTTTGAATTTTATATATAATAATCTCAGGAACTTGTTTACATAGGGATGTTGGCAGAATTCAAGCTCTGCTATGAATTTCAATATATTTACTAACTCTTTGCACTAACTCTTATTTCAACACCCTTAGAACAATGTAAAGTGATATTAAATGAGGCTACCATTGGCCAGCTACCCACTTTGTGTTTCCAGATGCTCCTGTGGGGCAGCGCAAAATCTATTCTGACTCTACAGCCAATTACAGCAATGAATATAGTAAAAGCTCACTCAATTTTTTCCTGGTTTAAGTATCTTATTTGCTGTACCACAGCCATCACCACTGGAGTGAGCCTCTTGGTACAACTGGTTTTCTGCATAAAGTGAAAGGAAGTCAAATGTCCAGACATTCCCTGAATGACTTATCTTGTATTCTTTCTTACCCAGGAAGCTCTTGTGGACCACAGAAGGCTACCAAAGAGGCAAGACGGGGCCACAGGACAGTTCAGTTGCCATATCACTCTGCTGACGGCCAAAGGAGAAGCTCAGTTTCAGACAGCAGTAGCAATAACACTTACTGGGACTCAATAAACCTGAGAAAGCAATGCTCAGGTATACATGACTAAGCACTGCGAGACAGGGCCATTTTAATGCAAAGCCCAGTATTTTATTATTTTTTTTCCCCCCAGTCTTTATCTAGGGCTGTGGAAGTCTCTGCTGTATGTTAAAACCGTTTGTGCTCCCACAATAAAATGAAAAATAAATTAACTCCTCCATGCCCCTCCTGCCCCCAACTAGTATCAACCTAACAAATAGTGTTATGGTTTCCAGATCTTTGCCATCAGTAAATCTCCAGTCTATGAAAGCCTCACAGACGAAGCCATATATTTAGGTAGGATGAAATATGTAACAGTAAATCATACTCCCTAACACTAGGTAGGCACTGGTTTGTGCCAACCCAGAAGATCTGAAGAGCTCATCGAGTCTCCCTATAGCATAAAGAAATCTCATCCACATCTATTGAGAAGTAGATGCAGAATTTCTTCCTGACACGCGAGTCAGCAGTGAACTAATCCAGTCGGAGTCTCCCTGTTAATGGTGCTGAGACAACCTGCACAGGCACATACCCAGAAGGTCTGGTATGTCTGCACTAGATACATGACTTACCTATTCATATATATTCAGTAACTTTTTCTATATGCCAGGGTAATTCAGACAAAAACATACAGCTGTTACAAACATACAAAGAAAATCCTGCTTCTCCAGGCTTTCTGATACAGAGCACTGGATTTCATTGTGTATAACTGGATGCCAGATCTTCCCCCAACCCCAATTCTGGCTGACAAATCTCAGGCTCATGGCAGCAATACCTCATGCCTTACCACAGCACCAACATAGTTCAGGTGCTCCCATTATTTCCTGCTTTTGTTACAGAGACAGCAGCCCTGTGTGAGCATCACCTTAACACTGCAGCTCAGGACAAGCAACAGGTACCAAAATATTCACTACAGGATTTTTAGAAGCACTTGCAGTTGACCTGCCTCTACTTTCTCATGAAATCTGCAGCAAGCCTTCCTCGTGGGAACATTATTTTTTTTTCCTTTGGTAATAAAATGAAACTATCATGAAACACTTTTTGAAATCTATCTTTTTGTGTTTCAAAAGTAAGCCTAAAGCATCACCTCAAACAGCCTTTGGAAAGGGAGGTGCACCATCGGCCCCCCAAAGGGCACCTACTCAGAGCTGAATTGCCCCTTTAGCAACTGGGTCACAGCATACACTTAAGGCTTTGATTTTTCAGGCTAATTTAAAGCACAGTCTCACCTCAGGTACATTACAGTAAACCAATGTATTGTAACAAAGGTAAAGCTGCTGTGAGAGGGTTCTCATTAAAGAAATTACAGTTTCCTGACTAGAGGTCTGCAGAGAAGGAAAACTCGTCTTACTGCTACTGCTATTTACTTCTTATTAAGCCAACTGCCTGGTAAACCATTTATGGGGCAACAACAACCTACACTTCTCTCAGAGGCTGATACCATGAGGGGATGTGTTGTAGCTCTCAAGATCTGGATCCATTTCTCACCTTGAAAGGCATCCATCACACACTTACTCATTTGCACAAAATAGCAGCCATCTCTCAGTACCTCTGGAAGGAGCTGAAATCAGAGGAGGCTTGCCCTTTTTCTTTCCATGCCTCCTTCTTACTCTGGTCCAGAAACTGCCACAAGCAAAGCCAACTGCCACCACCTCTGTTTTGGAGGGAGAGTGAAGCTCTGTCGTCTAACAAGCTGGCTACCACTTTGTGATGTAGTGGCTCCACCCACCTCACTGCACCACAGCATGACAGCCATCTTGTCAGGGGACATGACTTCACCACAGAGTGGCAGCCATCTTGTCGTGGGGCACAGCTTCACCCTCCTGGCACAGCCCACAGCACAGGGGCTGTAAGGAGCTGTGTGCATCCGCAGGTAAAGCAAGTGGGAGACGTGAGGAAACTAAGGAAATGGTTGCCGCAGGGTGGTTTAAAAGTTAGGTGAGGCTGGGGACCAGGGAAACTGCAGTTGATGCTGCTAAGAAGCCTGCCACGCAAAAGCGGGCGGCCAACTGCTGATTGAAGGAAGGGTCACAAATGTGTCACAATGTCATTTGGTTGATTAGCTCACCACAGCTGCCAGAACATTTAAAGTAGTTTTATTTAATCAACAAAACATTGCAGGTAGTGTAAATAGCTGTTTCTTGGCCAAATTTAAACCCCTCAGCAAAGTCAGATGAATAGTAAATGTGTTACATGCCCCTCCTCACCCCTGGTGAGGGCAATCTTCAGTCAGTAGCTGGAGAAAACAGCCACCAGCAAGTTATACATCTGAGGGACGTGAAAAAGCAGCACTGATAATGGCTTAAGTTTCCTGGCAGAATAATTTTCTGTTTCTGCAGATGAGAGCTGCAGCTCTAACCTGGGGCAAAACATCCCATTTTTCTGAGACTGCTTTTCGGCCTAGGATGGGGGCAAGGGAGAAAAATCCAATATAGCAGAAAGCAAAGGAGAGCTCAAGAAATTCACTGACGAGCCTGGTAGAGGCTAAACCAGGGGCAATGACATGAAAAAACATAAAAATGTGAAAGAAACCTTTTACATATTACATAATCTTGGTGGCTGTGGTTGGTGCATTTGATTATTCTGATAAACTACATTCATTGTAAACTTAGATAATATTCATACATTTGTAAGCTTACTTTCATAAGAAGAATTTCAGTCTATTTTATAGCAATAGAGCTAAACTGAGAAACTTTATAGCATAAGGACAGAAGCACTCCTGCCTCTCTACTTATATGCTTACTTTTAGGTATATTTATATAACTAGATAATGAATAGAAACTATACCAATAAATTGAGAATGCTTTACATTTTTTTCAGGTTTGTTTTTTTTTTTTTTTAAATCCAAACTACTTATTTTGAACTATACAATAAGTAAAGTTTCTATACACAAGTATATTAAATTAAAGAAAAACTGCTTCAGTTTGTTTTCCAGCAATTGGCAAAACCAACAATGTGGTTGATGTTGCAAATATTTCTGTACAAATATAAACCTTTGTAGGACACATGACCCTTTCCTCACAGTAGCTGTAAAACTCGGCACTTAATTAACTGATCTGTGGGGTTTTTATTATTAATTACTTATTTTCTGTCTTCATTCCAAAGCCCTGATAAGGGAGGAGTTTGAAGGAAAACTAGAGAGGGGGTCAGGTGGGAACAAGTCAAGCCTGAAAAAAAAGTTTAGTGATGTGAAGGTAAAGAAATCAGGGGAAATGAGCATTTTATGCTCATTAGCATTAGACCAAGAAGTAATTTTTATCAAATTCAGGTAGTAGAATAATTGAAGAGCTGAAAAGCTGAAAAACTTTATGACTTTAAAAAAAAAAACTTTAAAACAAACTTCCTCTCTGGGCAGCATAGTGGATAAGAGCATTCAATTAGTAGGAGGTTAATAAACTCCAGCTGATGTCTCCTACCAGTTTGGGGGTAGGTTATAACAGAAAAGGGAAGCAGGGTTAGAAAGTGTGTGTTTCCTTTCTGCTTGCCCTGGTTGCTCTGTGGTTTTCAGTTTGATTGTGCAGTTCCCTGACTGCCCTGTGGACAATAAAGCATTCTCTGAGGGAAAGTCTCTAAAAGAATTTGGGCTGGAAGTTTACTTTCTTTCTCTGCAGTAATTCACACGGACTAAGGGCTTCTTAGTGCTTTGAAATACCTCCTAATGGCTGCTGCTAGAATTAGATATTGGACTCCAGTAAATTAAAGGATCTAGTATAGAAGTTTATTTGTGTTTATAGCAGCAAAGGCCCTGGCAGCTATATAGGGTGTTGCTGCTGGGAATTTATTTCCATTGTGGTGGCTTCTTTTGACAATGTGTGAAAATTTAGCTGGCTGCAGTTTAAGATTGAAAGTGTAAACCGTACCATTCGCAAGAGTTGTGTTTTACAATGCAGACCTACTATACAACACACGTGACTGTAGGAATTGCAGATTAAAACCGATGGGGCGTATAAACTCTGTGTTTGGTTGGGGCAGAAAGAGGTTAAAAGTCTGACCCGCAAACAAATCTGGTGCTAGCTCTGCCTCACAACGGCAGCTTTTGGTATGGGAAAATGTTTAAGGCAATTTAAATGCTCCCTCAAACAAAGGATCCAGTTTAGTAAATCACAGACTTTCTGACCAAACAGTCTACAGTATTTCTTAGGTTTGCTTTAATTATAACGTATTATGGAGCATAATTTGCTCCAAAAGTACCCATGAATTTAGAAAGAGACCTTCTCGTGATCTTTTGCCGTAAGGCCATCTAACAATGGCCAAGCATCCAGCAATATTGCCAGACTGCAAATCCTAATAATGTATTGCAATCGCATGTTAACATAAAAATTCTTTCCAGATTTTCCACTGGCTTGTCACAATCTCACATTATCTCAGTTTTATCTGGATTAAGCTTTAGTCTGGCAACCTTAGTCTAGGCCTCATCTATAATTAGATGTTGAATATAGAAGAGAGTAGTCCGACATCCTCAGGTCTCCACCTCTAGTTAGGGGGAACATGCTAGCAACTGAACAATTGGTGAAGTAAATCACTAACCTTTTTTCTGATAGTCATTTACGTAGTAAGGATGACTTGAGAAGTTGCTAAAGAAAAATTTGAATGCTTCAATTTTTTTCACTGACAATTAATATGAAATTATTAATCTGGAAAAATTATTTTGATTTTGGGACATTAGAACATTTGGAAAATATGGAGATTCATATGGGGTCAGCCTCCTAATCTAATTTTCATAATGACCAATATTACTGGCACAAATCAATATAGCAGCCAGTTCAGATATGGTAGGTCAAAGGCTCTCCTCTTAAGTCATAAACATCAGTTTCATCACTTACCTCGTAGTTCATTCATCTTCCCATCTGAATGCCAAGAAACATACTTCATGGGACTCATTTTGTCATAAATACATGAGCATATTGAAAATTGTTGATGAACACAAATACTTGGCAAATGTTAACTGTTTCATTTCAATTCTTGCTTAGTGATCCTTAAAAACGGGAAATAAAAATAAATTTTTTAAAAATCAAAAATCATTCAGTGCCTACATTAGCAGTGAAATGCCATGATTTATGCAGGGAAGGGTAACTTCAGAGGCATTGAAAGTGATTTCTAGTTTTATAGTCCGCTCTAATAAACATTGGATGAGGATGTTGACTAAATTCCATATTTAGATAATTGCTTTCCTGTTTGATCTACTAATTGTGCTTGCAGATCAAGGTAGGCTACCTTGAGATCAATCTGCCGCCAGACAGAAATGAGCTTGTCCAGAGTCCATGTAAACCCAACACTCAAATGCCTTTGAGTGCCATTTCTGTCAGTCACTGTAAATGTATGTAATGCTCCTCCTTGCTACAACTGCAGAACCAATATGCTGGTGGTAGGCAGAGTTCTATGTACATGCTGCAAAGAACTTGGTAATACATTTTGATTCTAAATAGTATCTTTAGCAATATGCTATTCTATTAATAGTTTTTGTTCTCAGTTTCTATAAATAAGATTGCAGCTGTAAAGCTTGAGACTCATCCTCTTCCTGTCAAATATTACTTCCAATACCCTCTCACTACATTTCTTCAACTTAAGACAGAGAGTGAGACCATGTATTTTATAAGATGCTTCAGTGAAGTGATAAGCACATTAGATACAGTTAAAACCTTTTGGCCGACTTGGGTGCTGACAGGTTGGCAACCAATGTAGAACACAGGACCACAGTTAGGTATCTGCCTATGGAGACTTTCTGCCAAGCATCAGCCCCTGTCCCTGCCTGGTGGCCAAATCCCCCACTTTTAACACATTCTCATGGTAGGTTCATCTAGAAATGTTTCCACTGAAACATTTCCATGCTCCCAAACACTGTAACTCGAGCTTTGCTCTGATTTCTCAGGCCATCTTGTCTGAAAAAGACATGAATAGAAAAGTCCTCTGTGAGAATATGAAAAAGGCTTCTGCATGTACCAGAACAGGCTATCAAATAGCCTTTTTATCAAATTACTGAACTGCAGTTCACCTACACAGTGTGGTTAATAAGCCCCATTTTGCTTGTCAGGTTGCACTCAAGTGCACAGCAAAGAACAAGGGTGGAACTTCTCATTTCAGCAGCAATTTGCTGCTAGATTGGCTTAAACTGATGGAGAAGTTACACTCAGCACAAAGCCAACAGAAGCACACAAGATCTAGCTCTAGATCCACTAGGAGGAGGTGAAGATCTGTTCAGTGGAAGACAGGGCATCCGTATACGTACAGACACCCCTGTGATACTCACTCTGGGTATATGCAGACTGGGTTTACGACACCTGGGCTTAGGAACATCTAATAGGCATTTATCCAAAGCACCAGAGCTGGCTGGGTAACTGTGTGTTCTACTTTAAATCTTTCCTTGCTTTATTCATCCCCCAGTGTCAAAAAAGCCATAGGGGAGTGGGGGTGACTTAGAAAGGTGATGGAACTTGTCAGCCAGCACAGTGGATCCACAGCGATGAGGCATTTTGCAGTGAGATTTTACGGGACCTGCAGCTCTCAGGAATTGTGTATTTTTAAGCACCAGCTACCGGTGCACTATGATACCTGAAACACCCAGCCCCCAGGCAGTTGCCCTAGTTTGAAGCCGTGTCCAACTGCCTGGGTTTGCATGAGGAACATCTCCTGCTCATAACGATAGTCGGTGCACAGCTGTTCATGAGATGTCCAGGGCCACCTAAATCAGTCCTGCCAGTGTTACAGCTATCGACCCACTGTGAAACAGCAGTGATTTTTTCACAGAGTAGTACGACAGACTGAGGGTATGTCAGTGCCCCAGTGCAAAGGGAAATTTAATGCCAAGCTCATTTTAAACGATCTAACTCACGTTACCTTAGACACATTAGTTGCAATAGCATGTTTAGGCCTGGCTGATTTACCCCACTCAGACATTAGTGCTGAGACTGCAATGACTTCTCATTCTGCCAGGTTGCTCTCCTTACCCCAGCTGTCCAACACTGTCCAACACTTAAATGAACGTCAGCCAGAGGAAGAGAGAAGTTAGGCTAAGGGAAAAAGATCATAAACCTTTGGCAACATGAAAAGAGATCGGTAATAGGATGATCCCACAGCTGCGTTTTAGCTTGAACTGTTTTGTGGGGAGTCTGAAAAATTTAGTTCACTTCAGAAAATTGGAAGATATTGAGATGGTACTTTACTCATGCTAGGTATGGATTTGTTTAAATGACTTCAAACTGAGCCTAAATTATTTCTGGTTCCAAGGGGGTCTGTAGCATATGGGTTGATCAATATATTAGTCAGTGGGCAACACTAGCCGTGAGCTGGAGTCCTGAGGCTAGCCGCATTCAAGCTGGTTGTCCTGGCTGCAAGAATGAGAGCTTGTGCAGCTTCTCAGGGGCCGCGCTTCCAGGGGAGCTGCACAACACCACCATCAAGTGGTCTCTGCACCACAATACAATACTATGCCAAGCCCTGCTTCCCTTTCAAATCAGAACAGTGTTGCTGAGTTTTCCCAAGATAAAAAAATCAAATGTCTTTTCAACATCAGATGAGACTTCATCCACAACCGTTACTCTTTCATCAAACGTGCCGGTGGACTTATTTCTCAGAATATTTGGAAAGAAAGCAAACTACCTGTAATTAAACTAGCTTCACAGAAAAGTTTATATTTGGGTTGCACATATTCTAATGAGACAGGTGCTTTCTTAAATTATTTTTCTTTCTCATTTCCCCATTATCTATATTAAATTTCCATACTGAAAATTAAAGTTAAGAACATGTAAATAAAGTGCAGATAATGCAGTCTCAAGGCATGGCAACCTGCATTTTCATTGCTGGCTTTTCCATAATTTCCTGCAGAGAATTATGGCTTGAACTTTTATAAAAGTTTTTTTCTATAGGCGCCTATCTACTGGTGGTCTATACAGAATTATCCTCTTGCTCTTTGTGTTTGAAGAGGATTTGGATGCACCATTACTGCTGCTTAATGTTTTGATTTTGGTAGCTCCATTTTCCTTTTTACTTGGTCTCCTGTGATACTGCTTTTTGCTCTTTTGCTCTTTGAAATGTATAGTACTGAGCAAAGTAATTCAGAACATTTCAGATCTGTGCTGAATAAATTCCCAATAGCATGCTGAATTGGAATACATATTAATGTGACTCCCCTTTCCAAAACTTCCTAGCCTCGGTCTTTCCACTGGGGTAGAATACTATAAATGGATCTGTGTTGCAGTTTTGTTGAGCCACTTATAAGTCCCTGTATGCCAGTAGGAATCTAGGGCTTGATGTCGTCCTATATAGCTTAGATGTTTTCTTGGAAGTTGGTTGGAACCTGTTACTTAACAGCTCTCAGCAGATGGGAAAATTGCCACCATTTTCACTGTAGATTACCCGCTCCTCCTGATGTTTCACTATTTTGACCTTAATGTCCTGGTTTGAATCTGCAGCACATGCTGGAAACATATAGATTACTTAGATGTACATCTTCAAGCTTCTTCTTGAATTGCATTTCTTTCCTTCCCTCCAAGGTTCCTTATATATGGACAATTTATCATTTTGTGCAAATTTATATTGCTGAATAGTAGGTCAAATGGTCTAAAAATTACTAGGAGTTCAGTATGTCATCTCCTAGACATTACAGAGTTACATGAGGGTAAGGGGTTTAGAAGGGATCCCTTTGGCCAGATGCTAAACTGAGGAGAGTCAAGTACCTGTCAGCTGTCTGGATGGTTTGTCTGAGTCACTCCAGTGGAGATTTCATAGCGTTCTTAGGCTCCAGTGCTTTATCGTCCCAATTAGACTGTTGTACCAACTACAGCACAAGGAAAATCAATTTCTTATTGTTCCTGTCATCTTCTCTACTAAAAGCTGTCTTACACAGTGGAAGTTTATTATCATATCTGCTCTGTTAGATATTTCTTCCTTAGATTTAACTATATGAATTCCTTCGCGTTCAGTTTCTAAACATCTTCATCTCATTCTTCTTTGGACTTTCTCCATCATGGCTTTGTTTTTCTTGAAGTGGAAATCTATAATGGGACACTATCTGTGTTTGAGTTCTGTCCTTTTTAATATACTGGAGCTGCAACATAGAGTCTGTGTGAGACTGTGAGAATAGTTCCTTCAATATTCTTGATGTAATTGTTTTAATATTTGGAGGATTTTTCCTTTGTTTTTGTCTTAGCTGAACTGAGAAATATTTTTTTCCTTAGTTGTGCAAGAGTGGTGATATACTTAAGTATACAGCAGAAGCACGTGACCTAGTTTGTGTTAGGCAATGTATAAAGACAGAGCAAAAAGATGGTTCCTGTCACCCAAAATTGCAATCTAAATGTGAAAAACGTAGGTATAGATCGCAAATAAGCAGTGAAACAGTAATTGTCAGTGGCAGCCAAAGATGGCAGTAAACAAAAGACAGAAAAGGAAGGAATGAGGGTTTTCATAGAGTTGGGGTGGCAGAGACCTTTAAAGGTCATCTAGTCCAACCCACCTGCCATGGGCAGGGACATCTTTCACTAGATCAGGTTGTTCAGAGGCCCCTCCAACCTGACCTTGAATGTTTCCAGGGATGGGGCATCTACCACCTCTCCAGGCAACCTGTTCCAGTGTTTCACCACCCTCATTGCAAAAAAATATCTAGTCTAAATCTACCCTCATTGAATTTAAAGCCATTACCCCTTGTCCTATCGCAAAAGGCCCTGCTAAAAAGTTTGTCCCCATCTTTCTTGTAGGCCCCCTTTAAGTACCGAAAGGCTGCAATAAGGTGTCCCCGGAGCCTTTGCTTCTCCAGGCTGAACACCCCCAACTCTCTCAGCCTGTCCTCATAGGACAGGTGCTCCAGCCCCCTGATCATCTTCATGGCTCTCCTCTGGACCCATTCCAACAGGTCCATGTCTTTCCTGTGCCGAGGGATCCAGAGCTGGACACAGTACTCCAGGTGGGGTCTCCTCAGAGCAGAGCAGAGGGACAGAATCACCTCCCTCGACCTGCTGGCCCAGCTCCTTTTGATGCAGCCCAGGATACAGTTGGCCTCTGGGCTGTGAGCACACATTGCTGACTAATGTCCAGCTTTTCATCCACTAATACCCCCAAGGCCTTCTCAGACAGAGTTATAATCTCTGCAAATACAGACTCATTTTGAAAAGTTCTGAATGTTTAATGATTCACTTTACATAAACCTTAAAAAAGGTGACCAGATATTTATAGTTCTTGAGCATGCAGCAGGAGCAATGAAAGTGTAGTTCTTGGAAACATTCATTTGATCTAGGCATCTAAGTCAAATGTGAGCTCTTTTCCATGTAGTCATAAATACACAATTCTTTAAAGTTTAGAAGTAATTTTTGTAGTAAAACAAAACAGTTACGTAAGAAGTTGTTGCTTTAGATGTGGTTATTGTTAATTAAGGGAACTGGTGACAGCAATCCTGCAGTTGCACAATAATTATGATATTATAGTATTTGTTTATATTCAATGCTATAATTATTATGATTTTAAAAACTGGACAAGCCATTTCTTTTGCCAATGTAGAGGATAAAAGCGAGACTAAATGAACCAAAACACTTTTATGATACCACCCACTTCTCCAGCATTGGTTCACCTCCTACCTTCCCACTTTTCCCCAAGCTACATGAAAAATGATCAGCTACCCGACAACTGTGTCCATTTGTGTCCAGTTCAAAACACGGCCAAGGACAGACATTGTGCTTTTCAGACCACACCATGTTCAGAGTAGCAGTGTTTACTCTTTCAAAGGAATCACCTCTCTGCTGAAAAGAGGAATGGATTCCAGATGCAGTGCACTTCAAAGGCAAACTCGTTGGGCAAATACTCATTTCCTAAAAGTTACAGTCAACTATTTGACCAATTCGTGACATGTTTCAGTTAGCATATGAGGATGTAAGGCCACTTGTCTAAATATACAAACTTGAGAAAGTAGGTTTGTTTTCAAGTAGGCATTTAATGAAAAACAAACAAAAAAAAGTAGGCATTAAATGAAAAAAAGACAAGTAAGTTTGAAAAGAAGGGATTAATGACAAGATGTGTTTCAAGGTGTGCCATAGATTCTGAGGTACAATGAAATGTGCCTAAGTTTGACCCATCCCCAGGAACCCAGCATCGCATGTTTTAAGGACGATGCCTGTTAACTTCTTTTGGAAGCTTTTTAAATGCAACCCACTCTGCTATGTATCTGTAATAAAATTATTTTTCTTTTCTTTTTTGGTGATAAGGAATTTCATAAGTATATAACCCATCTGCCTCTCCTGCCCACTCAGTCAAGAGTATTGTCTGATTATATGTGTAAAGTCTAATTATAATTTTGTGCCTGTCTTAAGCACTACCACAAGTAAAATAGGCAGGAGGAATATAATTTGAGTTCCACGTGGTCATTCCATGCATCACTTAAGCAAAGAAGAAGCAAAGATTAAGAAATGGTATCTGCTCATTTACTCTTCTATTACAAAGTCAGAATGACCACAAGAATGGCAATCATTCTCTAAAAGCTGACATTATATTTGACTGAAAAAAATGGGGAATTTGCCAGATGAAATCTTTTAATATTTTTAATCTTAAAATGTGGCTTTTCCTTGCACACAAACCTTTCCTGCTCTTAATATAGCTAAATTGTTCTTATAACTAAAAAAAAAAATATTCAGTGTGATGCTTTTTGTATGAATATCAAAGATTTTGATTTCTTTTTCTGGTTTGGGGGTGGAGGGTGGGGTTTGGAGGGTTTCTTTCTGCAAGGGACTATCTGTTTATGACTACTCCTTCTTGAATGGCAACAAGCTTTGTTAAATCAGTGAAGCCATACAGAATATCGGCCTTACTCACATTTTCTAGCTGGCTATCTCTGAAGACCTTGATTCATGGATATCAGGTGATACATCAACAGACAGGAGTTTGATAAATAAGAATTTTAAGACTTAATCCTTATATACATTTATTAATGACTTGCCAATTATCACATTATCCTGAAGGAGTCCTTGTAAGCACAAGATCAACCATTTCAGCTGGTCCTTATGAGCAGCAAGGTTCAGCTGATCACCAATAATTCATGAAGCCACAGCATCTCAGCCAGCAGCGTGTGACTGCCCTTAATGTAGCCTGATGGGAGAACAAGTGGCTCAAATCTTTCTGAGAATCAGGTCATATTAGTCACTAAATCACTAGCCAACTTTGAAAATGGAAGCTAGGCATTGTGGGGTTCATCTTTACTTAAGCCAGTGACAGAAAAAGAACAGAACAGAATCTTATGTAAAATGTGAGAATATGAAAATAAGGGGAAATAAGTGTTCAGTGCTTACAAACTAGTACATTCTCATCACGTTCCTGGAATTTAGGGACCTACAAAAATGTCTTCTTGTTGGAAAAGACAACAGATAATTCTTCATTCATGTATTTCCTGGGTTTTGCTGAAAATGGGAGTATTTCTTCTTACTAATATATCTGATGAGTAAACCTCTTGCTGTTTGGTTTCTGTTTGTTCAACATGATGTTGTAGTGATCAACATGATGATGGTAGTATTGCACAGTCATCACAGATGCCCTGCTTCACCTTTACTTATTTACATCCCTGTGGATAAAGTGCAACTGTTTCAACTTGACAGTTTCAAGCATGCAATATGATATTTTAATGGAGAAAGCAAAGACATGATTGCAAGGATGTGTGATAAATGTAGTTTCAATACTTATACTCAAGATGGCAGTATGAAAACAGAAAACAAGTGCTTCGGTATTGATTCTTCAGAGCTACATCTGCACTTCCCACTTCTTGATTTTATTGCGATCCTAATAAGTCTGAACAGTTTAAACCACATCAAAATTAAAATCCAGAATGGTCAGCAATGAGAAACACGCAGAGTGTAAATATTCAAGAAGAGGCAAAAACCATTAAAACTTTCATTATTAAAAATAGAGTAATGATTAAGTAATGAACCCTTTGACAGAAGTTCAACAGAATGTTCTGTTTCAAACCACCAAATCAGAAAAATATTAACATTCAGCTGGGTCCTGGTGAACTCCTAGCAAAGCTTTAAGCTGCAAAGAATGTAATTGTAATGGGCTGCTTCTCCCATCAAAATGACAGCTATGATATTTAAAAATAACATCTTGGTTCTTATTCTGAGTGACAATACTTCCCTGCATTTAAATCTGTTCCCCACCACAGATGTCTCCCTTTTATCTCTTTACCTCTCTGTCTTGTACCTCCTTCATGCATACAAACATGTACATCTTCCTATCAATGCACATCCATTATCTAATTGTTTTATGTCCCTAATAAATATCTAACATGTTTAACTACAAACAAACATAATGTATACTTTGTCTATAGAGCTGAAAATTATTTAATTTATGACTCATGGAGTAAATAGAGTTTGATGCCAAAAAGCTTTGGTACCATTAAACTCAGATATTTTTCAATGCTTGTGTCAGCTATCATTATGAAAGTATTTTATTGTGTTTTATCATACAGGAGTGATGGTTGCATAATAGGATCTAAATTAAGGTAAAACAGAAACTTTACAGTAAAACACTGACCAACATTAGGAAATATTAATAGAGTGAGAAGATACAAAGAAATTTTTATGAAGAAAAAAAATTCCTGCAAAACCACAGTATTTCCACACAAATAGAAACTGGGATATGTTAACTTTTCATGGCATTGTAGCAGTACTAGACTATCAACACTTAAATCCTCCAGGTCCCATTTTTATCACTAAGTCTTCATATCAGCATATTTTTTTGACTGCAAATCAAAACAATGTGTGAGAGAGGGAGAACAATGCCTGGTATTACAGGTTATACTAAATCATCTTTTAACCTTTCTGTATAATAAGAGGCTTTTCTGTTATGTTTAGAGAAGAGTATGGTGACTTAGAGAAGAGTATGGGCAGCCAATGGTTTTGAGAAAAGAAAAAAATTGGCTCACATTCTACTTCAAGTTCCTGATACGTGACTGGAAGAAGCAGCTGAGTCATCACCTTGTCTTTCAATGTGGCTGGAAAATACCATGATGGAGTGAATCATCACCCTCCTGTAAGTTCTCTTTCTTACCGTAAACAATATAGTGTCTGGAAAAGTACTGTAGAACAAATATTACAACTCTTTCCTAATTCTGGTCTGGAAAGTGATGTTACTAACAAATGGCAAGAGAGTTAGTTCTGTTTGCATCTCTGTAGCTGGAATAAGCTCATATACAGAAATTCTCTCAAGAGCTAGTCACTGGTGTCAGAGCCAAGGCTTTCAAAGATGAGTTTGCCTGTATGTTATTTGCCTGCATGTCTTCTGTTAGGTGGTTAGTGCACGTGAGAGTGTATCTTTCGCCTTAAGAAATGGATGGCTGCTCAGTTGGTCAAAGACAGAGCTCTTAGAAAGGGAGTAGCTGGAGCAGTTTGCTATATTCCTGAAGACAGTGTAATATTTACTGATTTTCATACCGATTTCAAGCTTAAAACTGTCCCAAATTTGACAATGTATGATATATCAAGTAAGTAAACAGGTCATCTTTGGAAAATGCCTAGGCCCTGGGTCAGAGTTGTTTTGTTTTTCCTGAAATGGCAAAATGATCTGCAGCCCTCCCAACATCTGCTGTTATTTAGCAGTGGGGTTATAGTATGGTAATCTCCACTCTCTATTAACAAAAGTTATGGGAAAGAGAGGGAGATGTTTGTAGACTTACTTCAGTTTCTTAGTGCCCGTCTGCAGCAGCACTTCCAGAGAGTCACATGTAGCCATCTGGTTACCATCTGGGTCTTATCAAACAGCGTGGGACATTTCCAAGTAGTTATGCAGCCAAAAACTGAGTATCCACAGCTTGTGTGTAAGAGTACCTGAAAGAAATACGCATACTCTATCACGGAGGCCATGCATACTGAGCGTATGATCCTCTCTGGCTCTTTATCTAATACTTTCTTTTAACATCTAAGACCAGATTCATTTTGATGATAGTAACTCCTCTGACTTATTGCAGACTGAGAAGGCCTTTGCTTTCTGAGCTATAATCATGCTAGCTGAAATTGCACCTTCTGATATCAGTGAGATAAGATGGTACTTTTGTAGCACTTGGTAATTACAGGGGACTTGCACCTCAGTTGAAGGCAGGTGGACAGACTAAGCACAGCTTCCTGGATGTTCTGCTGAAGGAACAAGGCACTTTGCAACTATCCCATGTTTTTGCTCTGCAACAACTCCTTGGGTTTCTTTGAAGCTGTAGAATACCTGAAGGAATGTTATATTTCTAAAATCTATTCCTAGACATATTCCTGTTTTCAGCATATGAATATAGCAGGAGTGCAGTAAGCCCAGCATGAACACTTGAGCTTAGAGCCAAATGAATGATTACATCCTTTTGCAGCTGCCCTGATTGGACAACTGGTCATCTCTTCAGATGTAAAGGAAAATAAAAATATGTAGCATCTTTTTGTAGCGTGCCTTGATTGCATCTTCTGGTCATTCTGCCCTTCCATTCTTCCTGTCTTTTGCTGGAAACACAAGTAAAGGGGTCTGAATATAGCAATATAACACTAATCCTTTAATACCCCAACTGGTTCTGTTGAGACTCTACCACACACAAACAAAACCAAAACAAAACAAAAGCGCAATTAATGAAAAAATCAGATATCATGTCTTTGCTACCTCCTGTCCTTTTGCCACATAAAATTTGGGAATTGCCTGAAAGGCACTCCAGTGCTATTAAGCTACTATTTGTGAGAGAGTATAATGGACTGATTCTTCCAGAAACTGATGTAGTTTCATTTAAGGTAATGAACCCCAACATTGCACCCAGTTGAGGATTTAGACCATGGCCTACTATGACTGCTAGTAGTTTTCCTGACAAAAGAGTATATTACCATCCCTTCCTGAGACCTGTAGAAATGGCCCAGTTCATGAATTTGGTTTTGCTGTTCATCTTTGTTCATGACATATTTTGCAGTCATATTACTCCTCTGAGGGATTTCACAATCCTCTGCTTGTATTTGTCTTGAGCTGTAGAAAGCACAACTCTTGGAAGGAAGGAATATTTCTATCCCTATGAGCAAAAAGTCAATAAGTTGTCTGGACTAGAGTTAGGCAAATTGATATAGAGCGGTGGGTGGGAAGCTAGCAATATCATTTTAGGTCATTTAAGGTTTAGCTAAAGATAAAAAGTTGAATATATACCAGAACATTTGAGGACATTTCTGAAAGGAATGAGGAAGTTCTCTATCCTCCTGATTTTCAGTTTGGATTAAAACCAAAATTCCCCTATGTTTCAAGAAAGCATATCCATCCACATACAATATTTAAGGTTGAAACTGAAGATAATTAATGACCTTCCACATAAGAGTAAAACAGGAGATGGGCTGATGGGACAGCCCTTGAAAAAGCAGAGAAAAGTTCTCTGAAAAAACAATCAAATCTGTAGTAAGTACAAGGAGATTTCTTTTCTCCATTGCCAAAGGAGATGCAGGTTGTGGGGACACTATAAAGGAGTGGATTAAGGAATTGGGGAATAAAAGGAATTAGAATAATGGAACGGATCCAAGTAAATGCTCTGTAGAAGTACACCCAGTACTCTTTTGGTATCTATCATTGCCGAAAAATGATAAGGAAATAAGATCTCTGGAATTTGGCAATAGGGTAGGTCACATTGATATGCAAAGTAATTTTGCCTTTACAAAAAAGTAATTGCCTGTTTGCTTGCTTAAGACAAAGAGTAATCATTACAATCTAACCAAAGGTTCAGTTTCCAACTAAAAAGCCATCACACTGCCATTAAAAAAAATTTTGAGGAAACTGGAACTTTAAATTTACTAGCTTAAAGGAAAGAAAAAAATCCTTATACAAACAAACCTTGTGCCAAAAAAACCATAGTCCAAGACACTCAAATTTTCTCATTGATTAATGGAAGTTTATTCAATTAAAATAAATCCCTCTTTCACTGTTTTTAAAAAGTTATGTTTGAGTTAGTAGAACATTCTAGAATGTTTTGCTTTTTATTCACTCCCTGGCTTTTGTCCCTTTCAGGTAACATGCTTAAAGCTCTCAGTTCTGTTTTTTTGGAATATTCCCAGCTTCTCAAATCACAACTTTCTTTCATGATAGGACTGAGGCATTGCAGCTAAGAGTGTTAAGAGAGCTTCCTGCTTTTGACTGATCACAGCTGAAAAATAGCTAACTGCTGATTCTCAGGGAGCTGACAGCATTGACCCAGACAAAAGCTTATAAAGGCATGAAGTCAGAAGTATGGAGGCTAAACCAGAAGAATTTTCTTTATTTCTTTAAAGCTGGAAACTTGCAAGAAAAGACAGTAACGGTGGCTAAACCTTCAGTGTGTAAAATCTTAAGATTTGCAGAGACAATCAGGATTACTGCGGAGGTTTCAGGGTCTACATTGCCCTTGAGTGGGAACTTCACAGAGTGTGTTAATGCATGAAGTATCAATTGACAGAACTCATGAGAGAAGAACTGAGTGCTAGAATGTAGGCAGTGATCAACACAGAATGTGAGTGTGAGTTTGAGTATTTGTGGGAAGAGTGCCAGAAGCACAAACAACTTCAGATTTTTGAGCACACGTTGGGCAAAATCTGAAGAACAGACATAAATGCAGGAGGTAATATAAGACCATGGGGACAGAGGGAGATGAGGCCAGAGCAAGAGGGATTGAGACACTGAGTTGCTCCATTAGAAAATGAATAGAAAAAAGCAAAATGGCAGTGAAGAAAACCTGTTTTCACTTAGGGGAAAAGAAGAAAGGGGCAGGACTGAGAGGCCAAGGGAAATGGTTTTCAAGATATTGAGAAGGAGAAGGAAACATGACTCTCAGACAGAAGGGAGAGAATAAAGGACTGAAGACTCTTAAAAGCATAGTGAAGAGCAAGGTTTTTATCACCCAAGAGTCCTGGCTAAGAAATTGTGCACTTCTTGTTTGAGCAGATCCAGTAGAAAATGTGTTGCCTGTCAGGATGCATTTAGTAAGAATATAAATTAGATGAGACTGTAAGGTTAAAGAGACTTCTGATAAGAGCCAGAAGAATGAACTGATTATCTTTCATGTTGGGACAAGTGACACGTGTCCCATTAGGTGAGTCTCCTGGTTGAAGAATACATTCAGTGACTTAAAAGCTCATGGTAGTCACTGAAGTTTTTCAAGTCTTTAGGAGAAAAAGCAAAAGCATGACAAGATCAGGAAGCCAAAGGATAATCTAAGATAGCAAGTGCTATAGGAAAGATTAGAAGGAAGAAGGGTACACAAGGAATGCAAAAGTGTACTGACAGAGGGAAGGAAATGAGGGTAAAATTATACCTTCAAACACAGGAAATGTAGGGGTAAAGTGAGAATGAAGCTGAATAAGACCTGGCAGAGGATAAGAAAATAAAAAGAGCAGGCTTTTTGAGCCATAAACATGAAAAACTCGGGGGTGGGAGGGAAGAGAGAAGCCATTAAGCAATGACAATCTCAGTTTCTCTGAAAACTACATGACGTATCCTCTCCTCATTTTTCATTAATGACAGTAGCTTAGAATGCAAAGTGAAAGGCATAATGGCTAACAGGAGTTCAAGAAAAGAAAAGCATAGGGGCCTTTTTCTTAGAACTTAATTAGTGATGCAAAATTGGGAAGCGTCTGCAATACAGAGAAGCATCATGTTATCATGCAGTATCAGATGACCTTGAAGACTGTCATAACAGTAATTGTATAGCAGTTAATGCTTCAAAATGCTGCAGTTACAGGGCGATAACAAAAAATCTCTGCTCTAAATGGGAAGAATTCTGTGATTGGGAGGAAACGAACGGGGATGTCTAGTGATCAGCTGAGGGGTCTGAATTGTTAACATAGGGAGAACTAAGAACCTAAGACATAAAAGGAAGTATTTCCAGTAAAATAAGTAGAAAAGTCTTAAGGTCATCGTATAAATTTCATGACTGAGTATTGTACAGTACTGATCAACTGTGCTTCAGAATTACAAGTTCATAGCTTAAGAGAAATTCTACCAAGTTGCTGCAGAGCTTAGAAATAGAGCTACAAATAGATCCACGAGATGGGACCTGTATTGGGCAGTGTATATGTATGTGCATATGTGTTGGTCAGCTGACTTTAAGAACACTAGTGAGGGACAAAATAAATCATACCTGTTTTTACATAGCATAGTGAATTGAATTACATTATGTAACTACCCGAAAGCAGAAGAGTGAATGTAACCTCTCAAATTCCTTTCTGCTTTTTTGTTTTTAACAAAAATGTTAGTTTTAAGTGTATTCTAATGGCATTTACAGAACTGACACTGCAGCTTTCCAGTTCTTTTAAGGTAGTGAATTTTCAAAGTGTTGGAAGTATTCTGATGTTTATAATAGGAACCCTAAAGGAGTACAAAGTTAGAGTGCAGGTAAAAAACAAACTAACTTAATTTTGAACTAAATTTATATACCACCACCATAAATTAAGTTCATTCAACCAAAATATTTACTTGTTCTGTCAATCATCACTGCAATGTGGTTTTCTTTCTGCTGAGTCCACTTAGCTGTTTCACACCATACCTTCAAGATACATTTTAATTCACACATCCAGTCTACCAACCTCACTCCCAGTATTATGATCTCTCTTGATATCTTTAGGCAGCTCTTTACCTAATATCTCTAGATATCAAGAGCATATATATATATGTGTGGGGAAGTGGGGTCTATTGATCATAGGTCTAAAGCTGAGAGTCTTGATGTGAGGAATTCTAAGAAATACCTCAATCTTCATGCCAGATCAACATGTAAACCGGATTCCTTTCACTTAGCTTCCTGACCACAAATAGAGGAAAAAATTGTATAAACTTAAAAATTAGAGCAGCTGTTTTGTTAATATTTTTAAGGCATCTGCATACAGCTGTGAAAATGCAAAATAATTACAATGCGAAATTACATCTTGGTGCCGTAAGAACCTCAGCTTGTTTAGTACTATAAGAATCTCAGCCTATTTTTGCATAGGTCCCAGTCTTCAAATCCCCGTGTGGTATCATTAGTCAAAACATTTCACTTGTTAAAGGTTTCAATCACTGGCTTATTTTTAATAATATATTAAATTCTGATTAAGTTGATAGGCTTCAATAGACATTTGAAAGTTTTGGTTCAGCAAGAACAAACATGTTCAAGTTCTTAAGGCTATGAAGTTCTTTGACTGTACTGTTTTTCTTTTCTGTTGCCATTAGCTGAACTCTTCTTATTGCCCTCTTCTTCATTAAAACCACTGCTCAGCCACTGTTATGTTTTTGTTGCTATGCTCTCTCTTCCTGTTTGTACTACAAAGATGACATCTCTCCAGGCTATGGATCAGAATGATACTTAGGAGGAGAGCTCACAGCTATAACCTTGGGGCTTTTTCAGAGTATTTGCTGTAGAACCCTTATGTTTCTCACCTTTCCAGCCTGACCTTCACTTTGAACTTGGAGATGTGTAATGATGAACCTCTGCACAGGATGAAAGAAAGGCTGCTTTCTGTTGCTACCATTTGCTTGACTGGCAACAGATGTTCATGACAGGGATAATTTTTTTTAAGTGTTTGCTGGTCTAACGTACAAGGGAAGGAGATTATTAATATTCTGATCAGATGCCATACTTTCCATGAATCCATTTTTCTCACTGTTCGGAGCCAGTCGTCACACATTTTCACAACATGTTATCAATTTAACAGTAGCTTCCATTCAAATCATTTCAAAATCAAGAATAATGCAAGGAAGCATTGCTAGAATCAACATCTGATCTCTTTTAATTCTTTCTCTGTGGTGTGTGTCAGTTTAAGTGTTACATTCTATTCAGCAACAAGAAACAGAAAAGTGACTTGTGATTTTTCACTCTCAAGGACACAGCAGTTGCACTGAGAGTGATCTTTCCTCTGTCATCCCTATAGAAATCCTTGCACCTGTGCTTGAAGTATTTGAGGTCTCGACTAATGAAGTAGGAGCTATTTATAACTCTCCAAATCTCCAACAGTTTTTGATGAAAAACAGTCAGTCCTGAAAGCATCTGTGCCACACAAATAGTTCCTCAGACTGGAACTTTAGACCAGCTCATCTCAGCGAGGACAATCTGTCCTTTCTGCCTTCTCCTCCTCGTGTCAGGTGTTGTCTACCAAGGGATAATTTCATGTTTTTTCACTTAAAAAGGAAAGGAATCTGAACCGTAATGTCAACTGAAAACTTCGTAATAATTGCATCAAGTTACTCCTGGTCAATTTTCTGTGGCCTAACAATTTCTGCTTAGCTGGCACACACAGACTGTGAGCCTACACTGAGGAAGTGGCATGTGAAGTCATACAGCTTCAGTTGCCTTCACACCGTTACTACAGCTCAGTTCGTCATAGTCAGCTGTTGAAACACAGGAATTTGACTGCAAGCCTGAGTCCTTTTATACTTCTGTCAGTTCTCCTCCTGTTTGGGGAACCTGTAAAAAGCAACAAGTTTTTAGGAGATTTAGGCTGAATAGTATAAGTACAAATATGTGATGCCTTGATCCACATTCTCTGTCAAAGAGTAGTTCGTTGTGGTTGTGAAGTTTTCTATGTAGGCATACTCATCTCTTTTTCCTTTTTCCTTGTCAGCCATCAATAATTCCAGTCACATAAATTGACTAAATGAGTCTACAATCAAAAGTAATATCTTCCAGCTTTGGACTGCACAGTGGTCCGGGGGAAGAAGCTAGATCGTTGCTATGAAAATTCCCTGAAGAGGCCAGATCCAAGCTGACTAGATCTGATCCATTCTCCGGCGGCCATGCTTGCTATAGGTGAGGGGAGAGAGAAGGCAAACAATGAGGTAGAGCTTTCTGAATGAGCTACCCTCTTGGGCAATTATCCAACAGCTAGTGTGTCCCTTAAAGCAATATTCCTGGGAACTCTGTCTTGTTTTAGAAAATGGAGGATTGGAGCTCCCATTCTCTCTCCAAAATAGGAACAAAATATGGTATAATTTCGTGAGCCTCCATTTGGGACATTTTACTAATGCATTTTCCTCAAACTAAGTTGACTGAAAACAAAAAAAAAAGGATCTTTGCAATTTCTCTGGCTCTATGCACAGCTCTACAGAAGCATGTCATTGTCTCATTCTTTCCCCCAAATAATATACTCCATGTATTCACCTCAGCAGCTCTGCTCATAGCACACTGTGGCACCAGCCTGTTACAGCACTGCAGAAGGACTGAAAGGCTCTATTCTAATGGGCATAAACTTCAAGACTCAGCCCTAGTGTCACTGAGTCTTTGATTTCAAATCAGGGAGAAAGGAGTACTGTGTAGGCATGAAAATGGACAGCCAGAAAGAGCCACCTGCGAGGGAAATAGAGGGAGAATGCACTCATCACACATGATGTGGTAGCAGCTAAGCTTCTATGTATATGCCTCACATACAGTGCCAATGGGCAGTCTATGACCCCTGAAACAAATCTGTCCCATATTCCCTGATTGAAGAGAGGACAGAAGGCTGAGAAGTAAGAAGATTATTTTAGCTGACTGGGTTACTAGAACACAGACATAATTGACAGTTTTGCTGATATAGCAAACTTAAACTTATTTGGCTTATGCAACCAGAAAAACAACAGAGATAAATGAAAAATGAGAGGTAGCCAGGCAGACTCTATCTTGAGACAAGCTGAAATGACTCACGCTAATTTATCTGGTGGCTTTAGTGTTTTGCATTAAATAAGGACTTTGTTCTGTAGCTCTGTTACCAGTTAAGCCTGTAAAATCTTTCTGTCACAGAAGCAGGGTCTGGGATCATCCCATATCACGCAACCTGGGAAGCATTAAGAGAGCATCCTGATGGCTGTGTGCAGGACCAGGCCTGCTCAGACTATTCACATGGTACTTGTGTACTCCACTCTCCAGCGCTACTGACTTGGGGAGGCTTCTTAACTCAGACACAGCACCACTTCACATTTACTCTGAACACTATCATGGTACTGAGTTCATTCTGACAAGCCCTCTCAAGATCTGAGGCTGTAGGGCTTTGCAAAGCCACCTTTGGTCCAGTAGCATCAGCTCTGTATGGGAGCTAAGAAGCCAAATTTGACCCAAGCCATTCAGACAAGAACTGGTGCTCCACAGAAAGTAACAGGAATGAGAGACACTCACGCCAAATCTGCACACAGCCAGGTCAGATGTACATGAGTTATTTGTGAGGGGTCTGTACCAGTGAAAGCTGATGAAATGCTTTATTAACTGCACCTGAGTTAATCCAAGCCAAAACCAACCAGCTGTGCAGAGAGCCAGCTCCATTGTCTTGCATCCATGACATAGTTAGTTAATCTGCAACCTGGATAAACAGCCCATGGATAATTGAGAGTGAAGCACACAATATATCAGCATTCTCTTGGCACATTTAAGTACTGACACATCATTTATTTGCCATAGACTGCGCATACAAAGCTGAAAACAGTGTTCAACTTTCACAGAGAAACTGGGAAAGATTCTCCATTTTTTTGATTATACCTTCCTATAGTTTTGCCTATACATATCACAATAGCTAAGTAAATGCCTGGTTTAGGGATAATCCCCATGTACTGTAGAACTGATTTTGAGTCCATTGCATTACTAACCTTAGCTCAGAATATAATGTGAGCAGAACAAATAAATTATGAGTAGTTGGCTAAAACCTGGAAAACACTTAGCGTTAGTTTTTAGGCTCAAGCTGTAATGGTTCCACACAGATACTTTAAGACCTTTGACGATGGTCACCCTTATGTGATCAGGAACAGTCTTAGAACTACTATGTTCAGCTTCCTTCTCAAACCTTATCTTAACTGACTCACCTTGTACCGAGTCAGTGTGTTTGATTTGAGTTTCAGGATTTCGTGGCTTCCCTCACCCAAACTGTCTTTTTCTTCACTGACATTTAAAAGTTGTCTACAGGTTTATAATTCCCAGAGCCTTCTTATTGGGATTGTTGATTCAGCTCAGCTGTGCCCTAAAACCCATTTGCCCCTGACAGAGTTGTAATCTAGTTCTCCTTCAGTTGATCATGTTAATCCAATGACCTCTGCTCTATGAGAAGAGCTATGTAACTGAGTCCCCTTATACCTATAGGTATCTCTGCCATGGGGAAAAAAGGGTTTATATAGCTCATGGGCATAAATTCTAAGTTCCTGTGCCTAATGTTTCATAGTGCTTGGTACCTTTTCTAGCTCTTGGCATCTTATGTGGGTTCTCTGAAACATTCCTCTACTGACAGGATATTAGGATATAGGTAGAACTTATTCTGTTTAAATATACCCTCAAGTGCCAGATGCACGAGGATATTTCAGGATCTAACCTCCCATTGATTGCAACAGATCCGGTATGTGCTTCCTACTTAGAAAATTAGTCACCTATGTATTATGCAGACAGATTTTAAGGGTCATGTCTTCCCTCAGCAGATTGCCACACCTGCAGACAAGGTAAGTCAAAAACACAAGCCAGCCATGCCAGCACAATCTTATTTTATACTTGGTGTTGCTTTTTTTGCAGTGTCTTCCTTCTTTTAAAGTAAGGCAAACACATTTGCTCTGTCTAGTATAAAAATAACAGAGAAGAAATAATGTAATCAAATACAAAACAGTAAACTGCAAAAAATCCTAAGCAGTATGCCAGGAAATGTTTTCTCTAGGAAAGTGAGGATTTAAATGGGAAGTATTACTGTATTTTTATCAAAATATTACTAGAGACTGCTAATTTTTAACAGGATCTGGCAGCAGGGCATGGAGGAATCCTCTTCTGCTGATTCAGCACTTCTGTCAAATAAAACTATCTCTTATGATGGAAGTCAGACTTCAAAAGACAGAAGAATGCATAAGAAAGGAGTAAACTGTGACACCAAATTTAAAAATCCATACTAGAAGTCAGGTTTGCATAACAATGGACATAACAGGTTTTGAAGTCAGATAAGTTGCTGGATAAATACATCTAGATGTAGTGCTTAGTGATATGGTTTAGTGATGGTTTTTGTCAGTGTTAGGTTGATGGTTGGACTCAATGATCTGAAGGGTCCCTTCCAACCTGGACGATTCTATGATTCTATCTCTAGTGGCAAAGAAGTTGAATTCAGTAAAATTAGTTAATCTTGAGAAGAGCAAGAGTATTAAGCTATCATATACAAACATCCATATCTTGTTTCCACTAGGGAACATCCTACAGTAGTCTTGCTATCACTCAGATACATTGCCATTTAGATTATCATGTGTCCAAAGAAAAGCAATGAAGCTGGTGAAGGGTCTAGAGGACAAGCCTTCTGAGGAGCAGCTGAGGGAATGGGGGAGAAAAGGAGGGTGAGCATAGAGAAAAGGAGGGTGATGGGAGACCTTATCGCTCTCAACAACTACCTGAGAGGAGGTTGTAGCAAGGTGGGGGTCGGTCTCTTCTCCCAAGTAACAAGTGATAGGATAAGAGGAAATGGCCTGCAGTTGCACCAGGGAAAGGTTAGAATGGATATGAGGAAAAACTTCTTCACTGAAAGCGTTGTCAAGTGCTGGAACAGGCTGCCCAGGGAAGTGGTTGAGTCACCATCCCTGGAGGTATTTAAGAAATGTGTAGATGTGGTGCTGAGAGACATGGTTTAGGGGTGGACTTGGCAGTGTTAGGTTTACAGTTGGATCCAAGGATCTTAGTTTTTTTCCAACCTAAATGATTCTGAATTTCACTGAATTTTTTTTCTATGATGCTAAAATGCCAGAAATATGTTGCTGAGAAAATTGCTGAGAAATATGTCAACATAAAAAGTAAAAGAGTCTGTTCCAAGGACATAGCTAAGACTAATATCACTTCAAAGCCTAGTTTCATGAATCCAGTACTCAACTCATCCCATGTTGCCTCCTTACTTACAGGACTTTCCATCATTGTGCTTTGTATCGACATTCTCCCTCCAATCTCAGAAATCTCCATGTTATTAACTAGCTGCTAATGCTTCAAGCTAAAAAAAATGTTTGCCCAATTAGAGCCTTGAAACTAAGGTTTTCCAGTTTTCTGTTACAAACTAACAAAGTTCTTCTTCTGAACAGAGGCAAATCATGATCATTCTTTGTCCTTCCATTTGCCTGGAGGATCTTCACTCATTCTACTTTTTTCTCTCTATCCCATTATTTTGTCGTGTAATGTCCTGCCATTTCTTTTCAGTTTAGTTAGTTCAAAAACATAAAATGCATCCAAACTGTCTGAAAAATACACTTTTTATTCAGACACTAGTTATAAGTATGTAATAGAACATGGGCTTCTTCAATCCATCCCCAAACTTCCAGTCTCCAAAGCTAAGCTGCTGAAAGTAAAAGTTCCTAATATCACCTCTTAAGTCCCAGACGTAATCAACACTGAGGAACCAAAGCTCCACTTGGGGTTTGGACCTGTAGCCAACTTACTGGCTTAACATACTTAAACTAATTACTTAACTTCAGGAGTGCCTTGTGCTGTTTGGGTACTAGGCTCAGAATTCTATTGCTTAAACAGGCTCACATCATGCCATCCGAGAAGCCCGAAAACAGTTGAGGTGTCTGCATCGTTGAACCAAATGATCATTGTAGATCCCTTCCAACTGAAATTACTCTTTTCTTTTCTATGACAGAGGACTGAAAAGAGATCTACACCTGGAGGCAGGGCAGGGTGCACACGCACAGCATCAGATGCCTGATTTTTGGCAATTAACTCTCCCAAAAGTCATGAAAGTCTGACCGGGCTGTGACCTATTTTATTTGATACGTCACCTATTACATCTTGGGGCACAATCAGCTTTACTTGTTGCAGTTGTGGCCAGTTAACATACTTCCTGGTGCAAACAAACAATCTTAAACACTTTATCTTGCCTGGTCTGGAAGGTGGAGAAGATATTATTGACTTATATTAAGTCACAGATGTTTAACACCTCAGAAAAAAACTCACATGAATGTCTGCAACCATTGACTTCTATCAGAGATGTGCATGCAACGTATTCATCATACGGTAACAGCTAATCTTACTGAAAGGAGAGAGTATGTTTTTTCAGCTTTACCTGTCTCCTCATTTTTCTACAAATCCCAAACACTTCTTACATCATCTTCAAAAGCTGCAAGCGTTCTAAATCTTATTTTTATAAGAAACACAGAACCTGCAGTAGGCAAGCTGTGGTTCATGGGTGGTGAATCCATTTTGCATTAGCCTGTCAGACTGAAAATAATAGGGATTAGGGGTTGCAGGTTGAAATCCAAATGTCATACCTATTTACAGTCTTTAATATGTCCAATCTACTATGTATGGGAGAAACAGCATTAACATGCATAGTTACTTATCTAGTTATCACATCTTCTGGTGCAAAGCTACATCTGCATAATTAGAACAGTAGTTACAATGAGTATATTCTATATAGAATGAACAGAATGTTTCCTTGAACAATAGAAACAAACCTCTTTTTCTTCAGAGGTCAGGTTTTTCTGTGCTACTGTTACGGTTTGAGAAAACCCATAACAATTTATTGTCATTTAGACAATTATTCTATCACCCGATCACCCCTCCCCACCTGGAAAGGGGAATCGGGGAACACAAAGAAACATCAGGGTTGAAATATAAATAGATTTAATAGAATAACACTAAATAATTACCAATAAAACTAAATAATTAACAATAATACTAAAGAACTAGTATTAATCCCAATACTGATATAAGATATACAAGAATTATGCTCAGCCAATTCTATCAGTAGGAAGCTGTGCGCTCCCAGCAGTGGACAGCAAATATCGGACACTGCAAGCGCAACGGCTTCGGGAGGAAAAGAAGGCCTCAGGGCTCCAGCATTGAGGCAGGAAGTGCATGCATTCAGACACTAGAGTCTTCTAAAAGTGCAGTTTTCCCCAGCATTAGAAGAAAAGTTAGTCCTGTGTCGCTTAACCCAGGACAGCTATGAAGACAGTTCATTTGATTGACTTAGCTTATAAGTTTGCTATAGATGACAGGCATTCTTAAATTTCTCAGGAGTTCTGTTGGTTTCTCAGAAACGCTCTTAAGTCTTCAGTACTCACATTCTTCTTCAATTTAATTTAATTTCTGTACCATCTGTTTGAAAACACATTTCTTGTGTTTCAGTTTTGTATGGAGGATAGTATTGTTTGTATTTCTATAAGGGGTCAGAGCCAGCCTCCTTTGCCTGAGTGAATCAAGAGCCATTAAGGACATAAAGCGCATTAAAGGCTCCTATTGCCAGAGAAAAGACTACCTTCCATTTGTATTTTTCCCACTCCACTGGAATTTATAGCATGCAGATGAAGATGGAAGCTAAGGTAAATATCTTATTTTTTCCAGAGAGCTTCCACTAGTAGTAAAGGTACCCCATCTAAAGGTCTATTTGTTTTCAATTTCAGTAAAAATGGTTTTATCTCCTTGAACCATGAGAATGGTAAAGAAAACAAATTATTTTTCCATTTCAAAAATTCAGTAATTGAACATATTTGCCATTGCAACAACTGCAGGCAGAACATTTCAATCCGGCTTGTTGCTAGCCCTTGCTGGAAAAGTATCCTTGAGCATTTCTTTAAATATTGGCATTATATTTGGTTAGGTTACAAGCTTCTGATGATAATGTTTTATTAAGTCAAATTATAGTTCAGTGCAGAGTTGTTAGTATGCTATGGAATGGTGCACAGGCATATATGGTTAACATAGCTACATTGTGACAAATGGAGTAAAAATGTATAGGAAATGGGTCACGGGAGCACAATCAATACACTAATATTTTTTTCTTTTATTTTTCACTCCCAGGGTCCTGTTCTGCAAACACATTAAATTCCTAACTGCCTGACAGAGGATGGTATCAATCTGTTTGTTAGTGCTTATTGATTAGCTTTGCTAGGATATGTGCTGCCAGCTATAATAAGCAAGAACATTTCGAGTGAAATTGATCACATCAGTCCTAAAAGTTAGAACATTTTTGTTGCAAGTCTTCGTGCAACCATCTGATTTCAAACTTTTTAGTTTTGAAATCGATAAGCTCAGACCACAGCTGGAAGAGATTGTTTCTAATGGATTTTTTTTTTAAGTTGTTGGTTACTAAGGACCCATATTAACATGGTACAAGTGAATTTGAGGCCATGTTGACCATACTTATTTTGTTATCTTTCTACAAAGCCTGAGATTTATCTACATTACAAAATAATTTAGCATGATAGAACCAGATTAGTAGATCAAAGCAGTTAATGCAGTGGCCACCACATCTACATGCTGCAAGGTTTCAGGAGTTTAATGCAGCCTAGGTTTAGACTGGTCTCCACATCCAAATGTTCCAAACAGACGTATGAGTCAAGGCTATCCAAAGACCCATTCTTTGGAGTTTTGACCTTTGTGTTCCCATTAAAGTGTGGAGTACATTGGTCACGATCTCAAGTAGACTTTCTTGATTAGTTTTCTCTGAAAGTGACCTAGCTGACACACACCAGCATAGCTGTGCAAACTAAACCAATGCACAGGGTGAGTGAGGATGATTAGGGGTTTCATTTCAGAACTGTTGTACTGCTGCAAGCCAAAATGTTAATGTAAATGCAGAAATCTAGCCTTTATTCTCTGCCTTAGTTTTTTTTAATACCATAAACATATAAAGAACAGAGGAAGAGAGATACATATATTACCCTACTAAGGGGAAGCATCTGAAGAGGACTGTGAATGAGACTTTTCTTTTACAAAGGAGTGAAAAATCCTGATCTTCCCCCATTGGAACCACACAAAGAATTTAAATGTTTGCCCAGAGTTATCAAGCTGTCGCCATATACCTCCACAACATTAAGCAGCTCTCGCTCAATGCCACATACCACTGCATCGTGAATAGTAAGCATTGTTTTGGCATTGCTGGCTATATTATAAATACACAAAAAGGGAAAGAGAGGATGGCAGCTGCTGTATGATTAAATATAGGAAAATTACTTTTGGGAAAGGTTTGATGAGAGAGCACACTATCAGTGGAGGAAGAAAAAATGTCTGAATGCTCTATCAGTAAAGACAAGGCAGCAGCACACAGCAAAACAGAAACCAAATAATGAATAAGCAATGGGGCATTAGTGAATATGCCAGGTTACAAAGACTCTGATAGCATTACAGATTTCAAAATGAAACCGGAAACAAGCAAAGGCTAATTAAAATTATATGATGGTACCATCACTTGGATATTGCAACTGTAAGTAGAATTATAAATTCAGTTCCAAGGTTCTTGAGCCATTCAATGGACTCTGGGAAAACATGGTGAATTTCTTGTGTTTCTCTCTGAGAAAGGGTGTACCATTCAGTTAGTAGTAAGTTGGGTTACATTCATTGTAGTGTAAGTAGTGTGAATCAGTGTTTTTTCATAGAAGTACAAAATATATTCCATAAATTGTCGGAATGTGATTGTATGTCAGCCAGAATAGTCCAGGCCAGGGGAAACTGGCAGTTCTCTGGTGGGACTACCGATGGGAGTTCCTTGTTAGACCATCACAGGCCATGGCTGCTCTGATTGGAGCCCTTTGAAACAGCCTACACCAAGGAGACAGAGTCCCAAGGAAAAGAAGAATGCTGAATGTTACAAATAGTGCAGAAAGACCCACTGAAATAAATAAATTAATTTACATATTGACTCTATATGGGGAACAATCAATTCATACAGTAGACACATAAAGGAAACAAAAAATATATCCTGGGAATATATTGCAGCATTCTTGCAGCAAGTTCTGTATGAACGCTGAGACATCTTCTGAACATATTTTACCTGAAAATAGATAAAAACAATTCACCAACCACACTGCCGTCTCAAACCTCTCACGCGATTATGAGAAAACAGATACAGGAATAATAAAGTGAGTGGAAAAAGGGGGTATTGCTGCTAAACTTAGCTAAACTGCATATTTACATATACTAAAGCATTGCTCTCATATGCCTTCAGCTAAATTAAAAATGACCTTTCCTTGTCTGGACTATTGTTGCCGAAGCCAAGATTACAGGAGAAATTAATGGGTACTTTCCTTTATCTTGCATAGCACTGAGTATTTCTAGATGTTTGGGAGCATAGCACGAGATCAACTTACAAAGGAAGAATATCAGTTTCACCAATAATAGGGACTGCTAGGATTCATGGAAATCCAAGTGGATATACAGCATTCCAGTGTATTAACGTGGAGACAACGTAGAGGAACCTGCAACAGATAGCAATGACACCAAATGTTATGAGCAGCAACACCAGGGAAGTAAATAGAAGTCCCCCCAGCAGAATTGCAATTGACTGCAGTTCTTGGGATCCTTGGGAAGAGATTCGGCTTATCTAACTTCAGGCATTTCTAGAATGCATACACTTGACCTATTTTGGATATCTATATTAGGATGAGATGAAGCACGCATTGAAAGTGTCTGTTTCTCACCAGTGACGTTAAAAGAGGCCGGACAAGTGACTTAGAGGATTAGATGAGATGAATCCCCCTCTACTGCCTTTCCAGCAACTCTGACCTGATGCAAAGAGTAAAAGCAACATGGCAGGTGCTTGTGCTTGCAAACACACAGGAAGACCTAAACAGCCATACATATTCCAGCTTCAGCAAAAAGTCTGAGAGCAAATTGTGCAAGAAAAATTAGCAAATGCCTGTAGCTACTATTTTTTCAGACAGGCCAGAGTATAAACACTACCAGTCTTCCAGGAATGTGGACATAATAGAGATATCCAATGTGTCCTACCTAAAAGGAATAGTTTCAGATAATGGATCCCAGGGACATTTGTAAGATTTATCAACAAATGGAAATTCTGACACACTGTCACTGCATCACAGCCAGTTAAGTGGCAAAAGCAAGCCAGCGATTAAGATTGCTGAGGCTGAATTAAGGAGTGCTGCAAAGAAGGAAAAGAATGGGAAGCTGGTTTTGGGAGGAAAACATCTGCATTCCCACATTGGTCTTCTGGTGATCCAGTCAGCACAGATGCATGTTTGATGTCAAGAGATATGCTCACCTTAGAGCCTGTTGTGTCAGCCATTTGAATGAATGTTAAGTAGTGCAGATAGCAACGGTGAAAAGCGTAACACGCGTACCAAGACCAAATACAATCAGCAAGTACACTTCAACTACCTCAGCCTATTTTCTTTGAATAAATTGTGTACTCAGAAGCAAGTCACACGTTTTGAACAATGGTGGAACTCAACAAGGTAGTAGATGGGCATGCATGAAAGCCGCAGACACTTTTATTCACTAGGAACACAAGCTATAAACATCTATGTGGAGCTGGATGAAACTTTCATTCCACTAAAATTCAATCAGCAGGATGCAAAAGGAACACTGACTGCTGAGTGGCTGATACTGAATGGAGTTTAGCATCAAGCTGCCTGCAAAGTATACACACGACTTATTGTATAATAGAAAACCTGTAAAAAAACCTCTTCCCAAACCAGAGGAAAATCCCTTACAACTTTGATTCATTTTCCTCGTCACATTTAGCTGCAGTAGGCTAGAGAGGTGGCCTCCCCCACAGCTGGAACAGTAGCTTCTTCAGCTGCCACAGCATAATCCACCAGGGATCGTGAATCAGATGTTTTAACTGCTGCAGTTCACAGCCAGTGAATTAACTTAAACTGCCATTGATTTTAGGTTATGTAACGAAACCAGACGTGAATTGCAGTAGCTAATGAGAAAGCTCCCCATTTTCATCACTGCTACATAACACCCATTCTGCCCCTTCTGGCAAATCATAAAGGAAAGGGGTGGACATCTAGGTGAATATCCTCTTCAAACACTGCATCTAAAATCTAGGGAGGATTGCGAATTACAACTCCTTAGCTGCCAAACAACTTAATAAAGTAAGAAAGTTACTGTTATGTCTAAGAAGGTATTGTTTTTATGAGGTATAATAGAATATTGAGTAAGAAGTTTATGATATTCCTGCTTAATTTTGTTAATTCAAGGAGCAAAAAAAAAAAAAGACATTACACCCAGCAGCTTTTTGAGGCAAGATTATGTAATTCCTCTGCCAGATGCTGCTGAGCAGCAGAGAAGGTTACTTCCCAAGAGCAGGGGCTTCTCAAAACTTAAGCAAAACTACCTCCAACTCTCACACACAAATCTAGAAGCCAGTATCATGGTCTAAGGACTCTTGAACTACATCTGACCTCTGACAAGCACTTGATCCAAAGTGTTAAACTGCTTTATCAAAAGGAAAAGGAAAATGTAATAAACACTAGCATGGGAACACTGGGCAATAAATCAAGAGTCAATGAGTCAGAGAGCCTAATGTGGAAAACAGGGATATGTAGTTGTTCGGCTGCAACTATATCACATTACTCAGATCTCCTGTGCTGTATGAGGCAATGTTCATGGAGCTACAGTCCCCTTAAGATTTATCTGTCCTGCTTCTTGGCCTGTAGCTGGATACCGCCAAGGTATCCTGCAGTAATGTGACCTAGCCTCTCACCGGTGCCTGTATACAGATGGGCAACTGTCACTGTTCCTTTCCCACTCCTCCCCACAAGGCAGCCCCAGAAAAGTCCAAATGGGTGTTAGACCCTAAAAGACATTCACACCAGAGCAGTTCATATGCCAGCTGAAGTGACTGATAGGTCTGGTACCAGGTAGGGAAGTCCTCACTTACCTATGGTTTAGGGTGCTGTTGAGTGGTTTCGTTTGCTACTCCTCCTGCCCATTGACTCTTCTTGGCATGCTGCTTTTGCCACTCCATTTGCTGCCCACCACCTGCAACTTATAAATCTTTATGGCATGAAAGCATAAAGAAGATTGTGGTATTTCTTTACACAGCAATTCACTCTTTCACGTTACGGATCTGTCAAATTATCTTCTCTGTATTTTCCGTAATACCTTAGTTACATGCACACGTTTTACACTCGCTGGAGATCTTGTTCAGCCAGCTGCTTTCATGGGCTTCCAGTTGCCCACTACCTTGAGTTCAACAGGGAGCATGCTGAGGTTTGTTCATGACATTCCTTTACTCAATGCAGCCATTTGTGTGAAAAGCTTCTTCCCAGTTGGGCATCTGTCACAGTATGCTCAACCAGTTTCTTTAGCTTACAACTTCTTGCAGAGGGGTCTCTCTCCTCTATTCATCAGGACTTTTTGGAGATTTTCAGCCCATTCTTTTCCCCATCCACCAGCAGATGTTAACAGCACATTCCTTGCTTTTCAAGGGCATCAAATCACTGACCTTACAGTTCATGCGCAGAAATTAATTCTATGCAAATGAACCAACTGGGTGTAAGAGTACCGTATACGTAGAGAAAAGAATAAAGACCAAACAGCCTACAGGGGGCTTATTACTTTCCTCTTTTTACACACACACTGAACCTTGGAGCCTAAATGGTTTGTCCAGTTGTGCTGCAGTGGCTGACTGTCACATCAGCAATTTATAGCTAAGAAGTGGGACTGCACCTGTGAAGGGTTACCCTAAAGCTTATCGTGTTTACCAATGATACATTTAATGGTCAACATGTTACAAGAAATCTTTCTATTATGCGTGTTATATTGTGAGAGACCACAGTATACTCAGTACTTCCTTAGCATACTAAAGTCTTTGCTTTCACTGTGTTGGATCACAGCATTTCTCATCACTAAAGATGTCGGTTAATCAAAGATAAAAGTGTTCCCTTAATGCTGTCAGGCTTTACGCTTGGCTAAGCCCAGGGCTTGTAGGTATAGGCACCTTATTCACCAGTGAGTCATCTCAGAGGGAAATTCAGATCAGAAATGGTCCCTATGGACCTCTGAATGTCTCTTTCTCCGCTACTTAGGTAAGGTACAAAGAAATCTTTTTTACTTACTAAGGCCTAAACCAGGAAGGGTGATCCAGGACAAAATCAAGATAAATTCCCCATTTCTGCCCTGGACTCCCTGTAAAGCATGTTTGCATCACTACATCTGCTGCACCCATCCAAGATGCAACTACAAACTTTCCTGACCTTGTGAGCTATACACCAAAAACTTTACCACAGTTTCATACCAAACTTTATCAAGGTACATACCAACAGCCATGTAATAATATACGTCACATACTTGGACTAGTCACAGTTTCCACTTTTCCACTCCAAGATTTACCTGGGCTGGTAAATGCAAGTGATTCCCAGGACAACTCGCTACCTCAGTTTTAGCAGTTCCTTTAACTCGCTTCCTGTCTGAGGCAGAGAAGTGGGTTACAGGAGTACAGCCCTTGGTCATGAAATGCATCCCCAGCTTGGAAGTCACACTGGAGCTCTTTGTGAGTTACATGTGGCCCAGAAGGCTGTGTGGCCTTGTGCTATTCTGTAAATGCAACAGCTGTGATTGACATAGAGAAATTAATTAAAATCACATTTATTATACTTTCTGGTTTTTTCCTTTCCCAACTGAGATGGAAGCATCATTGGCTACAGCCCAACAGCAGTAAAACTGTTCAACTTCTAGCTTCACTAAAAAGTACTATCAAAATGGTATTAAGTAAATGTGAATGCCTGAGCCTGTGAGAGGAAACAAAAAGTAGTTCATAGATATATGAGTGACTTTATTGACAACTCTGGGATTTGCAATACTTCAGGGTTTCAGGAGTGATAAACAGGCAGTCAGAGTGCACTGTTTGGGCATGAAAGAATATAGAACATGCCTGGGCTGGGGGGCTACTTCATGTCAATGAAACAGGAATCAGCTGACCTGCATAAGCATCTAAGTGTTATATCACTGGGAATCAGAAACTGGGATCCAAAATGGGAATCAGAAATAAGGCTGGACCTATAAAGAGAGCCAGTGGTTCAAGAGAGATTGAAAGATTTGGCACTAGATATTTCTTTAAAGGGTAAAAGAACTGCAATGTGTCCAAATGAACTGTCTAAACCCTATGCTAAACAATGTCATCTACATATAGTCCTTAACCACATGTCTTCCAGTTTTAAGCCAGGACCTTCACCCTAATGTGAAGGTTGATCCCCACCCGACCTTGTTCTCTTATACTTTTGTGCACCTTTTCAGAATCCCAGCTCTTTTTTTCCTCCTCTTCCCACCCTTCTCCCTAATTCCTCCACCCCATGTTCCTTATCCTCCCAGTTCTGTCGTGCCCCACAACTTTATCTGGAAGACCAGCCACATGGTAACTTGAGCATGTTGGCTTTCCACTGCTCCAAGTACCACAGATCAGCTGATGGATGGTGCCAGGTGGGCAGGGCAGCAAGGACCTTCAGTAAGTAGATGAAGCTCATTCCTCACTGGCCAGAGCTGGAGTCTATCAAAAATTTCCCTGGAGGCATAGGGACAAGAATGAAAACGCAAGAAAGCTGAAAGCCACTAAAAAGGCACCCTAATCCTCCTGCGGCAATAATAATAATAATAATAATAATAATAATAATAATAATAATAATAAAATAAAGCAAGCACTGAATTTTACAGGGAATTGCCCATGGATATTACATGGATGTAGGAAGATTCATGTTTGTCTGTTACAGAACAGAGTCCTTAGAGATAAGACTTTTTCTCCTTTCTTGTAGAATTTTACATCTTTAGCTAACACCACTAGAAACCGAGCAATCAAGAACAAACCCATTTTATTAGCCAGATGTGCGACTTTCATTCTTGGCAGCTGGCAGCTGAGAACTTGTAAATGTGCATTCACCTACTTCATTTTTAAGCAACTTCATTGCCAACTAACAAATTTGCCCTGACACTCAGTAATTTCTTTTGTCCATCTTCCCACATCTCTACCTCAACAATCATTGCAATTTGTTAATTGTTTTTGTTTTGTTGTTATTTTCTATTCTTTTAACCATCAGGAAGCTGCTTTCAGAAAACCATCTGCACTTACTCACTGCCAACACTCAATACGATTTTAATAAGCCTTGTGTGGTTTTGACTTTAACATTTGTTTCCCTGTGCATAAAAGCCTATTTCCTTAGCTGTCACAGAGCTTGTCGCTTCAATAAAGTTTCCAAGTTGCCTTCTAAGCAAGCCAATTTTTACTCTTACTTTCTTAAGCAACAAGTTAAATCTGAGGACAACAGCAACACTGATAATTATTGAGTTCATTGCTTTGAGTATGAGTTTCCATCTGACTAGAATCCTTCAGAAAAGGAGTAGATGCCTATAGAAATACTTACATTTTGAAAAATTGCAGCAATCGTACTTTAGGGTTCAATGGCAGCATGTGTGAATGACTTCAGGATCAAATAAGCTCCTTTCACAAGGTGGTTTAATGAACTTCCATCTCTACAAAACTCACCTGGGATTGGAAAGTAAACCCTGGTACTTTTCTTGCTCTCACAGCATCACCAGCAGTGATAATTCTTAGCAACAAGGGGATTTCTGCAAGACTAATGGTAGATGTTGGGAGGGACTGCTCAGTGTTCTCATTCCTATCCTGAGTAGAGGCAATCGCAATCTTCATTAATAATAGCAATACCAGAGAAGTAAAAATTAATTAATGCTCATCATTTGGGTGCTGTTCAACGGGGAAGACCGAGCTGCTGTAAGAGCTCCTGGCTGCAGGACTTTTTAGGCTCTTCTGCTGATGGTATAGTTTACCCATGTCTCTTGCACCAAGGTTCACGTTTCTCTACCCCCTCGGTGAGGCAGCTCACTCACCTTCCTGGCCAGAATGTAACCCATGGAGAACAGAGCTCTGCCCCCTTGGCAGACAGCAGTGACTTGCTGGTGAGTGAGGTGATCCCAAGGGACTGGGAGGGACTGTGCCACAGGAGGTGGGAAGGGGATGGGGAAAGGAAAAGGATAAGAGATTGTAGGAAATACCAGGAAGACCACTTTGAGCAACTTGCTAGCCAATGTCTCTCATTACAGCCATAATGTTTCCGTCCAGCCTCCAAGTTTTTCTTTCATATTATGCTTAAATTGTAAACTGTTTTGGTCAGGGACTATTTATTGTTAAATATAATTGGAAGATAATACTTTTCAGTGAATAAATCCTGGAGCTGGAGTCAGGAGGCCTGATTGTTATTCTTAGTCTGGCCCTTCTGCCCCCACTTGCAAAACACTGGGCAAATCGTTCAATTTTCTTGTGCTTCTCATTCCCCCAGGTCTATATTGTCTGTTCAAATCTGAGCTCTCCCAGGCAGAGACTGGAACAATGAAAAACATGATCCTTGATTATTAGCACCTAACCAAGGCGCTAATAAGTACACAATAGATGTAAATAGTACAAATAAACAACAACAACAAAAATTTAGAGGACAGAACAAACCCTGCATTTAACACTGAATTAGTAATTGCAAGGATACAGGAATGCAAAGAAAACCAAATGACTCTTCTGTGCCTGAGAAAGCTTTGCAGCAGAAACAGGAACAAGGCTATAGTGAAAATTCTTAATCTCTAGAGCAAACATCAAGCAGGTGCTGTATTTCATATTTTCATACACACTTTTCAGCCCAGAACCACACTTTAATCAGAAAGATTTTATAGTCCAGAGCTTCCTACAAATCTCTGCTTAATGTAAATTTTAATACCTTTGGCATATTTTGGCTGCCAGCCTATTATTCACTTGATGCACCTCAAGCAAGTTTTAAATTATGCTGTTAAAACAAAAACTATTTCAGATGTGGTAGACAGTAAAATGATTTTGTAAAACAACATTGTAGGAACCTGCAGTTACTGTCTGTCATTGATTTCTCTGCATTCAGGTTTAAGATGTGTTCATTTTCTAAGTAAAATGATGGCTGGATGGGTTTACTAGAGGGACTCCTGACCTTGCTAATCATGGACCTGGAGAATCAGGCTGTACTTACATATTATTTTTACAGCAGATCCAGGGTAAGATTGGAGGGGGAGGGGGGTAAATTATGCTTTTGAGCATAGAAGTCCATTTTACAGGGAAGTCATGCGAAAAAAGATGAATTGGCCCAACTGCTGGGCACCAACTCCTACTATAAGAAAGGGGAGACAAAACCGAGGCAAATCAGAAGAAAGAATCCTCTTAAAATTATTTGCCATCAACAGATAATATGTGTCCCCTATCCAAAACTTGCTCTTTCTCTGCTTTATGCTCAGGCCTTGATCTTTCTCACAGAAATAACTATCTTGGACATTGAATCACTGGTAAAGTCAGAAAAAATATCCAGGGAGATGTAGATTTTCATGTATGAGAACGTGAAACAAAGCATTGGATAATGAGGATTTTCTGGTCGTTCTCTAGCTTTGCCGTTAGTTTGCTGCAGTGGGCACCTTACCATATATTTAATTCAGAAACAAGTTTAGTAAATCAGCTAGAAAGTAGATAAAGGGAATGAGCTTCTGCATCTGCTCCACAATACAGCTGGTAAGTGAAGAACCACAAGGCACATACTGCAGGATGTTGGCTTTCTGCTGCTCCAGGTATCACAGATCAGCTGATGGATGGTGCTGGATGGGCAGGGCAGGAAGGGCCTTCAGTGGGCAGGTGAATAGCTTGTACCTTGTTTGCCTGAGCAAGAAAGCATAGGAAAAGTCTCCCTAAGAGAGGAGAAACAAAAACCACACAAGAAAGCTGAAGGCCACTAAATGGACACTTTAATCCTCCTACAGCGAAACATTTTTAAGAAAGTACTGAAATGTACAGGTTATCTCTCATATTATATGGATGTATTCATGTTGGTCTGTCTTACGGAACAGAGTCCTTAGGGATAACATCTTTTTTCCCATTTTTTTCAGATGTTTTATGTCCACTGTTAGAAACAGACTGATCAAGAACTAATGTATTTATTAGCTAGATATATACCCATTCCAAACCAGGGCAACCACTTTGGCCCTAGGGATCTGCTGGTCAGTTGGATGACCACTCAGGGAACTGTTGTGTAGATTGCCCAAATCTGTGCATGTTGAGCTAAATAAACCTCTGCCTGGTTTGATGGGCTAATCTACTCCATCTTCAATTTGTAAAGGCCATACTTACATCCCCATGTGGGATTAACATCACAGTCATGGTTTCATGACACAGAAGAGTTCTCTATCAACATGATTTAAGACAGTTCTGGCCCCACAGACCTTGTCCTTTGCTCATAAACCACGTTGTTTTATGGGACCATGCTATAACTGAACAGAAAACAAAGCTAGCTTTAAAAAAAATCCCTGAAAAAAAAGTGTTTGTTTGAACTTTTTTACTTGATTTAGCCAGCATTCAAATTTATGTTTAAGTTAGTCACCTCAAGGTCCTTTCATTGCCTATAGAATGAAACTGGCATCTCTAGGATGCATCTCGTCTCATTGTAGTGTAGATGTAATGTAAAATAAAGCAGTCGGATCATGCCCTGAAAGTGCCTACTTCTCTTCCATTGACTATGAAAGGAGCACATGCTGGCTAGCTCAGAAGGAGATGCCTACGCTCTGGGTGTCTAAAGTTAGGTGAGATAAATCCTGCCATACATCTGTTGCTGTTCCTCATATGGATTTCTCCTCTTTGTTGCTCTTATGTGTGAGGTTTCAGTATAGTACTGAAATGTTTGTAAATGTGTAGGTGAGGCATACATAAATGTGTGCAGTTCCTCTTGATCTCCATCTATTTGCAAAAGCAGTGGCTTGGGGTATAGGGACATTTTCTCTGGCAGCACAGTCAGCTTATGAAGGTTGCATCTATTGTGCTGAATGCTGACATTTTTCAGTCAAAACTGTATTTTAATGTGGTTTTGTAATGCTGAAAATCTCTCTTCCAAGTAGGATGGTGAATGAAATATTTTTGGTATGTCAGCAGAGCTCTCCCAGTATTGTCAGTCATGGAGCTCGTTCTGCTGTAACTGTTACCTGGCATTTCAAGCTGTGTCTAGATGACCAGCTGAGACATACTCCTGTCTTTTCAAATCATGTTCCTCCAGCTGTCCAGATCAGGGACTGGGTAAGGAGTTCCCTGCAGTTCCCCCGCCACACGCGGATGGCTGACAACGTCATCATTGCCCCAACATGGAGCAGGGTTGTGGCTTAGGCCCAGAGAGCCAAGAGTTCCCAAATCTGTCATGATTCCGTTTACCAGGGAATTTTACCACACTTGTTTCCTGAGACCTTCCTCTCCACCACTTCCCAGAAAATGAGTGCTAGTGGCCTCCTTCAATGCCTCAAATGTTGTTAGTGTTGCTTAATACAAGCATAGTTTCCTCACTTCTTCATATCTCTTTGTAAGCATTAGTGTGGTAGGCAGACCCTACTTTTCAGGAAATCCGGAATATGTTCAAAATGAATTAGAAATGGGGAAGGGGAAGAAAGAGGTTTGAAACCACAGAAACCAATAACTTTTATTAGAATCTGAAATGTGGTAATGCATCTCAGCTTTGTACTTGAAAAAAATGCACCATCATTACCAGGATTTCAGCTTTCTTCTAATTTATGCCATTTATCTTTTAACATTAACAGGCTTCCAAAATCTCCTGCTGTTCCTTGAATATCTGAGGCTGTACTACACTGCAATGCATTAACTCTGTTCTCCCTTTCTTCTCAATTTCACATCCTGGCTCTGTCCCCAGACTGATCAAGAGCTAAGCCTACAGCTCTCAGTCTCTTTTAGTTACGTTGCTGTGGCTGTTGTTCATGGCTTGTTAGCTGGCCTCAGCAGTGAAACAAGGAGGTCCTAACAGGTTTTCATACTTCTTTCTCTTCTTCACAGAACTGGAATGTTTCCCTGTGTTTCTTCATTAGGTTCATGCCCGTGATCAATGCCCAACTTCCTATTAATACCCATCAGTTTCTCTTACAAAGCTTTGGTAGTGGCTCACACACATCGAAAAGGAGCATTCTTTCTTTATAGAATGCCCTACAGATCAATATTAATTTCTTTTTCTTTTCAGACTAGTATTTTTTGCACAAGTAACATGGAAGCATTTCCTCAGTACCAACACAACAAATTTTCATTCCTAGTCTGTAGCAGCTCATTCCATAGGGGCAACATTTCGTCAGGTCATAAGAAATCTTTTTACAAAATGCTAATGCTGATCTAATTGATTGTTTCTTTTTTTTTTTTTT
>KZ505658.1:253264-268153 GCA_002844005.1 Limosa lapponica baueri
TTCTTCCTGCACTGCTGTTTACTGTAAACAGGACATGAGTTTATTAACAGAAATTATAACTTAATAAGGTAATACAGTATTTCCCACTGTTGTGACAGACACCATTACGCCGACCATTTGGCTATTCTGGGTAAACAGCTTGAAGTTGTCATTCGGTGTTTACTAAAGCATTTGTAAAAGCCAAGAAAGTCTGAACAAAACTGTTATTTCCCAGGCTAGCAAAGAGTTGAAAAGCTGGGAGAGGCAGCTATCCTCCTGGATAGCATATTGTTCTGGACAACTTGCCCATTAAGAGGCCCTTTCTGAACCACGACCAGTGCTGCAAGGCTCTGCATTGTCTCTGGGTAACGAATGAATTGAAGAACTTATTACAAAAATAACACATTTTCATGTCTTCTAGGGAACTTTCTTTCTCCTTACAAAAGCTAAATGTATCTTAAAACGTAACGTCACTTCTTGCTAAATGGATGTTTTTATCTTACATGTTCACCTACGTATATGCTTAGATCATATGTAATTTATCATTTACATGTTATATCAAGATCTTTGCTCTCTGGGGCAAGCAAAGCAAAAAGTGAATTTCTAGAAGATGTTACAAGACATGTCTTTGTAGCATCTGACCTTTGCTTCAACCTCACTTCGGTAAGCTGGGACATCGACTGAAACCCATCTCTACTTCTATCATACCAGTAGTTCATGTGGTCCTGTCACTGTAGGTGAAATCTGACTTTGTACATATAATCATGTTTGGAGAGATGACACTGTAAAACTGTTAATTGCCTGGTTGCTTCATGGTTTTGGGAAGGTAGACTGTCTCTTCTCATCTAAAATTACCATACCAGAAGTTACCCATTTTCAAAGCTTTTAGTTTTCACATTTTTTTTCAGACTGTTACCTTATACCTTTTCCCTAGGAAATATCTTCCCTTATAGATGCCAGTAAAGCAAAATAAGACTGTATTTCTTGTTTGAATGTATATCATATAAATATATATATACACAGATGCGTGCATGCACACAGAGCTATATAAATCAGAATGGCTAAATTGAGAACATTCCTGAATGTTTATTGATGCTAAAGTTAAAAGCCTTGCAGATCAAATTCAGAGGCTTTTCTGATGTTTTTTTGTCTCCTTGCAGAGGGAAATAATGTTTAATTGTTAACCTTGAAATGTTTTAAGTCGTACTAGATATTGATTTATGGTTCTTACAGTGCAGATAATCAGTGTAAAAGAAACACATGCAAAAATATTTTGCTTTGGTGCCATAAAGCATTAGACCTGACTTCCTTCGCTAGGTCATAAACCAGAATGAGTTATATGACTGTTAGTAGCATCCTCCTATTTACAGAAAGAAAACAGAAAAATATAGCAGGGGCAACAGTCAAATAATGGGACTGCACAGCTTACTTTACCAGTTTAGAAAAAACTTCATACTCTGGATCTGATCCCCTGTTTCAGCACTTTAACATTTTGCTTTAGTTGTTTTATTTTTTTCTAATTTGTTGTAGTGCATTGGTTCATGTTTTGTGGTGATGAATACAACAAATATCCTATGGAGCCTTCCAAATGAGACACAAGAGCCTATGTTCGCAGAGGAGTTTGTACAATGGCCCAGGTGACACATGAAAATCTATCAACCTTACATAGGTATAGAGGAGCACATGGTCCTGCTTCATAAACTATGCACAGATGTCAGGACACAGCCCAGACACCCAAGTTCAAGCTTCTGAATTTAAATAGGCTTCCAAGCCAGAAAAAGGGGAGACAATTAACTTCTGGCTTCATGAAGAACGATGAGGACTTGAGACTGAAGAGCAGAGCTATGTGAAAGAGGGCTTTATTTATTGTTCTTTTGAAATTAAAAATAGCTTAAGAGGTGCTTATATTGGAGTTGTTGCAGTGCTTGATTCTGACAGAAAGCAAGACCAGCCTGTAAAAGGTTCTCTGAACCTGAACAGATTGCTGAGTGAACGCACTGAGTTGGGTAGATGCTTCCTAGAAAGCACCAGTGGAAGGGCTGAAGAGTACTGGTATGCTGAAGTGTACGCAATCTACTTGCAAATTGCATTTCCAATGCTTTCTTTTGTTCCTGTCATATCCAGTGCTAACTGTTGCACTAAGTAGTACTTTAAGTTACTGTAATAGGCACAAATTTCAAAATGTTCTTCTTTTTTTCTTTTTTTTTTTAATGTTGCCTGTTATGCTCTGCATTTGGTAGATTTTTATTTTGATTCCTGCCTCAAGTGTTAATCTCAACATTGCTGTCATGCACTGCTCTGGGGAAAAATACAGTGCTTTCTTCAACCCACACAGCTCTGAAGATGTGGCAACTAGGAGTCCAGCAGGACAAAACATGACCTAGTATTTAAAGCACTAGCCTAGCTCTAAATACCTGCCCTAATATAAACTCCCCAGAGGCACAAGGAGAAGTTACTCAGCTTCTCTGTAGTCCACTTTCCCTTCTGTAAAATAAGAATACCACTGAGTCCCTATCACTCAGAAGCAATCTTAGGGAAATCATATCCCAGGTTAAAGGATAGTTAGGCATGGTAGTTGGAATTACTAACTTTCTTAGGTAGATGTACGGCAAGGGGCAGCACTTTCCATCACAGGATAGCAGCCCAGATAAGCTTTAAAAGGAGAAGTATAAGGATAACTATTGTATTATCCACTGCCAAATTTTTTAATGCCTTACGCTTATAATATTTTCACTCTTTGCAGGCATCTCTACCAATTGCCTAAGACCAGATCTTGCATTACTGAAGTTTTGCCACCAATTAGAGTTGAATCAGCATTTGTGTCTGTACGTCATTATCATATTTAGATGTTTATGCACAGAGCAAGAAAAACAACATTTCATCTGAAAGAATTTGATTCAACATCTACATACAGCTTTCTATAGAGTCTTGCAAAGTAGGTCAACAAATCAAATCACCAAAAATACATTCCTTTTCTATGGATTGTTGAAAGCAAATGAAAATAGCCTTGCTTAATGTATTTGCACTTTTATTTCCTGATTATGAAATCACTTATTGACAATCTAATTTTAGTTCTTGCTGAATCCTTCTTAATCATCTAAGTCTACTAAAGGAAAATTTTACAGTGGGAGATGGTGCTTCTCAACGAAACAGTAGACTTAGTTCTCTGTACCCTTAAAAGCATAGGAGGGTTTGGTTGTGGTTTTTTCTTTTTCTTATTTTTCAGAAATTACCAGTATGTTACAGAGTGAAAAAAAAAATTGCTATAAACACAAAAAATAGAAAATCTTGCAAAATCACCAAGTTCACGGTTCTGACTTCATTGGCTTTTTGGCATCTGTGGAGATTTTACTTGAGTGGAAACCAGACTCAAGGTCACAGCTGAGGTGGGAAGTGACAGCGATGGAAGTCAGAGGTCTTAGCAGTAAAATTCAAGCCTGGTAAGCAAAGATTGTGCCATATTTTACTGAGGTCTTTTTGCCATTCCACTCTTGTAGTTGCAAATATGTGTAGGAATGGGTCAGCTTAAGAGAAGCTCTGGCTCTTGTGAAAAGTTTGCAGTATTGAAGTCGAGCATTTCATAAGATGAATATTTGTAGGAAATAATCTTTCTCTTTGGTTTGAACTGTTACTTCTCTCCAGGCCAAATAAAATTCTTCAACTTTTTTTCTTTTCCTGTAACAGCCTTCACCAAATACCAAAGTATAAGGTATAATTCACTGGAAAATTCCCTGAAATAGTTTGTTCTTCTGTTTTTAGTCCTATTGGGAAAGTAACGTTTCTAAAAAACATTTTTGGGTGTTATTTTTGCCAGAACCAAGCAAAAATCTTACCTCTGGAAACTAGTTTTTAAGACTTTTAAAGACTATTACATTTAGATGAGCTTGTTCAAATGCAGTATGCAGCTCACCTTGCTTGCACATCACTGCCTTCTTTTTCTACCTTTCCTTAATTCCCTGAATTACTACCTCTTCTTACAGCCTCATCCACTGTAATTTGTACCTTTTTATTTGCTGTTTGTTCTTGCAAAAAATTATTCACTTAGGACTTTCATCCATTCAAAATACAGTTTGTTTGCTTGGGAAGTAAGCAGATATAAGATGGAAGGGACCAAGAAGGTTTTTTTTAAGGTACTCTGTGAATGTCAGAAGATTGTCTAGGGCAATGAATAGCTTTTGTGAGTGATTTAGTGCCAAAGCATAACTTTTTATGTATCTTCAATATAGTTCTTCCTTTGTGCTAAAAAATAGAAGAGATAAATAAAGAGTAAAGAAACACAAACACAAATAAATAAGAAGAAGCTGTAATGGTTAATTTCTTTGCTTCTCTATGGTTGGTTTTTTTTCAGTGTGAGCAGAGGACCAATAAAACTAAGAGTGCATAAACTAGCAAAAGCATGATGGCAGATTGGAGACCTGCAAGGAACATCTGTAATGATACGCAGTCCAGAGAAAGGCTGGGCATAGCAGTCAGTAACAGACAAAAGTGGGAGCCAGGAAAGAAATGGGGAATATGCATACCCTCCACCACCTGAAACTGGGAAAGGACGGCCAGCATAGGATGAATGAGCAGCGAGGAAAGAAAAATGGACTGGGGGAAGGTGAGAACTGAAGAGACTGAAGAAGTGAGCAACTAACCATGCTAATCAGTGAAAGACAGCAAGCTTCCAGCTGGTTCAAGGCATCCACATGCCTCTCCAGATTATCAGATGTTGTCTTGGTCCCACAACCTTTGCTTACAAAGCCTCCCTCCCACTGTTGCTGGTGATCAGCATTTGGAGTTCTTTGCCAAAGGATGTGCCATCTGGGAAAACTCCTTACTCTAGGATTGAAGAGAAGACTGCCTGTGACTTGGGTAAGATGATCCACTGTTTGTATTGAGTGCTGCCTGGAACCTGGTGGCTGCATGTACCCTGGGTACCATGCAGTGTAGGTAACACAAACAATAAGCAACAGTTAAGTACATCAAACACTGTATGCTCAACAGAGAGACTCATAACAGTACAATAAGTCTATTGGCTTTTTTCTTTCCATAATAAGCAGCAGTCTTTCTTTGAGGGGTGGATTGGCACTGGAGGGTTCACCTGGAAAATAATACCAATGATGACAAATAATTTGCATGACCATTCTTGCTGCAGTGTTTTGGTTTAAGCATTACTTCAGTTTGAGATTAGTCTTCCTAGGAGTATGTAGACAGAGTCTTGATAAGGGTCTGGAATTCTTTGAGATCTCAAGTGGAAAAACATTGTTAGACTCTGTAGGTTTTTCAGATCTCATCCATTTCCTTCAACTAGTCTAGTAAATTTGTTTTTGATTCCTCTGCTCTGTAATCACAAACCCATTTATTGTAAGGAAGGCCAAAGAGCAAGAACGTTATTCTTATTCTTATTATTCTGTATTACTTAAAAAGAAGTCACCATATAAAAGGTGATGTGGTTCAGTGTATGATATGTTCTCTTTTTGCCTTTTTTTGTGTGATTTGTGAGTACCTGAAATTTGCTTGCTGTTAGTTCCCTGTTTTTTCCTCCAATGGGGTTTTGCAGTACATGCTAGGATATGCTGCTCTCTTCCAGGTTATCCATGTGTTATTTATTGCATGAATTTGAGGAGGTTCTTAGTAGTTTATGTGAAGTAAAAAAGTCTCAAGCGATTTACTCTTGTCAGGTGTCCACATTAAGAAGAAACCTCCACATATTTGGCAGCTGCAGGTCAGTCATAAAAGCTTCATGAGAAAATGAATTTGAACTCCCTTTTAGGTCAGGGTCTGTGTACATCAAAACTTTGGTACTTCAAAACTGTAGTTTTCTGCTATTCTTGCTCAGAGATAATAAAAGGCTTCATTTTTAGAACAACCAGATGTGTATCTTTCATAAGCACTAACACCTTGAGATCAACACACCCTTACAAGACTTTTATTAACTGGGACATAGAATACATTGAAATGATTAAAATATCCAGCCAATTACTGCTGAGGAAAAGATATCTAATAAGAAGAGATTTGTAAAGTGATTTAGAGAAATTAGGTTGCAGAAGTCTGTGCATTCTTGATGCTATCATGTTTAAATATGATTGTGAACAATGCTAGGAACAATAAGGGAGGTTAAATCAGCGATCAGCCTGCATGGCGCTGAGCAGAGTTTGCCTTGAACTGCAGTGGTTGTTGGCTCGCTTCAGCACAGTTATACAATGCTTCCTCCTCCATCCCTGACACGTTGCTAACAACTATGCAACAGAGAGGTAAAAATATCAGAAATGGTTTCTGAATTAACCTTAACTTAAAAAACGATGACTTCTGAATTTTTACCAGCCTTGGTTTGTGAGGAATCTTTGTATGCTGATGCTTTCTTTGACACTGTTTTCAAGACAGCATAAGGAACAGAAAGTCAATGTTCTTGCATTCACTATTAGACCCAAATTTTACCTGAAAAGCTGTCAAAACAAACTCTTGGCTTAATCCGTTTTCCTTCTGAGTCACTGTCTGCACTCAGTTTTTGCAGAGTCCTGACTTTCATTTCCTCCAACTTCAGTTTCAGCCCATCACATAAGTAACAAGAAAGAGAGAAAAATCACATGCCCAGAGTTTTTAAGCTCTTTTAGCTGTATTGTAGTTTATTTTGTCTCCAGGACAAATATTATTAATAACTTGAGTACAGTCTATCCAGTATGGGGTGGGGTTTTTTCCAAATTCTGAAAAAAATGGGAGTGAGAAGGTGCAATTAGGCATTAAAAAGAACAGTTGATCTTCATCTTCTCTATGCAGATGGAAGCATCCCACAGACCAGATTTGGTCTGTAGACTATCAGCTAGAGCGCAGTAAATTAGAAGTATCTTTCCTCTGACTACTAAAAAAAGAACTAAATAAACATTTGTAAATTATATTATAAATAATGTCCTCGTGACTTTTCCCCATTTTAAGTTAAAATGGGGTTTTATTGGAAATTTATGAGCTTTTATCTCGTAGAAAACCTATGAGATAATCAAAAGAATAAAATTGCATTTAATGTCAGAATGGGATTCAGAGTGGACATACATTCTCTTTCGGTATCTGCAACCTTCTAAGACAGAGGTGAGAGTAGGAGGGATACTACGTTGCAGAGATGGTGGATTGAGCCTTTGTGAGTGGGGTTAACAAAGAGTGAGAATGCTGTACAACGCAGGATTTGCCTGGAAAAAAAAATCACAGGCAGAATAAGGATGATTTGCCAAAAAATATGCAGCAATGGAAGGCACAGAACTGTTAGAGTCACATTCAGTGCATCTACTTAAGGGCATAACGAAATTGCAAAATGATGTAGACATGGTTGGATTTTAAACCCTACAGTTGAAAGTGTCCTTGCCATCTAACCGTTGTAAAGGCATATTTGATCTACTGGGAATAATATAGTGTTGAGAACTCTGTGGGTCATTTCAGCATTTAGTGTGCCAAATAATATTCTGCAATTAGATATACTTTGGAAATAAATGAATGGCAGGATGACCAGAAGCATGAAACTTCCTTAAACTTCCTGTCCCAGAGGGTCTCCCATGTAGGTAGCTCTGAAGTAGTAGAAAATGGTGTTTCCTGCCTCTCCATATGCCCCTCTGGCAGCACTGGCTTGCAGTGGGACAGCCTGAATTGTGCACATGTGGTTTAAGAGTGACGTTTTCACAAGCACCTCTTCTGAATGATATGAAGCTGCTTTTAGCAAAAGCACAGGATTGGAACCAGGTAGTCCAAAGTCCACCACATTTCTCTTCCGTTGAGACAAAGACCCTAGAGGTAAGGATAACCCTCAAAACAATTTCCCTCTTACTGGTTCTGGCCTGGAGAGGACAATTCATGCAACTTTCTTCCATCATCAGACTTTGGATGAATAAGTTAGGCCATTCTCCATATGTAGTCAGTGGACAGAGACAGGCTACTCTAAGGAGTGACAAAGATGTGTTCCGCATGACTTCAGGTGCTTAGGTGAATCACGCTGATCTGTGGAGAAATAGGTGTCTAATCTCCAGAAAGCAACTTGGATGGCAGGGGACAAAAGCTTTTTCTTGGAATTGTTTTTCTGCCTCTCTCCCCTCCTCTCTCTCCCTCTCTCTCTCTTCCCCTTGCTTTGATAACTTAAGGGAAATAGGACAGCTCTGCCTTCCAATTTACCCAGCTTAGTTAAGCACCTAAGGTGGATGAGATAAAATCAGGTCTAGGCCCCTAACTTTGAGATCTAAACATACATGCTGAAAGTAAACACTGTAAATACCTGCCATACTGGCATATGATAAACATGAGCTCCTCATGTAGTAAGGAAATATCATTCTCTTATTGTCTTTGGCCATCTGCACAAACAAGTCTTCATAAATATTCTCAATTAATGTATTTATCGCCTAGCTAAATTAGCAGCACTTTTTATGATTGGAATATTTCAACCAGCAGCTGAGCTCTTTGTACTGTGTGTTCTTTGTAACAAATAGTCCATCGCTATGTTATTGCGTTAAGCAAATGGGAGACTCAGTTGTGCTGTAAATATAAACAGAATTAATACCAGCAACACAGATCTTGAAAAGCTTTAAAACCAGACAGGGTGGTTAGCCATTGTCACGCAGCCCAAGGAGATGGTGGGATATGTGGCAATGTAAATTAGCATTTGTGGAGCCTAATCTTCCCTTAGCCAATACTCCAGTGAGCTACTGTGGTCACCACTTGGACAGCAAATGTGAACAATGTAGTTTCTTTAAAAAATAGAATTCGACATCTGAATCTGGGTGGTCAACTTTAAGATTTAGAAGAACAATGCCACCTAATTATCTGTGAAGCCAGGTTGCAGCCAGTGACATGCCTTCAGAGGTCTACCACAAAAACCAAGACTAGAATCCAACCTTACATAATATCCCATAAAAAATAAAAATAAAAATACAGAAATACTAGGTTGGAAGCAATGCAAGAAAAAGTGACAGTGTGCTACGATGAGTGATAAATTCATAACATATTTTGTCCTTAATGAAAACATAACTACATTGTGAAATAGTAGGAAAAAATGAAGCAATACAAGGGGAAAAGGTTATATGTCTAGGTTTTTTGTGTGTGAAAGTATGTGTGGTATGTTCTCAGGGTGACTACAAGAATTTAAGTGCATTTTTAGCTGTGTGGCTCCAACATCACCAGCTTGTTCTGCTTCACAAAAGTTATAAATCTGCTCCATCTAGTCAGGAATGTTTTTGACTTATTTACATAGAGCCCATGGCTAGAATTTATGCTTTTCTCTAGGTCATTCAAAAAAATCCCATCACTGTGGAGGTAGCATCAGAAAGAGCTTCTGTGCTGTTCCTGGCTGCGGCACAATGTGCGATAGAGATCTGCTGCCTGTCTCCTCCTGAGCCTGTCTCCTCCTGAGCCTGTCTCCTGAGAGATTCATGACTGAGAACGGCATCAGTGAAGATTTGATCTTTGAAGAGACAACCTTATAACTTGGTAAGGTTTGCAATGAAAACCTATAGTTTGGATGAGCATTTGATTTTTGTCACAAAACCTTGATTAGGCTGTGTATAGTTTCAAGTGCTTCAGTTTTACTGAGTTTCAGAGTTTTTTTGAAGCATATCCAGAAGCTGAGCCTGAGAGGCTACTGGCTTTACCTCTATACTCTCTTCACTCTCATATTTTCCTGTTAGTTACTGATTGCTGTATATCATGATGGCACTTCATCCGTGCCGTTTTGCCACTTTCAAGTGTCATGACACTTACGGCAAAATTAGCCCTCGCATATCCCTTGCAGCAGACCAGTAATTGAGGTCAGCTCTGAGCAAATCAATCTTTTGTCACTTCTGCCCTGCCTCACTGCAAGTATATACATGTACATTGATTCATCCTGTGCATTGCTAAAGCTCTCTCCTTCTCTTCCATAAGCCAAAACTAATGGACAAATTAACTGACAAAAAAATTTGAACATTTCAAAAATCACATGAAGCACACTGGTGTGAAAATTATGGGGAGAACTGCAACATGAAAGCAAAACCTCAGTTTCACATGGCTGTTTCACAACTGAAACATTGCTTTGGATTGCTGTATCACAGTTAGCTTCCTTATGGTAGCTTGTTCTTCCTAGTGGTTTCCACACAGATCTGGTGGGCAACACAAAAGCCCTAAGCAAGGAGATTGTCTACACAGGGAAACTCGCAGCCACCATAGAATAACTTGCCATGGGAAAATACTCTGTTGAAATAAAAAAATAATGGCAGTCCTATTTTGCAAATGAAATAATCGCTAAAATTATAAATAATTCCATAGGGTGGAGTTACTCTAGACAAACACTCATGCAATTGTCCTTGCCATGGGAATTAATTTGGCCCTGCACAGGCAAGGCCATTTGGAGTCACAGATGACATTCCTGAGGTAATACAGGGTAAAAATGAAGAGAGTTAGTGGTGGTAAGGCTCCACACTATTGTTCTTTTTTAATGAAAAAAAAAAAAGGGGGGGAAGAAGAGCTTAAATAATTCACAGTATACCTACTAAATATATGCCACAACAACATGGATTTTATGACTCCCATCTTGCACTTTCACCATCCAAACAAGATTCTTTGTTTAAAAAGTTCAAAAACATGTTACTTCAAGTATGTTTATTGGTAGGCAAGCTTCTATTTCACTCTGGTCAAATTCCAAACTGGATAATTACAGCCTGTCTGCTGAAAACTCCCACCATAATTTCATTTGGCTCTACTGTTCTAAACTACTGTGCAGAATAGCTGCACGCTAAAGAGCTTCCCTGTAAAAATGGGCAAAGCAATTACACACGCCAGCAAAAAGGCTCCCTGATCTGTTTTAAAGTTTGGAAAGCACTTCAGATTTTACCTGGGTGGAAGAGGGAGTCACCAATAAAAGTTGTGGTGTGTGCTGAAGCCTGTGTGTATACATACACAAATGTATATTGAATTTAGCAAATATAATGCATGGTCTACATGAAAGCAGAGTTTTAGAAAAAAACACCACAATAAATTATTTGTATTTGAATAGAGGCGGGTAAAATCATCAAAACACATGTTTTTCATTATTTTCTCATTGTTTTCTCTACAAAGATTCATGGACTATAGTCTCTTGCAAGCTACTATTCCACCCATGCCCCCTCCATATCCTGGCTGTGAATTTCACACTCGTCACACGCTTTCCCAAGAAATTGTCTGCACTAACCTTTGTTGATAGGTGTCACAATATTTCACAGTAAAAAGCCACAGCATCTGTTGTAAATAGCAATAAGACTCGGTTTTGCAGATATTTTTCTTTTTATACTAGACTGGGAATTCTATCAAATGAAAAAGCCTGAAGTTCACTGCTTCTGTATGGCTTATCAAGCTGAACAAGTGATCTGGATATAAATATCCCCACTGCATTTATCAAGACATGAAATTGAGCAATAAAGTAAATTTTGGTGATGAGAAGGTACATTGTTGATGGCCTTTCGATACAGCACCAGCTGCAGGCAAAAGGCTTCTCAATTATTCAGCACCATTCATCCTCAGGAACCAAAACGGGAAATCTCACCCTCGGATTTTACTCTTGGTTACCTGCTCCCTTGACAATATCTGTGCACTCTGTCCGCACAATGCAGTCATTCTCTTCCAGCTGATGAACTCTGGGTGTATCTATGTCAAACAGCAAAGTATTTTGATTGCAACACAGGCCTTTGAACTAAAACTCCAGAGGAATGTTGGCACAGGACTAACAATACCCAGCAATTAGCTTAAGTGCTCTCCCACTGAAATGTAATCACCCTCCATAATAAACCAGCTCCCACTCAAGACAGCAAAGAGAAGGTGATTTTGGCCAGAAGTCACCTGGCGGGGGGTCTATGAACTCCTCACTGGCAAGTATTAAATAGGTGCCACATTTGCCCTCTGGTGAAGAGGTGTGAAATAGCCCTCCCCACATCAGGGAGCGTCCTGGCTTAGGGGATGAGGAACCTCTCGGTTTCCCCTCAGAGTAAAAACAGGAGGCTCAGAAATATCGTGCAAAACTTGTTCACTCATGCATTCTGCACGTTTCCTGAGCCTGTGGGTACGTCGGTGTTTGAGGGGGAAGCCGGGACTCCCAGGAGCACTGCAGCTCTCAGAATGGCTCCTAGGGGAGCCTGAGACTGGAAACCAGATCTAGGCCCGCACAGAAAGGAGAGGTTCAAAGCACCTTGGGCAACTGTGTCTGGATAACAAGGTACTGAGCAAGGGGATCCTTCACTGCATTTTGCTACACTCCTTCCTTTCTCATACACTCAAAACACTCTGCTAACCCGAGGCTACACTAGACACCAGCAAGGACATAACATTATTACATCCTACTAGATGTTGGAAATGTACTGATACCTTCCCATACAGTCAGACAACGTCTTTGGTGAGAAAAAGCTGTTGTAAGGGTTTTAGTGACACAAGATGACAGGTAAAGAGTAGGATTTCATGCTACGCTTCTTGGCAGTCGTGCTTATGTCAGAAACTCCCACATACAAGGATCTCTCTCTCTACGCTACCCAAAGATGAGGGTGGTTTGGCCATGCAAGACAACTAAATAGCAATAATTTCCAAATAATATCAGTAATAAAAACCTTTTACTTTTCACCCAGGATAGTTCCCCTGGTGATACATCTGAGAGCACGATATTAGATGCAGAGAAGGGCAGGGTGAAAGGATAAAAGCTGCCTTGTTTTAGAGAAAATGGGAGTCAGCACCATGCCCTAAGCAGGTGTCCACGAAGGCCATCAGAGCATGTGCCAACAGGTTCTCACACATGAGAGATGGGGAATGATAAACTGGACCTAAGAGAGCAATGCACAGATCTTGACATTAAGCAAGAATGAAATGCCTAAAAATGTCTTCCCGGTTAACTCTGGAGAAGCTAAATTGGAGCCTACATCCTGCCTGATGCTGCCACTCTAGTTTCTGTGAAGAGGCACGTCCAGGTGATTCAGATGTTCATCACACCCTGGGCATGCCTGTCTCCAGTGTATTCCCTTACACTGGAACAGGATTAACAGTAATTTGAACATTCATGACAGATGCTTCTTTAATTCCTTAACAACAGCAACTCTGCAACCTCCCTGTAACCTGCTCTGGTCTTCACTCCCTAACAACAAATAAGACAGCAAATGGCAAAAACAGTCCTTGCTGAGTTTTTCTGGTGCAAATGAAATGCACTAGTGCTTGCCCTGCGCTCAGCCAAAATGGTAAAAAACCTGATTACTATTTTGTTTTGTAGAATGATGTCCTGGTATCAATATATCATTAGACTCTTATCATATCCTCACGATCTATTGTCTTCAGCACCAGAAACCAGTTCCCTCAGAGTTGCAGCCTAGACCACTTTTTCTAAACCCCTTACCATTCTTGTAGTTCATCTCTGAACTTTCTTCAGTTATCCTCATTTAGAATGTAGAACCCAAGGGGCACGTGTTCCCTCAGATAAGGCTTCCTGATGGCCAAGAATAAAACGCAACAGTGTTAATATCTGTTTGTAATTACCCCCTTTTCAACTCTGCTACCTCGCTGCCATGTGTTTGTTGACTAACTTTTGCTGCCTACACATAGCACTTTGTCTTTCTCTTCATTGAACTTCTTTCTATTGTTTTGAACCATTTCTCCTGTCTGCCATTCATCTTGAATTTTGATCTTGTCTTCCACAGGGTATGTAATTCTTCCCATCATGTTTGCATCTATATAGGTTCCCTCTCTACTTCATCATTCACTGCTGATGAAAGTAGTGGAGAACTAGAAACATTCTTGCCTCCCAGTTTGAGAAGAAACCATTGGTAACTTCTCTGAGTGCAGCTTTTCAACCTTCTGCGTAAATCCATCTTAATCCTGTTTCCCTGGATTGTCAGCCACACAATCCTGTATAAAAATTTATTCTAAAATCAAGATATAATGTACTATTTCTACTGCTTCCTCTTATCCTCTGAGCTGGTTAGCCTGTCAAGAAAGGAAGTCTGATTGATTTGACGTGATGTGAGTGTTGATAAATGCATGTTGGCTGTTTCTTACAAATCTAAGATAATGAAATTATTAATAATTTGCTTTTAACTTTATAAATACATATTTTTATTCCATTCTTTCCCTCTTCACTGTCTCTAGCTTTCCCTTTTTTAGTAGTCAATAATTTGTGGTCATAGCTAGGTTTTTTTCCAATGGTGGAGAGAAGCAAAAGCACGGAATGTTTCAGTCTTCCTCCTGTTTTGTGCATTAGTTGCTTACTTCCCATAAATAATAGAACTGCATCTTCCCTAATCATTCTTTTACCTCTAACATAAGGCTATTGATTAGTAAAGCTGTGGCTGCATAACAACCTTTTTATGACAATAAATGTTCTGTATTTCTCGGCATTCTATAAAACTTTAAGTTGCTCTAAGCAGAATTTTTCAGCCATTGTGTATTCACCTTGTAGTTCAGAAGAACTTACCATATTTCTTGAGTTTGCTTATAAGAATGTCATGTGAGGCTGTATGAAAAGCTACCATAAAATCAAGGTAGTGTACAGCTTCAACCACTACTTCTTTAAAGGAAGTTTTTCCATCTTTGTCCACAACAAAAAGCTACAATGATCTATTGCAGGTGTACTTCTACAATTAACTGCCCAAAAAGGAGATAGTGCTTTCAAAGTGATCCCAACCAGGCCTGCATGACAATGCTTCCCCATAACTTCCACCTCTTCCCCGAAGTGCAATACAAGTGCTCAGAGCCTTTGCATTCTTCAGTGTTTATGCAAATATAATTCTGCTTTGTAAGTTGGGTCATTAGTGGTAGGCAACTCCCATCAAATTAAACAGAGACTGTTACAGAGAGATGCAACAAAGCTGGCTGAGTGAGCTGCAGCCTTTGTACTTGTGACTCTGCCAATAGACCTGCCCACCACCAACCCTGCCATGCAGAACCGGGATCGTGGAATCACAGAATCACAGAATCACA
>KZ505658.1:269362-452382 GCA_002844005.1 Limosa lapponica baueri
AAGGCCTTGCTAAAGTCCAGGTAAACAACATCCACAGCCTTTCCTTCATCCACCAAGCAGGTCACTTTGCCATAGAAGGAGATCAGGTTTGTCAAGCAGGACCTGCCCCTCATGAACCCATGCTGTCTGGGCCCAATCACCTGAGCTTCCTTCATGTACTGCATAATGGCACTCAGGATGATCTGTTCCGTGACTTCCCAGGCACTGAGGTCAGACTGACAGGCCTGTAGTTCCCAGGATCATCCTTCCGACCCTTCTTGTGGATGGGCATCACATTTGCTAGACGCGAGTCGGCTGGGACCTCCCCAGTTTGCCAGGACTGCTGGTAAATGAAAATGGAATATTGGACTGTCCATCAGAATATGTCCCACCTGGCTCTCATGTGGCGTCCAATCACGTGAGGTCTCAGGTGTGAACGTATCTATTCATGTGGGTCTTTGGCTGCCTCCACTGTAGTGTTTTCCACAATGACACTGGGTTAAGGAAGCAGCTGGAGAACTGAGGCACAAGGGAAAAATGCAGCATGTCCATGGCCCCACCGGCTGAGGCCAAGTGGGAAGGCACAGCAGTCTGCCCTTGTAGCGCAGTCAGACAGAGTTTCCCCAGATGGCCTCAACAATTTCAGTACTTGCTTCCTTCCATAATTCATGTCCAGTGGTTGAGTTCGAAGGTCTTGACTGACACCAAGACCAGCTCCTTAACTCTGTCAGGTCAGTTCATATCTTTCCTCCACAGCCTAAATATCAAGTTCTGTTGTATGAAATGTTCCTGAAAACTAAATACATTTGAAACTGCCAACATCTGTTTTTATTTTCATTCCTCCTGATTTCTCTGCTCTTCTTAATCTTTCTGCTTTATTGTTTTCCTTCACTATTTTCCCAGTCTATTTGGGTCCCGGCAATTGAATAATTATCCTGTCTTCATCCTCCAGGTTCTCTTCAAAATCCCTCTAAATCTTACCTCACCAAACAACCAATTCTCTTTTCTCCTCCCTCCTGTGCTGCTGTCCGCTGCTTTTCCTTGTGTTTATTTGCTTTGGCTTATTTTCTTTTTACATTTCAAGCTCTTCATGCAAGGACAACGTCTGCATGTGTAAAATGCATCATAATTCTATGATGGCATATAAGAAATAGGAATATAAAGAGAAGGTTTCTTTTGCAATCAAAATAAGCACACATTTCTAAACTGTGCTGTTATAAAAGAGACACAGAGACCCTGAGCCATCACCTAGCTAGTTCAGCTTTTCCTTCCCCCAGTGAGAAGCAGGCAGTGAACAGCCACGGGAACTGCTTTTTAGAGAGGCAGAGTGAAGGCAATGCCTTTGGGAGGCAGAGATCTACCCTCACTGACATATGACTTGGCTGAAAACCAAGCTGAGAAATGTGCTGGTTTGGATTATGTTATTTTATTTCACTTTGTTGTTATCAATGCTAATCTTTGGAGGAGCAAGGGAATGGTTGCTGCCTGCTCCGCTTTGTTTGCCCAGCCATTCCACATAAGCTCCTTGTAGCTTGTCTTCCAGGCAGAGACCCCTCAGTACCTCCTCTTCCAACATTTTACTGAGAAACTTTGCTTAATACAAAGAGTGTATTAACCACAAGTACATGGTTGGGATTGACAGATTGATTTTGAAGCTGGTTATCTTTTGAGAGTGACATTTATTAAGATTAATCCATGAGACATTTCTCCCAATATACAGTTTTAAGCATCTAAACCAAATGTGGCTGTCTTCTTAACAATAAATTTATGTCAGTAGAATGAAGAAGACTTGAAATTCTTGTAAGTGAAAACTTTCTGGCTGACTGGCCACCTGCATATTTTCAATGCTTGTATCTCAAATTCCTGCATAAACAAATCACAATTATTTTCCCTGTAGATTAATATATTTAATTTTTTCTTATTGGACAACACTTCTTACTTCAGACTAGATGATCCTTAATGTAGTTTCTAGGAGATAGTCCTTGAAATAGTGGTTGTCTGAAGTGGTAGAATTATTACATACTTTAAATGTCAGCTCTGCTGAAATAGTGCAATTAGATCACGACTGATGTGGCTTTCTAAAAACCAAGCCTAAAATTCAACCCTAAAACAGCCTTTGTCCAAGAAATTCATCTCACTCCTTCCATGCTAATGAAGAATATTGTGGCAGGATAAATCATTTACTGTGTAATGCACACAGCTCTGAGCATTACAATACTAACTTTAAGAGAACAGTTGCAGAAAGTTTTGTTCAAATTTTCTCTGTATGGGCTGATCATTTGTAAAGCAAACAAAAATGTCTCCAGGCAGAGAATTCAAGTCCAAGTCCCTGGTATTTCTTAACAACAATCAGATGAAGCAAAACATTAAGGGCAGATCTGCAAATCTTCCTGTGAAATGCACAGGAATTAAAAAGTCTGTTTGCCTGAAGGAATAGTAAGTGAAAAAGCAATTGCAAGTCACACTACAAAATAACTGGAGCCACAATCATGTGCTGTTTAACTGCCTGTTTGGGACCCTTGTTCACTCACAAACCCAGTTCCAGGGATCTTAAGTGCTAGGTCAAAAACACTGAAGCCACTGAATGCAAATGTCTGGATCAGAGTTAAGTTATTCAGCAGGCTCAAATAAACTTGGAAAAAAAAGTGGCTTTGTACCAGTAGACATTGTAAGCCAGGTATTATCTGTGCATGCTGCAGTCTTGGGCTTTCCCACTGATGCCCACAGGCATTTTTTCCAGTTTTCCTACCCCTTCCTTCTTACTTTAGCAAAAGGTTATTTTCCCCATCTGATTATTGTTTCGTTTAAATGCAAATTCAGGATCTGTCTTCCCTGTCTCTTTGGATATTTACTAGAACTGGAACATTAATCTTAAATATAATGCACCGTATCACACCTCCAGATTTTGATTTGTCCCAGCACCTGATGTGACAACCCAGCACCATTAGTCCCAGCCACAGGCTTATGCTCTGCTGCCAACTATGAGCTTGCTATTTGCATACTGCTTCTGCCCATCACAGTCCAGTTTGGAGGCAGGTGGAGGTATTGGGTCTTGCGGGTTTCTAGGGAAGAAGCCACTATGGCAATGCACAGCGGTGGAAGCCCAGCAGCCCATGTAGGTGAGCACAAGTAGAACAAAGCAGGGCAATGACTGAAGACATGTCAGCCAAGACATTTCCTTCCTTCCTTGCTGTGACAGCCTTGACTGAATCCTCACAGGACAAAGGCTAATTATATTATTTATAATTTTCCATCGTACTGAGGGTGTTACTTGCAGAGCATCTTGACTTCCCCTTTGCACACCTTTGCCACCACCAGGAAAGAAGGGGCATCCAGAAGCAATTGCTCTCACACTACAGGAGAGCAGGCGCCCATGGAGAAGAAGTGGCATTTTGGTTCAACACCTTTACACATCAGCAGCACATCTAAGATGATTCCACAAGCAAGAGGCAAAGCAGTCTGGCAACAGTCCTGCTCAGAATTTCACGCTATGTGTCCTTTACACTTTTTTTTTTTTTCTCCGGGCAGCCTGCACCACCTTCCCTTTCCTACCAAGGTGACTCTGGGCAGGCTGGAGCACCCTAGTGCCACCCAAGCTGCCCCCTCCGGCCGTATGACACAGCGCAAGAATATAGAAGAGGGAGAGTACATACATCTCTTGCAAATTGCCAAGATCTTTGCTTGTGTCTGAACTATGAAGTAAGGCTGAAATGCTGGTAGTTGAAGAGTTTTGCCTGTTTAGGCACAGCAGTTGGGCCCTGGATGGGCTGCAGTACCATTTAAGAACAGAAACGTTGTGGTCATGCTGTCATGCCATTTAGAGTCAATAGCTGCAAATCCGACTACTAGATTTTTTTCTCCTGGCCTGCAAAGGGATGGTACTCTGGGTACACGAAATACTGTAGGTTACCATTCATTTCTAAACCAAGAATGGATTTTTTTTTGTGAAATCACAGCTATAAAACAAAAAATCCTGAAGCAGCAAAGTGTTTTGACCCATGCCCCTTTTAAATTTCTAAAGTAATGTGTTGGCTTAGCAACAAAATAACTTTTGGGATAGTTAGCTACAGTTGGAAGGAAATTTAACTTGTTGCAGTTACCACAGTCCTACTACCTCAGCCACCTGTATACATACAGCTCCACTCATGAACGTGTGCAACAAAGGGAGACTGAATTTCTGGGTGCCTCGCTTGGTCCTTTGCAGCCCAACGGCTGAAGCACCGAGACCTCTGGAGCAGTCCTGGACCGACGGCTGCTTTCTGAGTAGGGCATACAAAACATTGCACATCAGCAACTGTTTTAAAAATGCAGTTGCTAATGGTGATCTAAGGCGGCACAGGAATCTGTGGCACAGCGTGGACCTGCATTTTAGCCTGTTGAGCTCTCTGTATGGCCAGATTATTGTTCGGTACAAATTGGACTAAAGTGTGTGCCATCAAAGACCCTTTTTTTTTTTTTATATATCAGCTCTTAGCATTTCATTTCACAATATTTATACTGTCATATTGTACCACTTGAAGCTTTGATAGTTTAATAAAAACATAAATTAATTACTGCCTTTTTCTATTTATCAGGTTGTAATCACAAATAAAATCCTAGCTGAACAAATAATCTCTCAGACATCAAACTAAACATAATAGAAGCAGAAGGAAGTACTTTGGTATTTGTGCGCAAGCTCCATTTTCACTGGAGCTACAGATGTTTATAATGAGTAGATTTTCTTTAGAAAGCGCTAGAAAACATCCAAAGGATTGCTCAGAGTCATTTCAAATGGTCTAAAATTACAAAGACTCTACAGAAGCAAGCAGCAATAGAAGGCCACTCGTAAAAAAAAAAAAAAATAAAAAATCTAAAGGTTCCCAACAAATCTAATAGGAATGAGACTTTCTTGTTGACCTGGAGTTTCACAGATTTTTCCTCTTGCTGCCATTGTGCAATGCTTTCTCTGGGGAAAAAAAGAGTGATGGTGGGAGGGAGAAAAAGAGTGGGGGGGAGAAGCCTTAATGAAAAGGTTGCCAGCATTTCTTGGAACTGGTACTTGTGCATCCGCATTGACATGACTTTGTCCCATGAATGACAAGATGACTTTGAAAAGGTTTGTTATTCACTAAATGACAATACTCAGATAACTAACAACACCGCTATATTGTTTTATGTTAGAAGAGCTCTCCATGATCTGAATTCTCTTGCTGGAATTGACTTTGTCTTCTAATCTACGTATTATTGTGTGAGAGCATGTAGGAATGTCTGACTTTATGTATCATTTCTATAGCTAATCAGAAATTAATTGGAATCTGGCTGCCTTGAAGGACTGGCTATAGCTTGCTTTTGCTGCTGCCAGTGGCTTACATTCAACCCGGGAGTTAGGGACTGATCCAAACACCATTGCACAGCCACCCCCTCCGGACCTGGAAAAGGTGTCGTGTTTTATGTTCAGAACAATCACACTTCCACTCTTCCAGGTGTGCACTCAGGATGTAAACAAAAAAAAATTGGTTTCGGACCACTTCTGCAAATGATAGAAAACCATGACTATCCTCCAAGAGTAATTGCATCTGTCTATGAAGTGAACTGATTTCATTCTAGCTCCTAATGCAGATACCAAAGTGGGAAAGGAGGCCACTGAAATACCCTCTCAGCCCTGAGGGCAATTGTTGCCTGGTGAAACAAAGACCAATAGGACAAGGTGCCACAAAGTAGTTCAAAATGTTGTTGCACCAGTTCAAACAGTAGGTTAAAAATCTTCCTTCCCAAGGCTTCAAGTGCATCTTCTCATCCCTTTAAATCTGTGTTGTAAGACAGTGACTGGGTGATAATGAATGTTATCCATTTACTGCTCTTGCTGAATATATTGGTTAATTGTGTGCAACACTTTGAAGATAAAGCGCTGTGTTGTTAATAAACACAGTCTAATGATTCTCTCATGGTTTTTTAGCACTCCTCTTACTTTGTCCAAGGTGTAAATACCTCACTGCAGCTACAGACGGCCAGGCTGGCCGTCATCATGGGCCACATGCTGATTTCAGCTGAAGGCTTTCACATCAATTGTTCCGTGGCTGTTCCCCTCCATTGCCAACACATTGCGCTGTCTCCTGCTGTTGTTTCCTTGCTTGCTTGTTCAGGGCCAGGATAAGGGAATTTCAATGATTTCTGGTGAAAAGGGCCCTTCCTTTACAGCAGGCTGTCATTTCCCTCTGCCTAATACACAAAGGCGGCAGCCAACAGGAGCACAACTGCTTTCATTGGCTGCTAACAGCCTTTGAGTGGAACAAAATGACGAGAAGAGAAGAAACACTAATTTCCTCTTCACTCTCCTCACCCTGCCTCAGAGTAACATTAGGGGGGCGATTTTCTTGGAGGAAAGAAAGAACCTTCCTTTTCCTGGTCACAGAAGTGTGACAGAAGAGGCTGCTGAAATCAGCATAGATTGATATGTTTTTCACACGTAAAAAGACCTTTCATTTAGTTTTCTCACTCGGACTTCTGCAGCACATGTTTTGGAAAGACAATGAATATTGCTTTCACATGCAATTGCAGGCATACACCAGTTTGAAGGTATTCATAACCCAGCAAAGCACCATGTGAAAACAAAGAAACAATGTGAAAACTTAGCTGCTAATATGAGCTGTCAGTGAGAATTAAACCTTCTGTAAGGCGCTCGCGTCAACCTCACCTGAGTTAAGAGAGCAGCTCCATTAGCTGATAGAAACAACGAGCCCATGGGAACTGACCCTGCCAACACTTACACATGTGCTTCGTCTTAAACCTATAAAAATACTCCCTCTTGGGCTATCAATATGCACAGAGTTAACAACATGCTACAAATATTGGTGAGATCGAGACCTGCGTCCACTACTCTACCACCCACCACCGGAGACCAAACGTGTATGTTCTCAGTGGGTTGCACATCTCCAACCTTCAGAGTGAAACAAGATTTTGGTTGTAAGCTGTTGCTGTTGTAAATAATACCCAAAGCAATTAAAAATGAAGCAAAATATCTCCTTCATTCTGTGTAATGCACACAGGAGTCACTTTCCTGCTTATAGGGACAGTAAGAAGATAATAAAATTATCAAAATCAGTCAGCTCTATAGCTGATCCTAGGGCTCTTTTTCAGTGGCTAAAACTGTGACAGTCACCATTTGAACCCTTTCCCATGCCTGAAACATACCTAAATCACTCTCCTGTTTCAATCCCTTGATGCTTAACAACCTCACTGAGATCACATTTTTCCTTTATGAGGACACTGACTTGACTTCTTCTACCTCTATACTTATTTTTACAAAATTCCCAGGACTTTAATATATGTGAAACCTAAAATTAGGTCATGGTTCCAAATCCATTATGGAGGAACAGATAAAAATCCAAAATATCACTGCATAAGCCTTATTTCCTTAGGAAAAGTTGGTAAAAAAATAGAATGTATGGCAAACCACAAAAACTGCTAAAGATTCAGGACCAGATGCAGTACATAAAGTACTTAAAGTACTCCATCCTTACCAAACTAGACTTAAATGTGCTCTATAGCAATAGTTATCATAAGCCTGTAATACAGCGCTGTGATCCACGGCAGTAACCACTTTGAATATGATGCTATTAACACACAGAAGTCATCTGTCTGCTGAAATTCCATCAAACTATTTCATTCTGAGGTCAAAAATGTTTTTTTTTTTTTTCCCTCTCCATCTGCTACAGTTTTTGAGATTTATTGAATAAAGAAGACAAAAGTTCTAAGCACTAAGCAAATCTATTTTAAGTAGTATATTTATCGCAAATCTAATGTGTTGGGTGACTAATAACATACATGTGTGCACTGCACTTGCCAGAAAATACCAACATTTCCAAATAGTTACCACATTTACAATTAAAATAATGTATTTGCCAAATGCTTGGGTGTTTATTTTATTCAAATGATGATTTTTCTTCTGGTCAAAGTGCAGAACAAAATTTCCTGAGTATCAGAAGTAGAACATGAGGGGGAGATTCTAATGTCCGATAGAGCCTCGTTCAGCTCTCAGCTATACAATATTGCTCAGATAATATCAGGCTTGTCATTGTTGTAGGAGTCCTAACAGCATCCTAACAAGGAAAACTGAAATGAGGCTTTAAAATTTGCCTCTTACGAGTCCCCTGCTTGTCAGTCGCAATTCTCCAGCCATTTCTCATGTTGCATGATTTCTGGCTTCTGCTGACCTGCCTGCTGCCTCCATCCTCTATAAGTGATGGAGGCAGGAGAGGCGGATGGCAGGAGGCGTTCGCACACAAAGCACTGGTGCGCCCCATGGTAGCTGCTAGGCAGAAAGCTTCATATGTGAATGTTCCTACTGCATTATTGACTTCTGCGCTGGGACTGGCCTGGGGGTTGGGGGATCTAACAGAAAAATAGAAAAATAGATGATCAAAGAAGGATTAAAACTGCATTGCCTTTTTGTAACATTTTCATTCTTAAGCCTCCCACCTACTTCCAGCACAGGCAGCTGCAACTTCAGAGGAATGTAGGAGCTGGAGCTCACGTACTGTTAAAAACACAGATTTCAGAAGTGAAATGAAGCACCTGGTGACTGCGTCCTGTGACTTCTTTTCCCCTCTAACAGCAAGAAGGGAGGTTGAGGCTGACTCATTGGTCTGCTGCCTCCATGTCCCACTCCCTCACCCCATTCTAAATCTGTGTGCTGCTGCTGGCACCATCCTGACCTTGTGGTGAACCAGCTGTGGGAGCGCTATCATCAGCCATTCTGAAAGCAGAAAAAAAATACATCACTTTTTCTTGTTGTTTTCTGATGGTTGGCTCCCAGAAGATGCTCATTATGGGATCAGATATGTACTGGAGCTGGACCAAGAGATGCTGGGGGATTACATAGCTAGAAGCAGGGAAGGGGAAGGGGACCATCAATCATGGAAAGAGAACCTTAGACCAGTTTATCCATAATATGAAACACCTCCTGAAGAAATTAATTATCAAGGACATGCTGGGAGGGGAAGGACAGTGTAACACAGGGACAAGGTGTTCATTAATCATCATTTGCTACTCTTAGTGTTCATTTGCTCAGTTCCATGTGACACCATGCTGAGAGTACTGCATGGGAGAGGCCCCAGAGGTAGCTGCAGTGTAGTTAGACTGGAGATTTTGGACATGGGATTTGGTGGTTACAAGCTCCAATTGCTGCTTTAGCAGGTCTCAAATTGAACATGAGGGTAGACTTAACGCCTTTGCCCAGGCTCCAAGCTGCTGGGTGAGAGGTGGCTGCCCCGGGAGTCACATCACTGACAGGGTATTTGAGTTTGGGCACTGGGCAGCTAAGCAGGACTTGGCTTAATTCCCTCACATAAAAGGAGTATAGCTTTGTCTGGTTAGACCTCTACATGTCTGTTTGGTTATTTTCTCTAATGGTAGCGAAATTTATCATCCTGGACACTGATTTTGCTAGTTAATTTAAGTTATATTTTATTACTTTTTTATACGTTTCCTCCTCAGTCAGGACAAAAAAAAAAAGGAGGCTGAAAGCAAAACAAAACAATTTCAGCAAGACTAAATAACACCTTCAGGGTACTATAACATTGACATTGGTCATTTAATCATAATAGGCTTTACCTTCACTAAAAGCATTGCCATACTTAAAGAAGCAAAACCATCTACTGCAAGGCTCCGCTCCTTCCTTACCAGCGTGGCTCAATTCTCCTCCATTTCAGTGCATCATTTCCCCACAGCCCTGTTAGCTCAGACTTCCAAGTTTCATAAAACAGCTGTACAACTTACAGAGCACCTGAGGTGATCTTTCCACTGCATTCACTGCTGATAAGGGCTCGGCTGAAGGATCATGGTCAGCTTCACATACTGCATTTCAAGGAGGAAGCTGCCCACTTTCACAAGTCCAGAAAATAATCAAGGACCTAGAAAACTCAGCCTACACGAGAAGTTTGAATGAGCGAGGGAGGAGGAGTGTAAAGAAATGAAGGCTGACAGAAGGTTTAATCACAGTCTTCAAATACACAAAGGGTTTCTGTGAAGAGGCAGGAACAACCTACCTGTTCTCAGCATCCTTGTTAGCATAACAAGCCAAGTATTTCATCTGTAGCAAGGAAGATTCAGATGGGGTATTAGGATTACAGTAACAGTGAAGCAGTAGATACATGGCATGCAAAATGCTCAGACCTCCCTCACTGGAGATTTTTAATAGAAGGGGGCAAACACATCAAAACTTCCCTATAGGTGTAGGGGATATTGCTCCAGGTTGGGGTTATGTACTAGATACCCCAGAGGTCCTCTCCAGCCCTCTGGGTCTGTCAAACCCCTTGCACGAGAGTGCACAACAGATGCGGTCCCAGCAGAAAGACCACGCGGCACAGAGGGACACTGATGTGGTCCTTCTGCACCCAATGGTGCCTCTTTGTGCAACGAGCCCTGGGAGGAGGCACCACCCTGGCTATGGCTGGGCATCGACACCTTTTTTCCTTTTCAAGAGAAATCTGAACTGAAATGTATTTATGCTGCAAAAGTTTTCTTGAAGGGAAGAAACATTCAGAACTACCTAAAAGATGAACAAATTCCTGATTTGCCTGAGCCACTGTGCAAGACAGTTCCGTAGCTGATTTGGTGAGACTGAATTTCGTTCAGCTCTCACAAATTTTATACCAGACTTTGTGTCCTGCCTTATCCCAGAGGAGCGCAGTTTCTGCAAGAATTATTAGAGTGAAATATAGTCGCAGCCTTAACTATTAATTGCTTAGACCCAGGCTTCCTTACACTGCATCCAGGGAAGGAATACCAGCACAGACTTGAGGCACACACTATATATATATATATTTATACACATAAACCAGAGCTGTTGGAAAACTGAGCATCTGAGTTTTGTACTTGTGGAAATCTACACAAACTCTCACAATTCACTTCAGATTGCCTGAGTTCCAGTTATCTGGCATGCCTGTGATAAACATGGAGGTTATTACATCCTGAGTCATTGTTCAGAAGAAAATAACTTAACCTTCTAATAAACTAAAACATGAAAAAAAAATACGCATTTTTGAGACTGATGCGATGACTACACTGAGATTTTGCAATATCCTGATGAAGGAGGGCTGTTTACTGCAGACAAAAGACAGCGACTGCATTGTGGCCAGTTCTTTGTAGCATCTCTCTGAGGACAAACACCGCTTTATTCTGGCCAGAGTCCAAGTGAACCGACTGCCTTCATCAAGAACATTTCTTTAGGTACTCTGACACAGTGGCAAAGGCGCTCAAAATGTGATTAATGGCAATGGGAGATCATAACAAAGGTTAATGCTTTTTCAGCTGTATGCCACGGTTCTTAAACCAGAGATTTGGATGTGTACTGGCCGGCCAGTCCACCTACTCACACAGGGCACTATACATACGACAGATTGAGAATGTGCTGGAGTTTTGGTAGCTAAAAGTAACAGAGATGGGTGGGGTAATCAAATCCCTATTAGTCCATCTTCGTGCTGTTATCTAATGAAAATCATTTCAGTTGGATGTCTCAGGCCTCAGTACAAACCTCATGATTTGTGGATGCCAAAAGCTGCTTTTTGAAAACACTCTTCTTTTTACCATCTCCCGTGAGCATCAAAATGTCCAGCGTGTCTAGCAGGATGCTGTGCATTTATTTTTCACGTTGCTCTTGAGGAAAAGCTGCTTTAGTAAACCCACATGGGGTGGCAAGCAGTGTTAAATAACTGAAGTTTCCTGTTGATTACCTTATTCCGTCTCCTCCCTGTGGCAGAGACAGATAAGACGTGATTTTTCTACCAATTTCATTGACATGAAAATAACCACTTTTAAAATCAGGGCTAATGAGCTAGAAATGTACAACAAAAAAATTGCTCAAAACCTGTAAATATGGACACTGAAATGCAGCTAGTTGACATGCTGAGCCACAACAATGACACATGATTTATTGATTAGTTGCCATCACATGATGGCAGCTGAGCTAGTCATTTAAAATACCCATATTATCTTGGAAATCTTCCTACGAATAAAAAGGTAAAATACAGCCTCTGTGGTAGTAGTCAATACCTTATTTTTCTATCTTAACTGATGTGTCATCGATGAATTCTGATTGATTTAAGTCTTTTTAAATGATAAATGCTTCTCTAACTCTGTTGTACCATATTAAACTCCTACTATTTCAGCCGTATGTTTAACTACTATAGTCCTTAACACTCGAATAATATAAACACAGAATTTCTGCCATATATGTTCGGAAAATGTTAATTATACACTATCTGAGGTTACTGATGTAAAAAGATGCATTATTTCCAGCATAAAATAGCTGAATCTGATTTTTCACTCCTGAACAGAATACTGTAATCATGCACTCTTACTTGTAATTGTCTTCCCACAGCTTAGTTCTTCATAATAAAACTATTTCAAATATTAGTAGATAATGAGATTCTATTATTTTTTTTTTACAATATAGATGTATTTATCACAGCATGCATGGCAGTTAACTAATTCCAATAGCCAGTTCTCCAACTAGTTGCAGAATTAGCAATAACATCAAGTCTAAGTATATTGGCTGTGGTCACAATGAATTGTTACTTCATGATAGCAGAGCAGTGGCTTTGGAACTTCGCTAGGCAGCTTCCTTAATTAAAGTTGGAAATGCTGTTTTGTCTGGTTTATATATACATAGGTGTGTATGTGTGTTTGTGAAGGGTCCACTTAAACAAAAAAAGAGGAGAAAAAAAGGGCAGGGCCAAATATTAGTTGTCAACACTTTACATTCATTTTCATTTTAACTACATTTTAAAACAACACTAAACTTTCTGCTGAAATTTCTTATCATATTTTGTTGTTTGTTTTTTTTTTTTAAATTAAATTCCTCGGAAAATTCAAGGTAGCATTAAAAAATACACACTATCCCCATATGAACCTCTTCATTACCCAAGTATCTCTTAACTGGGCTCACACATAATTGGGTACAACCAGGGCAATATCAGAATGTCTAGTCTTGAGTGCAAGGGCTGCTACTTGTAATAGTTATACTTACGCATATAGACATTGCACACATCCATATAAGGTTTTCTGCGGATTCCACATGGAAATTGTAACCAGGGCCTGCTGGTTTTCTATCTCATGCCTTTGTGCAGCAATTTATATCTGTAGCCAAGTATATGCAAAATGTCTACTAAACTAAACAAAAGCAAAATTCTGACTGAGGAACATATTTCACAGGTGTAAGCAAATGTACCAAGTGACGGTTGGTTAGAAAAAACCAAAAAACACCTGCTATGGGTAGTTCAAATATTTTCCAGCATCAAAAGAAAAAAAAATTAAGGGAATCGTACGATTAACCTTAGGTTATTTTACCCTTAAACATTTTTCATCTATATTGTTGGAAAATGGACACTGAGAAATCCATCAACCGCAAAAAAACCCAATATAGACAAATAGATCTGCCATGTGAGTTTGGTGCAAAGGACCTGAAAGTCAGGATGCACGCAGTGACATTTCACAAATCTAATAATAACACATTAGATTTATCTGGCACTTTTCATCCAGAAAAAGTAGATCCCAGGATGATTTATGGACTGTGAAAATATAAATATGTATATTTGGGCCATTTCAGTCACTGGCAAAAGACGATGCGGTGCTCTGATTGGGGACTGAAGACTTCACACGGCCCTGTGCTCAGATGGAGAATGAGAAAGTCTTGTAGAGCCCTTGTCTACATCTTAACCAAGAGATGAGAACCATTCAGGTAGTGTCCTACTTCTTGTGCTCTTTGCATTCCCCGTATTGACATAAATTTCTTACAAAGGATGGCGGTAGCCGAGGTGGTAGAGCAGACTGAATCTCAACTACAGCCGCTGACTGGGACAGCAGATGCATTGCTGCTCACAGGAGGAGGAATCCTTTCCCCTTCCTTTCTTCCCCCTCCCCATCTTTCAGAAGAGAGCTGAGATGCAGGAGATCCTCAAGCAGGATGTAATGAGATTGCTTGGACTTGTGGGCACACAGACAAAATTTTCTGCACAGATAAAGTGCAATTGTAGTAATTTTAAAGGATTTGAGGTTCCTTTTTAGCTGTTTGGGTTGCTCTCAGGTTATCTCCATGGCCACGGGACAGCAACTTTCCTTCCTAAAGGCTGATATCAACCATCTGGCTGTTTATCTGCCCATCAGTCCCCCATAAAAATGTCAGAATGCACTGGCTAGTTGCAAACAAATGAATAAAAGAGGTAGAAGCCTCAAAGATAATTAAGTTCCCAGTGGTTTGTGAGCATCAGTGACTAGAGACTCAAATTAGTTTTCCAACAGAGAGGTACAGGAGGAACTCGGCTGTTCAGGGCTGTGCTTGGCAGCAGCCGGTCGCCCCGGCAGTGTGGGCAGACCGGTGCCACTCCGAACCAGCAACAGCGACTGCCACCTCTCACCACCGAGAAGAGATGTCACATCAGACATGAAAGAGAAATGGGAGATGAGGTTATAGCAACAAGTGAGCCAGAGACAAAGCCATGGGAAACCCGGCTTCATTAGTTCCGTTGCTTGTGGAACAAGGTGTTTTTAATAATGACAGCTGGAAATTCTTCTCTTCTTTAGAGGCCTCACAAGTCTCGGCAGCAGGAAGGATTCTGTATTGCTGCGCCTTAGATAAAATTGAGAATTGATGGCACTGGGAAGAAGGGAAGCAGGAGAGAGGCACACATGCGGCATCCAGTGTAAAAGATAATAACAGGCAGAGAGAAAAAAAAAAGAGGGATGTGAGTAACAACAAACGGGTGATAACAGGGTGAGGAGAGAAAAACGGAGTGCTGAGGGAGGAAATAATTGGAAATTGAAATCTGGACTAGAGTTCTATTCACATGCAGTCCCATTATCTGCGTCCTTACACTGGAGAGGGAGAGAGCACGGCTCTACCCCCTGAGCCACACACTGGCTGTGCATCTGTAAGTGCACGCCGGCAGCGAAGATCCCCGAGAGTCTGGGAAGCTGTTAATCACTCAATCCTTTACTTGTTGCTCTTTCCTAAGCATTTCTGCATTTAGGATTTGATTTGACCTCTTTTTTTCTTTTTTTTTTTTCTTTTTTGGTGGGTGGTGATAAGGGAGGGGAATAATCCTTCAGCTGCAAATCGCAGGTTTTGATGTGCAGCTGTTTATCTGGGTTCAATGGGGGGATATCTCCCTGTATCACACACTTCTCCACGGGGGAGGACAATGTGCTGGCTCCAAGACAAGAAAAGGCCGATGGGAGGCGGAAGACCATCTTGTGAACACTTTGCACCTTTGCAAGCGGGCTGAGTGCTGAATTCAGCACTGAATTCAGTAACAAAAGTGCTGTGGCACACATTCGTGCCCCAGCTGGCAGGAGCAACAGGCTGAGATGCCATCCTGCTGCTTTAGCACATCCACATGTGCCTGGCAGAACAGCAACTTACGGGGGCTTAGCAGAGAAGACAGCTGTCCTGGGACAGGATGTTGTGTGGCCACCTCAAGCTCTAGTTCAGCTTCATAATCCCTGTCTCACTCAGCAAGGTCAAACACACAGCAGGTAATTGTTACGGACTGGATGAGGATTCAGCACGGTTTCACTTCACCAGCTCCTCTTTTGAATTAAATAAACTGTCACCATTGCCCTGGCTCTGTGCGTGTCCATGGGCAGGTTTCTAAAAAAGAAAACCAAAAAGCTGTTATGAGGCCAGAGCAACAGGAGCCGAAGGAAACCGTTCCAGCCAGAGGGAACCATGTGGCATGCCAGGAGGGGACTAAGGCTTAGACTTAGCCTGGGGACAGCCACCATGAGGCAGCAGGAGTACGGCAAGCACAGCCCTGGCCAGTGGCCATCGGATGGAGCAGGTGTGGGCCCACTACAGAGGCTCCCTCCCCCAGCAGGGTGAACAGATCACTAGGTTTGGAACAGACAGGGTGGGGGGACCAGTGACAGAGCCCCCAGCAAAAGCCCCTGGGGCAGAACATGCCAGGAGGCAGGGATTCACAAGCCAGGGCACAAGGAGAGCCGCCTGGCTGGTAATTCCAGGGCATTCTGCCAAAAGTTTGGGCACAACCTGGCCAGAAGCCCAGATGTTGAAAAAGCAGCGTGGAAAGCGAGGTCTTACTAAGCCCATTAGCAGCCTGTGAGTTTCTCCGTCCTGGATCCCTCCCAGGTCTTGCAGGATGCAACTAACCCAATTTTCCTAGGGAAGTCCCATCTCCCTCCTCTTCAGATTCCCCTTCTCTCTTCCCGCAAGCAAAGAGATACAGAGAGGGGATCCAGATCTTCTGAAATCTTCCACAATCACACCAGAGCAGTTCTTTCTCATCTTACAGTGACTCAGCCCAGTCAGGTGAAGAGCAGGAAGGAGGCAAACAAACAAGGACGAGGACCTTCTGGTGCAGGCGAGTGAAAGAACTGGGCCAGACTGGTGAAACCCAACCAGCACAGACTCTACCTCCTGAGCACAACCCCAGAGGGAAAAATCTACTAAACACCAAGTTATGTTCAAATGACCTCAATCCACCACTGAGACAGAAGCAACACTTTGCATGGCAAGGTCTGAAAGCCATTTTTAACATCTCCTGCAACAGTCTCTCACTTTTCACTCTTGCTCGCATTTTCAAACTGATTTTTATTTAATTGGTATTTGTTGCTGTTCTGAGATACAATGACAACTTTTCAGCAACTTCCAGGGTGCCCTTTGGGAAGCGTGCTTTTCTGGCCAGCTCCCTCGTGTTGTTTCACTGGGAAGCCCAACACACACAGCATTTAATGAACCTGCACTCAAAGTGCCAACAGCACCTAATTAATTACTCCTTGCAACATCGCTGGTCCACATTTGACTGATGGAAAGCTACCTCCAAAGTCTAAACAACTTGCCCAAAGCTTACCTGAGCCATTCTGAGACATCCTTCTTTTTAACAGATTATCCCTACATTACTTACGGTGGAGACAACTGAAGGTGGAGAAGATCATGATGCTTAAGCAAGGTGATGCTGTGTGGGAGCAGGGTCTCCATTAACTCCTGTTGGTGTGCTTCTGGGGGGAGAAGTTTGCACACAGACTTTTTAGTGGAGTGGCTGAGAGGGAGAACAGACCTTCAGAAAATTGCGATTACAAGGAGTTTACCTGAAAGAGATAAACTCTGGAGTACTTTAAAAGGTTGCCGGTGACACATTTTGGTCCCTGTAATGACAGGTCAGGGTGTGCAGGAAAAGGTGCGAGCTCTGGGAGTGGAGGAATCTCAGCTCAGGGGATGAGGGATGGAAATTGTGCTGCTCCCTGCACATTCAGGAGCATCCCCAAAACGCCAGCCGAATATGCCAGGTACCCCGAGGCCTTTTGCTACGGAACAGCAAGGGGACCCTTCCCCGGCGGTGTCCCCTGCCCGCTGGAGGGGACAGCGGAGGCCAACGCCGACCCCAGTCCAGGGCAGAGGCGGGTCCCGCCGCCGCCCCCCAACCCCCGGGGGCCTGCCGGGCTGCGCTCCCCGCCGCGGAGCGCCCGCGGGCGGCTGGGGGCTCGCCGCCCCCGGCGTTGGAGCGGTCACCCCCGGCCCGGCCCCGGCTCCCCGACTCGGGGCCCCCCGGGAGGGCTCGGGCCCGCGGGTGGCCCCGATCCGGCTCTGCCGGGCCGGCGGGCAAAACAAAGCGGAGACGGGGAAGGGAAAAGCGAGAGAAAGTGCAGCTCCTTCCTCCTCCCGGCCCTCCGCCTGGATCTCCCTGCGTGAGACAGCGCTGCAAGCGGATCCTGACCGGGGGCAGGGGGTGGAGAGAGAGGGAGGAGGAGGAGGAGGACGGAGGGAGGGAGGGAAGGAGGGACGAACGGGAGCCTCTCTCCTTCCCTGGGCTGTTTTTTCAGTTTCCTGTCTCGCATTGTGCTCACAGCGGATATGTGCTGCGCCTACAGGTGTGTCCCCTCCTCGCAGCTTTTCCCCGGCTCCCCGGCGTAGGCTCCGGCTGTCGGGGGGCGGCGGCCGATCGCGACAGTCATGTGATGATTAATTTGCTCTCGGGGCGGTTTCTCTCTCTCTCTCTCCTCTCTCTCGCTCTTTGCCTTCCCCTCCCTCGCTCCCCGCCGCTTTCCTCCTTCCTCTCGGAGGTGGCCGCAGCCGCTGCCGCCTTCGCCCTGACTCCGGCTGCTGTGGCGGCGGCGGGGCCCGCCGGGAGCATGGGCGGCCGCCGGGGGCTGCCGTAGCGCTTCTGCCCAGCCCGCCGCTGCCCGCCCCGGGCTCCCGGGCACCGCCGCTCCCGCTCGGGCAACTCGGAGGGTCCGCGCCCGCGGGGCTGGCTCTCTCCCGCCGGCTCCTGCACCTGTTGAAGGTAACGCAGCCCCCAACCCTGCCGCTGGGCGCCTCGGGATGGGGCCGGGGGAGGGGGGCGGCGGATTTGGGGGCGAGGTCCCCCCCCTATCGCCCGTTTTCCCTCCGCTGCTGGAGCGGGAGCAACTTCCCTCGTCCTCGGCTGCGGCCGCCGGGGCGGAGGGGGCTTCCGCCGCGCTGCCCGCGCCCCAGATGGTTTTGGTTAAGGGGCTCCCAGGCGGCGGCGGCTCCGGACTTTGAGCTCCTTTCCCAAGCTGCCGCCGCCGCGCAGGGCCGGGGGGAGGCGCGGGGCGGCGGCTCCTCCCGCCCGGCAGCCGGGGAGCGCCGGTGCCCGGCCGGAGCTCCCCGCCGCCGGAGCGCGGCCCCGCTCGGTGGGGGCCGGTTGCTCTTCTCGGAGTCGGGCAAGCCCCGCGGCGCGGCCGGGGTCGGTGGCCCCGCTGTGGCGACTGGCCCTGGCCCGGCGCCGGCCCCGCGCTCCGCCGGCTCGGGAAGCGCGTTTGGGTTTTCCCGCAAACGCGTTAAAGGCAGCTTTAAACTTTCTTTCCAAACTGTTAATTAGGTACGCTGTAGTCTACTCGTGTTTCGTGCAGGCGAATGAAAGTGCGAGGCTGGAAAGGCTTGTGACTCAAGGCATAGTTATTCGGGAGCCGCAGAACACCTCTGCCTTCCTTGTTCGGCTGGGCTGTACCTGTGACTGGTGACTTTGCCTTCTCCGAGACTGCGTCAGTCGCGGTGACACCCGGAGACAGAAGGAATCGATAACGATTTGGGCCCTTTCTGGGTTAGTTAGACACTCGGGTGACTATACAAAGGAGGAAGCTTAAGTTTATCGCGTCTCTGAAATCTCATAGAAAAATAGCATTGCCTTTGTCCGTGAATGACAACGCTACGGTCCCGTCCCTGTGGCTGAGCTCCTCAAGGAATGATAACTTGCTTGTGGGGGAACTTGATGCTTTTGTAACTAACGCTGTTACCTTGAATGTGATGATTAGCTTATTGAACACCAGAGGGAACTCTGAATAGGTAATTCATTCGAGGGAGATACATGCTTATTTTACTGTTTATGTTCTCATTACAATGGAATCTAGAAGGAAGCAAAGGTTGGTAAGTAATAGGCTGCTGGTATGTACCTAGGATTGGCTTCAGCTTGCTTTACAGTTCTCTTCGAAGGGTTTCGGTGCCAAAGCAGGGCTGAAAAAATCTCTTTTTTTTTTTTTTCCCTTTCCAAAGCTTGAAATATGTAACTGGCCTTGCAGGAGCGAGGTTGTGCACCGTGCTGTAGGCAAACCAGCTGGGTGACCCACTCGCTGCGAGCTGGGGAGTGAGGTTAGACATGTACTTTGGGCTGGTGCCTGATGCCCAGCCTGCCTCTTGGGTTGCGAGGCAGATCCGGTGCACTTCGGTACGGGGGCTGCTGCCTGCGCTGGAAAAGCCAGAGCAGAGCACTCTTCCAGCCAAAACAAAAGGGAGGAAGTCGGCTCCCGACCCTGGCGTGGTTTGTCCTCCTTGCCTTGAATACTTGTGGTTCTGAAGCCCTGGCAGGAACTTAGTCTGATTGCATGTGAAATAGGAAATTATCTTTCTTGGAATATATTACTTAAACCAATACAGAAAGTAAATGATGGCTGTGTTTGGGAAAGGAGTTTGAATAGTGGGTTCTGGTACCAAAAAGCTTTTTAAATGATCTAACTATTGAGTGGCTGGTGCCAACCCACCAAAATGTGATGCTGTATTTTGTAGTAAAATGAGCCCCCAAAACATGCACCTGAAGCCTTGGATGCTCGTGATAGTCTGTACAACAATTTTGATAATCAGACTTCTTTGATAATCCTGGATTGTCGATGATGTGGGAAGGACAGCACAATTAAGTACACTTGTGACTCCGACTTATGCTTCAGGAGCTGAAGCATCCAGCTGTTCATCCTGTCCCTTTGCCAGAGGTTACTCTGCCATTCAGCCTTGTTTCCTATTGGACTTTGAGTGTGCCAGAGGTTACAGCCTGGCATATGAATGTAAACTGCGTTTTATGGCTGCTCCTGTTAGTGTGTAGTGTTGTGAAGTCCAGTAGCATGAGCTTCCTGTTCATCCCTCGGTCCTGGCAGAGGGACAAGGCAAGCAGCTGGGGTCAGCTACATCGCGCTGCGATTGTGAACTGGAGCCCATAAGCACTTCAGTTCCTCTGAAATGGCAAATGTGACTCCAATGAACTGTCTCGTACCGTGTCTCGGTGGACAGTGCTAGCAGGGAGGCAGCTCGGCACAAGGAGAGGTTGAGTGACCTTCTCGGTAGGTCTGACACAGCACATGGGGCTCCGGGCTTCATAATGACAGAGCAGACAGTGCACCCAAACAGCCCTCCTCTTCCTCTTCTCCTCCTCCATCCATTCTGGGAATTAGCAAGCGAATGGGCTGTAGTTTTTTTATCCTCTTAGGCAAATCTTGCTTTGTCCGTCTAACTTAGAGACCTATTCTGTAAAATATCCTCACTAAGGGCACAGCCCTCTTCTGCCTGAATTTTCCTACAGCTGTTATTGGAAGTGGGATAAAGGCTTTAAATAGGTTTACAAAACTGGGAGCTGTTTGCCTTACATGCAGAAGCTCCATAAGAACAAATCTACATTCTGAAGAGACACCCCTTCATGAATGCCTACTAAGAACAAAAAAAATTCCGGTGGCTTGTTGCTAATGGGTTTGGATGCTGACTTGGTTTTGAGAAAGTGATTTGCACGTTCATTTATTTTTATGAAGATGTAATACTAAGCATTCGTATTTCTGTAATGGCTATAATTTGGAACTTTTCATACACTTTTAAATTATTTATTGTACGAAGCACTGAACGAAGATATTTATTACACTAGTGTCACATTCTGAATATTGAATTACAATTGTAAAATTAAGGTAACAAGCTTAAATTGGGGTTTGCAACTTTAAGTTCTTGCCAGCAAGCAGTTAATGGCAATGTTAACTGCTAGTAAAGTAATTGCTACCGTTCTTCTACTGTCATTTTGTTCTCACTTTCCTCCAGTCAGACTGTTCCGTAGAGATATAATGAATATTCACCAAAATAGCTTGGCATTGTCACTTATGCAATTCCTCATCAGATCCAATGTGTTGATGAGCTAATGTGCATTTGATTAAACGTACTTGATTTATGCAAACAAAAACTGTAGGTCCTTCTTGAAGTAAAGTTAGCACCTGCACAGCTGTTAGTGAGATGAGAGTCTAAATAATTAAGATGAAATTAAGTAAACAAACAACCTCAATGTGGTGTTCCTCCTACTTCTTTACCTTTATCTTTTACTTCAACTCAGTAGTGGATATTTATTTTGGCTTTTCTTGCAGGTTTTCTTGTGCACCATGGGAAGTTGTGAAGCTCAGCTTATAGTGGGAGAGTCCTCTTCTATTTAAATGGCTGCCATTACAGTAAAATAACTAATTAAAGAAAAATCATTATTAGCTATAATAAAGCTAGGGGTAACTAGAATTCGTGGAGTATTACTTTAAGAGTTTTGTTTAAGTATGAGGCTGGCTTGGACTTGAAGTCGGCTTGTTAATCCTTATTTATAAAAAATATAAACCAACACAGCCCAAGTAAGTCATTGAGGGGGTGTCAGTTTAAAAAAAAAAAAAAACAACAACAATATTTGCGTAGTAAGTAGTTTAACCTTCTACTCTTTTCTTGGTCAAAACTGATGTAGACAAAGTGGAAATAAGGAGTTGAAGATAGCCATTTTATCTAACCATCAGTGGCTTAGTGTTACAAAAAGCTCTCAAACTGTCTACAAAACTGCTCAGATCTGGCTACAAAAAGAGGCCAGGGAGTCCTTGCACCTGAAGGCTCCAGATGATGGGTGGAGGAGAGAGGACATGTGCTTGCCCAAGCCCTGGACCAGCAGGGTAGACTGGAGAACTGTTCAGTGGACCTTGTGGGGTTAGGACTTATTTTCTGATTTTTTTTATCTGTTAAAATCAAGTGTTTCTCAGTTTCTGTCTCTGCAGTGAAGTCTGTGGTAATACATAACTTCTAGAGCTCTCTCTTTCCTTCTCAGATGGTTGAGGGAAGACTGACTTGTTGACATAACATCCAGAAGTGCCTGTGCTTAACAAACATTAGTAATGATAATTTAAAAAAAATTCTGAAGCTAACTTGATGACCAACCCCTGCTCAATTTCTCAGTCTGGGGCTGCCTAACACGGGACAGAGTTTGTTCCCAGGAATGTGTCAGCAGAGCTGTGGTCACCAGCCACGTGCTTATTGGGACGCTTGGTTTCTCTTTGGAATTTGGCTTCTCGGAGTTGGCGCCGGTGTGGATTGATGATTAGCTCCGTGCCGAGTTCTCCAGGCTTAGGACCTTCAGTGCTTTTCAGAGGACAGAGTCCACCCAGTGCCTTCTAAGGCGCTTCCAACCTGCTCCACCTTTGTGGTTAGCTTCCAAGTTTCTCCCTTTCTGGGTTCAATTTCGACATGCCCTCTTCCACCTTCTGCCCTCGGGTAAACAGCATTGCCGTCCTGGAAACAAGTGGAATTGGTAGTTTTGATTTATTCAATCAATGTGTGCCTTCTCCAAAAAGTTAGTTATCTAATTAAAACCTTATTTCTAGTGTTTCAGTTGCATCACTCATTTAAGGCCATGGGCAAAAGTGGAGGCATCTTGGTGATTTGCAGTGAATGGATTTTGTATTACTTGACAGTCACAGTTTTCTTTATGTTACACATACGCCATCTATCTTTCTGTCTGTCTTAAGTTGTTTTAAAACCCTCAGTCCTACAGTGAACTGGGAAGCTGTGGAGAAGTTTTTCCCTGCAGCTGTCTTTCCCCTATTGCTGTGCTGGACCAGCCCAGGTAGACCTGTCGGGAGCTCTCTGCCAGATTAAGTACATCGGAACTGCCAGTGATCAATGTGACTTGAAATAAAAATCCATGGGGTTTTTAGCACTTCAACTAAATTCTTACAGATTTTACTTTATTACAACAAGCTACGTTCATCCTTATTGCTGACTAGACCCGGCTAGCCTGTTTCTGGTTAAACGGGATTAGGTCTTCATGTCAATTTGGATTGAAGGAAGCTCTCATAACCCTGACACAAATCTTCCTGTGTCTAGAGGGATTGTTTGGGTGATAGCTGGGTCTCTTGGAGAAGTGAACAGAGAAATCAAGATTTCTCATATTTCAAGCTTAACCTTCTGTCTATAGTAATTGACTGTGCTTTAAATATTAGAAATTTCAGGAGTCAACTCATCACATCCTTTTCTCTGGGGCTCTTGTTTATCTTCTGGATAGAAAGAGGTACTATCTCTTTCTTAAACTGACAGATGTATGTAAAAGCTGTATATAAAGAAGATCTAGCTCTTACCTTCCTAGGTGCATTACTGTTTAGAATTTATGAAGTACGAGTTCTTTAACCAGTGTTTGCCCAGTGGGATAATAGTGAATATTCAGGTGTATTCAGCCATAGGAAGAAAGTAAAGGGCAGAAAAAAATAAAACACATTGATTTGGCAAAAAAGGTGGAACTGAAATACGAGGTGAGATCTCCCATCCTGAATCAGGAAGACAATTTAATAATTTTTTACATGGATTTAGCCTAGACATACACAGCAAATGAAAGCTTCTTTTTTGAAGACATATGGTGCTTGGAATGGTTACTAGTAGTAGGCTATGGTTTTCCTCAGCTTGTAATAGTTAGTCCTTTCCCTTTAATGGATCTGGTTATGCTCATTGCAATTGGAAGTCCAAACATCAGAATACTGTTAATTTGTCCTTCCTTAATATGTTGCTACAACATGTGCTGAACTTACCTGCAGTGTTCATTTAATCAGTATGGTTGGTATAAACTTTAATGTTGGACCTGTAGAACGGAAAGGCAATGAAAGCAAGAGTTTAACCTCTTCTATTTCCAATCTTGTGGGATTAGTTAAGTAGTTAAAAAGAAAAAGCTTTAAAAAGTTATTCTGTGCTATTTTGATTCATATCATCAGCAACTGGACCTTTTTCCCCTCATGAACTGACTAAAAGCCCATGCAAACTCTAGTTGGGTTCATGATGCATGCACATCACTCATTCAAGTTACATTTCAGTTGCTTTTCTAGGTTTGTGTGACTTTTGGGATGTTTATTTTTCCTCCCAAACATGCTAAATGGAGGTGGTTTTTCCTGAAAGCCTTTTACTCATGCAGGAAGTGTCTTTGTGAGTACTTGGAAGAAGTTTTTCAAGAGTCAATAACTCTACAACCACAAAGCTGGCTTCATGACCGGGAATATATATATCTGCCATGTGTTCCAGATGTCTCCTTCTGCCCACCCAAGCTGTTAAGACAAAAACCTAAAAGACTTCACTTGCCTTGGCAATCCCATAACACTAAATGGTGGTATGAGTTTACTTATTAGTACATTGTATAAAACTCCAGAGAGGTGATGTTTATGTTTATTAACAGATGACCTCTTCATTTGACATTTAGCTGGGGGAAGATCTGCAAGCATTTCACAGTCCATTGTGCATTTAATTCAGTGTTCAGAAGCATTAATGAAAATGCAGAGCAATACCCTTTTGGGATTTGGGGTTTTTTTTGTTGTTTGTTTGTTTTGGCTGAGGGTTTTTTTGGTTGGGTTTCTTTTTTTTGGTTGGGTTTTTGGGTGGTGTGTTTTTTTAAGACTGTCATTCAGAGTTTAGGGTCAGAGGAGCCATCAAGTCCTGCAGTTTTTGGACCATCTCACTTGGCTGTTGCTCATGGGCAGAACAAATCCTTTGACTAAAGCATATATTATCCTGAAAATATTGAGAAAAAGAGAATCCATCTTTAAGAATGTTGTTCAGATTTATATCTAACAGGATCCTCTATGCTTTTGACTTGCATCTGTTGGTCCCTTTTAAGTCTTCTTGTGGCTGTATTAAAGTGGGTTTTATTGGTTATTTTTTTTCCTTAAAGATGATCAAGTAAGCTGTCAGTTGTCTGTGTAGCTTATCAGAAGGACTGAATCTTTAAATCTGATTATACATAATGCTTTTTTTCCCCTCTGGATACTAATTGTTTTTACGCCTCTGCTCTGCATGTTCTCTAATTTTCAACATCTTCTTTTGAGCATCAACCATGGGACTGCAAGCAGTATTTCAGTGCCACTCATTAGCACTGCATATCCCATCCCACCCCATTCAGTATTTCCATTCTCTCTCATATCTTTGTATCCGTGAACATCAGCCCTTTTAATGCCAACAGAAGCTCCAAGCGTGATGCTTAGTTGCATGGCTGTGATGACCTCCGCATCCCTTTTCGTCTCCGTGCTTCTTAAGGTCATGGTCCTCTGATTTGCAAGCCTTATCTGCATTTCTTGTTACTGGGTACATAGATCTTCCTTCAGATATCTTAAGGCTGCTTTGGCTGGAATGAGCCCAACTTGACAAGTAATTGAGATAACTCTGTGTGATCTCCTTCCTATTTTTATTTATCATGCTGTGGGTCCAGAGGATGGCCACAAAGATGATCAGAGGCCTGGAGCACCTATGCTAGAGCTATGTCCTAGAGGACAGGCTGAGATAGTTGGGGCTGTTCAGCCTGGAGAATTCTCTAGGGAGATCTTATAGCAGGCTTTCAGTATCTGAAGGGGGCCTACAGGAGAGATGGGGAAGGGACTCTTTGTCAGGGAGTGGAGTGATAGAACAAGGGGTAACAGTTTTGAACTGAAAGAGGGGAGATTTAGATTAGATACCAGAAAGAAATTCTTTACTGTGAGGGTGGTGAGACACTGGAACAGGTTGCCCAGAGAAGCTGTGGATGCCCTATCCCTAGAGGTGTTCAAGGCCAGGCTGGATGGGGCTTTGAGCAACCTCGTCTGGTGGGAGGTGTCCCTGCCCACGGCGAGGGGGTTGGAACTAGGTGATCTTTAAGGTCCCTTCCGACTCAAACCATCCTATGATTCTAAACCATGTAATCCATTAATTTTACCACCAAGGGCATACTTATTTCCAGGTAGCTAATAAAACAGAGCATAGTTCCAGTCATTGTGAACTGCAAAAGGAGCATTGCAGTTTTGCGGTGACATTATTCAGTAATGGCAACTTTTTTGAGGTCTTTGAGTTAACTAATTTTTCATCTATTTGGCCTATATGTTTTGATATCCTGTTTTTAAAATCCTGTGGATTTCATGTTTGTTGGCTGTTATGTCCCATGTTTAAGTCTTTGATTGCTCTATTCAGTGTGAAATCAATAGATTTCACCTTTTTCATTCTTCCCCCTTTTGCTTTTATACAGATGAAAATGAGAAATTTTCACAATGTCTTTTGATGCTAGCTCCAAAATGATTCCTTGCTTAGGGGACACCCATAGACCCTCCGAGCGAGCTATTTCTCTTTGATTGTGTGTGTTGCTCAGTCCCTTGTCTTATGTCTTCTCTGAAGCATCTGTTCTGTATCTCTCCCGGCAGGAACAAGTACACGTCAAAAGGCACTTCATCCTGGAAGCTATTTGCACAGAAGCCTGAGCCCCAAGAAGTCCCTTTTGCTAGTGGTGGTCGTGCTGCTCAGGTGGGCTAAGAACTTATTTGGACTGAGGGTTGGTGTGGTTTTGGTTTATTTTTAACCTCCCTTTCTTCTTCCAGAGCAGCATCTTGCTCACTTGAGAAGAAGGAGGTCCTCTTGTAGAGCACTGCAGTGCCATTGGCTTGGTGCATCAACAAGAGAGATGGCCATGTGGGGTTTCTGTGCTTTGGGCTTAGATTGAAACATTACGGCCTCAACTCTAGTGCAATAATCTGGCATGAAAATGTATTTACTTTGTAATTGTCCTGGATACTGTCTTATTTAATAGTGATTTTTATGCATATTTTTATACCTCCTGGACCTGTAGTGTAAAATGACATTAGGCAACTTGTGCGTGTGAATCATCTCCAAGGTAACTTAGTTATCAAAACATAGTATCTCAATTGCTCAGAGTAACACTTTCCACTTCTCTAATTGCACTTTTGCAATCTGTGTTGCTTATACTGCCGCTGTTCAAATTATTGTGTACAGGTGTACTCTGTAAGGACTTTCCAATTTACTTTTCCCAGTTGTAGCAATTAGTTATTATCTTTTCATTTTGATCTCAAGGCCTGTAAAATAAGTGAGTAAATGTAAACAGCATCCTTGAAACTAAACTCTTAATGGTATTTTCGTCTAGTGATAATTTGAAGAGGCAGCCTGTGTTTTCTGTTGTCTCTGGCATAATTAATCTACTTGAATTATACTTGAACAGGAACTCAGATATCAGAAGAGGGTTTAGCAGCCTTGGAAGTTAGGAGCGTTTGAATAAGGCAGAACTGAAGAGTTCCTGTACGTTGTCATTTGCCTTGTTGGGAAAAGAAGAGGCTGGTAAATTTGTGGCCAGAAATGGCTACGTGCTTGCTTCCTCACAGACTTTTCTGTTTTACTTAACGTCTTTCATGTACAGGAACTCGGCAAGGTCGGGGTGTTTGCTGCTGCGGCTCTGTCCCAAACTGAGCTGCTCCAACACTGTGCTAATAGTTCAGTGGCATTGGTCAGACAAACAGGCAGGTCTACTGGAATACCAGAAGAAGTCTGGGCTGCTTTGTGTGGGGGTTTGGTGTCCAGGGTGCCACCTATGCGATCCATTATGTGCAGTGGGGTCCTACAGGTTTCTTGACTGAGGACTTCATGCATTCTGGTTCTGTTTCTGCCTTTAGCAAGTAATTTCATTTCTCTCTGATTTTTTTTTTTTTTTTATTTTGACATTGCCTCTTTTTGAGAAATTTTGGGGAATCTGTGAATGAAAAATACAATTTAGTGGTGGTTTTATCATATGTAAGTAGGGCAAGTGAATGCTGCAGCATTCCTTCTTGACCTGGAAGGGCAGGGACCAGCTAATTCTATAAGCTGTCCTATCTCCTCGCCCCTATGCAAGAGCAGACCTGCAGCCCCAGATTTCCCGGCTTGAGCAAAAGCTTCTACAAAGCACTCTCACATCAGGCTCTCCATACCCACGAGGGGACTTGGCACAGGGGAGCGTTTCTGTTCCAAGTGGGTTAGCAGCGTGCACAGCCCGTCATTCAGTGATAGGAAGTCTTTGGTGGCAGCTCTTCTGTAAGTAGTTCCTGCCATCACGGGCCAGGAGCTGCTTGGTTGTGCTACCATGAGTGTTTTGTGGAGCTGTGCTGTGAAGTGGGCAGGAGAGCTGATCTGGCGTTATGCTATATTATATGTAGTTGTTCTATGACTTTGAAAAAAGAATTATTTAAAAGTTTCACTGCATCTCTGATGTGTTTCACAGCACGGCCCTGCAAACACATGTTATTTTGCAATGTTGGATTGAGAAGCTGGAGGAAAAAAAAAAAAAAAAAAAAAAGAGGATTCAAGACCTGCTTAAACTAATTTTGTTGCCAAATTCTTTGTGTTATCAAGCCCCGCCTGTGTCTGTAGCTCTCTTCCTTTCCTGCCTGTCCCTTCCTGGGTGGCCTTATTAATCAGGGAAGAGGAGGCTTTTGCAAACAATGTTCGGGTGTTGAGCTTGTGCTTTCAATAGCAGCCGTGCCCCTGTGTAGCTTCACTTCCATTGGGAATAATATGCGGCTGAATGCAGCCGTTTTGCACAGAACTGGCTACTGCCTTTATTCTCGATGGGTGCTCTAAATATTGTGTCCTTATGCACTTTGTGGGGGAGCTTTCTCGGTACCTGTTGGGTTTCATTCTCAGCTAGTGACCTCCCGTGCACTGCTAGTGTACTCTGTAGCGTTAACCATGCACAGTCATTTCCTTTTCCCTCTTACCGCATTTTAGAAGACTTTGCTCTTGAATCTTGTAAACGGGGTGATAATTTCAAAGCAAACAGCTTCCAGTCCTTTCTTGCCAACTTTTGCCCACAAGGTATGCAAAGTAAACAGAGCAGTTAGGAAATTAGTTATGTACCTTCCCTCCTAGTGCAAGGCATCCCAAGATGGTTCATAGCTCTTTAAGTAATGAATAAAGGGAGAGAATGAGATTTGGTACACCCAAGTTGTGTTTTAATGTATGGAGCCATTGCACAGATCATTCATACTCTTAAGAAGCTTTAGCAAAACCTTGTAAAATGTGAGGCTTTAAAAATGCTCCACTATTCATGTATTGAACGTAAAGGTGTTTTATTGCTTGCAAGAGGGAAAGAAAATCAAAATATGAGGGATGGGGTAAAAGAGATATAGATAATTTTACTCACATACAAAAAATAACTTTGAAGCAAACTTTACCTAAATATGAGGATTCTTACCTCTGTTAAGCTCATGGAGGAAGCTTAGAAGGATTTCCAGGTGCCACCATGATGTTTATCAGTTTGATTTGGAAACTGTGGTTCTGGATGCTGGAATGGCAGGTACACAGCAGTCACAGGGTACAATAGCTGTAACAGGATATGCAGATGCCATCATGGTGTATTTATTCAAGAAGACAAGTGTAGGCAACTATTAAAAAATGTGACTTTAATAAGTTGATAAAGAAATGGTTAACACTTAATATATTTAGCTCCAGCCTAGTTACTGAACAGCCTTTGCCAATTGAGCAATAGGTAAATTTGTTAAATGTGAAAACTCGACCTGAGGTTATCGACCCAGAGGCTCAGCTACAAGGGGGTGGCGTAGCTGCAAAGAGGAATAACCATTATGTGATCTCCTCCAAATGAGAGAGAGCAGGTCCCAAGTGTACGAGGCTTGCAGGAATTCAAATCGGCAGTTGAATTATAATCTAATGAGGCCATGAGCAGAAACACAACTTCCATTTAAAGCTCATGTGTGTGGCAGGACAAGTAAAAAGCTGGAGCCTACCCATCCCAAAAGAAGGTCCTTCATTAGGAATTTTACTTCCTTGGCACGCTTCAAAGGGCAGTAATATAACAACCCAGAGCGGCTCTCCTTCACACATTTGTAGGTAGCTATATGCATGGAGAGATCCCTACTGCTTTTCAGAAATAGGGTCTCAGTTATTAAAAAAAATAAAATTATATGTATTATATATAATACATGCAATATATTTTATAGTTACAATTGATGTGTTTTTAAAGGAAAATATGCTCTGTTATGTGAAAGCTTTCCCTTCATGTTTCCCAAGTGAAGGTTTTGAAACTCGCTGAAGGTAGGGGCTTTCTTAATAGAAATTCCTTGAGTAACATAAACGTTAACTCAAAACACCTGAAAGAATGTAACATGTCTGTCTTCTGAAATATTTCAGTTGTACTTGTGCCAAATGCAGAGCAGTGAACGCAACTGTAAGGGGCTAGTTTGGCTGTATTTGTAGTCCCTTGAATGCATGAGCAGTTTAATTTTTTTATATTTTTTTTTTAAATACAGAATTAATGTTAAGATCTTATGTTTACCTGAAAGGAGAGGAAATACTACAATTTGAGTAAATTGTATATATATATTAGCCACAAGGTAAGGATGATGTGTTCCTGGAATAATTTCATTTTAAATAGTTGTGTTTCAATAAAGCATGAGATCAAACATCACAAACCACACAGTAACTTTTTTTGCTCTTTAGTTCAAATAAGCCTCACCTCAATTGACATATATTTTTTTTCCTAAGTGAAGTTATGAATATCCTCTGACACATGTAAGAGAGATTAAGAGTTGAGGTAGCCTTCTGCTTAGCCTAGCCCTCATGAAGCAGTGACTGCTTTATGAGATTTGATTCAGCATCCTCTTTTTACCTTTGAATCCTTAATGAGGTTAAAGCTGTCCAGGTAAGTGCAATTACAAATGTGATGCAGATCGTACCAAAGTCAGGAGATCAGCAGTCTGGAAGCTTTGTGGCTGAGCTACAAATCATTGGAGTAACCTTCTCTTTGGTACATACCTGTTCCTATTCTCTGCTCGTCTTCTGGGGAAGAAAAGGCAGCAGTACTCAGTGGGACAGACTGTACCTTCATGGCTTACATTGTGTAAAGATCAGCAAACCATGTAGGAATTCAGATTATTTTTTTTATTTTTTTGTCCTCTGAGTGGCTGTTTGAATGGCTTTCCTCTTGCTCTGTGGTCAGAGAAGACAATGTCTTAACTACTTCTCTGTCACAGTTACAATAGCTCCTTTTTTTGCACAGTCGAAAGATGGTTCTCTTTTTCCTTCAGATTGTATGTGTTAAGTATAGTGAGGACAATATGTTTCTTTTTCATCCTTCTGGAGAAATCTGGCAGCAGATTGCTGAGTACTGGGAAGGTTGGCTAATGGGAGCAATCCTTGCAGCCGTTCCATATTATCTGGCTGTTCGAAGTGTGAGATAAAAAAACTAGATGGCATCTAGGTTGGGTTTTATCTCTTTGGTGTGATGAGGCTGCAGATGTGAAAATTTTGAGAATGCTTTAATATTTTTCCTGTTTCTAATTTTAGTTATTAATACCTATGGTCTACTTAAATAAGATGGATCCATGTACCTCAAACCAAATAGTTGATTATAAGAGAATCAGATTGCTTTCCTCAAGTGTGCAGTTGTGCAAACTCAAAACATGCAGCAAAGATGAATTAACTGAAGTTGTGGAGATAGAGTACACCAAACCTCAAGCTGCCTGTAGGCTGGGTGTACTCTTGAGAGAGAAATTCATTTTCTCCTTTGGCTTGGAAAGAAAGGGGGATTTGATCACCTGTGAGGGTGGAAGAAGCATGATGCTGCCTCATGTTCCCACTTGGGAGTTGTTCTTCGTCGTTAGATCCTTTTTCAGAAGAGCAGGTGGGTGCCATTTTACAGGAGAGCAAAGTGAATCCCATTTGCCCAGTATCAGAACTGGGGATTTATTCCTCAGGCCTGGCAGATCCAGGAGTAGAAATCATGTGTCCAAAGGCCTTTGTGCTTGGAGAACCTCTAGGGTCTCCTTCTGGCTGAAGAATGACCCTCATGTGGTGGTTTGAACCTATCGTACGCAAATTGTATAACTTCAACTAACGAGAACACACTAAGATTACACTGAGTGGATGTTTACATGAGAAAATTAAATTGTGAGTCTGTACAACTGGGTCCAATTAAAATAAAGTATCACCACATCAATCACGAGCAGAGGCATGTGAAGGAAATCCTTCGCCAGCATTCCTTCCTCGGGAACACAGCAAATGCCTCGCTGTTCCTGGAGCGCAAAATCATTCCTCCCTCCTAAAGAGCATCTAAATGCTTTTAATATTGACCAGGAGATTGAAAAAAGCCCAAACAACTAAGCGTAAAGCTCGGATCCTATTACTGTATTGAATAGCTATTAATATGGCTGCTGTGGGAGATGTGGCAGGAAAGGAAGCGCAGCTGCCCATAGCTACAAATGTAAGAGCTTCTAAAGTTTTAAAATGCTCCTGCTGCTTCCTCCCACGTCAATACTACCTGCCATCCTCTATTTGTATTTTGTGCGTTGACTTGGGAAAAGATTTGATTTGACCCTACAGCACAGCTTGAGGAACCGGCTGTACAGAATATTAATATCTGATCTTGTTTCATTAACATCAATTTCAGGCATGCATTCCAGAGGGGGTTAACATTAAGCTGTTTTTAACTGCAGCAATATTGTACAGATTCCTCGACCCAACGCACCAGCTGGTTTGCACTAAATTTTACGGTGCAAGAGACAAGAAACAGGCTTCCTCATGGAAAGGGAATGTGGCAGTGGAAGTCCTGAAAGCACAGGGAGGTTGTAGGCACTGGGTGGGATGTCTGTCACAGAAAGGTCTGGCAAAGGTGAGGCAGGAGACCAGAGGGGTGGCTGGTCTTGGCTGTGCTCTCTCCTTGTTTTCTGACGTTTCTGCTCACCTCAGGTTCTTCGTCCCACCTCAGCTCTCCTGTGGACTTGGGTTTGCTTGTCTCTCCTTGCGGGTTGCAAGCTTTCAGCCAGGCTGCGTGTCTGGGCTGGCTTGTGGCCATCCGCCCCACTCTCTGCACCCACCTAAACCAGCAGTGGTTGTGTGGCCACTTGCTGGAAGCTGAGGCAGACACAGCAATGGCCTGATCTCCTGCGAGACCACCAAATGAGGTCATTAGACACTAGATTATTTTTTTATTATTTTTTAAACTTTTTTTTTACGATTCACATAAGCAGCCTCGGAAGAAGTGAATGAACCATATCCTTCTCTCTTTCTCCACTCTTTCCACCACATAAAGTGCCATAATGAGGTGGCAGCTATATTGTTTTACAAATGCCTCTATGCGTGAAATTAGTGTGCTTCCAAAAAAAGCCCTAAACCAGAAAGACTCTGCAATGTTTGTTACACTAAGTTAGGCCTATGACATTCTATCCTCTGAGAAATATTCCTGCATAGGATCTAGTTATCCAGTTCATCAACATGCATAATTTCTTCCACTACCCCTAGCTCTCAGTCGAGACCGGGTTTTGTGAAGATGTCTGCAGAGGAGTTTTATGCATTGAGCCGTACGAAGAGAAAAGGTTAAAAATTGTTGTTGCAGCAGCCGTGGAAAGCTATAGCATAAACGCTCACTGCTTTAAAATATGAAAAAATGGTGTCTTTTAAATATCAAAGGGATTAGTATTAATCCAGCACTTGTGATTTTCTTAAATCATGTTATTTGCATAATAATACTCACCACCTGCTATATCTTCAAAGCGCTTTTCAGGCATTAACTAATTGATCTTTGTAACACCCCTGTGATGTAAAGACCTGTTATTATCCCCACTCTGCAGATGTGGAAACCAAGACCCAGAGTAGTTGAAGGAACTTGTTGGGCGCAGGGCTGAGACGGTGGCATCACGGGCCCCGAGTCCCTGTTGTCCTGTCCTCCGACAGTTCCCACTCACAGCACTTTCAGGGCCAGCCGCACTTTCTTCTAGCCTGCATTTATTTAAGAACAAAAAAGGCACCAAGTCTTGGTGTTTTTGGAGGGACATTGTTGGGGAATGTTTGTTTATTTTGATTTTTTTTTTAAGTTGTTTTGTTAAATGATTTTGCTCTGGTTTTTAGTCACCCTATAGTCAAAGACATGTTAGACAGAAAAGCTTCTTACAGCTCCTTATTGTCTGTGTGCACCACAGCAATACTATTCAAGAGCTTTTAAGTGTATTTTTCTTTGTTCAGGACTCAGTATGGTCTTGCTATTAGGAGCCTTTTGGTCAAATTTCCCCCTGCTTGTCAGAAAAAAAAAAAAATTACTAAAATGGGAAGTGACAGGGTGAGTTGCCCCTCGTTATAAAATTTCAATACCTATTCCCGTCCTGCACTGGCAGTGAGCGGCAGTGGCTGCCAGAAGAGCAGCTGGTGTCCGCAGCGAGGGATGCTCAGGCGGTGGGAAGTTGGGGCCATGCTGCAGCCAGGACGGCAGCGTGTTCCCTCCCTGTGGGACATCTGCCTCCTGGTTTTTCTTCACCCTATGTCTGGAAGAGCCACAGACACTCGTTGTCCCAGCCCTCAGTTGTGCAGGTGACATGTGGGTCTCCCCACCCTCCGCTGCCACTGCCTTCAGTGGGGCCTTGATAAATGTCGTTATATGGAGCAAAAATAGGGCAAAAAATGGAAGACATACCTAGGTGTCACATACCTAAGTCAAAGAATAGATATTAAAAACTCTTTCATGGGTAATAATTTGATGGGGAGTTTAAAATGGGGTATTAAAAAATATATTGCAGTCTCTTTAATCTGGCAGTGTCACTTTAATACTTAGTGCAAGGGCTTAATATTAAAGTGTACGGATTTGTTTTTACAGATGTTTTAGCAGCGTTATCTCCAAGCAGGAAAATAAATCTTGGTGGTGGAGCACTCGGAGCCCATCAGCGCAGGCTCAGACTAAACCATAGGAAAAGCCCATGTCACGGCAGATTTCAGGAGAGGATTTCAGATAACGTATGGTTTCCCAAGCACAGTGCCCAGGCCCCCGTGAGGGCTGCAGTGGCGGCAAAGTGGGAGATTATGTCAGCAAGTTAGGGACACAGTTACTTATATTGGCTGTAGTTATTTGGCTAAGCAGGGGGCTGGGGGAGGTGAGGAGGGGGAGCACAAGTCACTCTGAATTCCTTTGTACTCCAGCCGGGACAGATGGGTTGTAATCTCTCTTCACGGCACAAATTACAGGGTTTTCCAGACCCTCAGATGCTTGTGGGTTGTTGGCTTCTTTTCACTCTCTCGAACGTCATTTCCACAGAACCCGTGTTGGCCCAGGGCACAAACAGATCCTTGTCAGGTGAGAGTGTCACTTGTCCTGCGAGGTGCTCTCTCCATGTTTTTTGGCATCTTCAGGTGAAAGGGATGAAACTAAAGAGTCCCCATATGAAACACTGCTCAGAAAGGGAAGGGCAGCTGAGGAGAGGGAGGGGAGAGGGCAAAACCATGGTCATGCTCTGAGTGATGCTTGGCAGACAGGGAAGCACTCCAATACTGATTAATCTGCTAATGATGTGTTTGAAGATGGAGAAGTGAAATAAAGGGTAGATCACTTAACAAGAAGCAGGGCTGGAAGCACGGAGGAGGGCTTGAGGGATGATATGAGCCAGTCAGGGTCCGGGGAGGCTTGTGGGAGGCATCATTCCAGCTGTGCTCCCCTAGCAGGGATGTGTGTGGTGCTTGGGAGAGAGAAGGGTTTGTCCATGACGTCCCCCATGCTCCCACCAGCTGTGGCGGCTTCTCTCTGCCTCCTTCACCGCCAGAGGATGGGGCAGCCCTCACGTTGGCAGGAGCCGGCTGCTCCGAGGGTTTCAGGGGGAAGTCACCGTGCTCACAACCACATCAGATTGTATTTTTTTTTTTTCTTTTGTGGCCAAGGGCACAATGGCTTGGGCAGTCCTCACCTCAGTTGTGGCTCTTATACTTGGGGAGAGCTGCGGGAAGAAATGACCACAGTTCACTGTGGTGCTGCTGGGGCTGGTGGCGAAGCAGGGGTTGAGCTTCCCCTTACCATGCTCTGCAAATGCTTTCTGGCCTCTGAAGGGACCAGAGCAAGTGGGAACTTGTAACCCATCTTCCCTTTCCCGCTTTTGCTGCTGAGGGTAAACATAGACCATCAGATCATGTCAGAATTACAGTGTGGACAGCAATGGCTTCCAAAACATCAAACAGGAGTGTGCCCTCTCTCCTGATTTTTTTTTTTTTTTTCTCTTTGATCTGAAACTACTGAAGTTTGGAGTTTTGGAGTTCTCTGTACCGTGGATAGTAGATATACTGAAAGGAGTGTGTAGAAACCTTCTTATTTTAACATACTTCTTGTAATCAGAGCAAAAAGCTTTTAAACCCAAATCCGTTACTTATCTGGCCCTCTCCCCCTTAAATTAATCAAAGGAATAAAAATAATTTTGCCATTCAAACTTATGTTTGAGATTTGGGATTAATTTTTTAAGCGTGATGTTTATGAAGGATGCAGGGCTGTCTGCAGAGATGAACGACATACTACATATGTCCAGCTGACGCTTCGTCATAGCGTCCCATCAGAGGGCCTCACTTCTGGACAGCAGACAACATCAGGTGCAATTTATTCGTGGCCTTTGGATCAGCCAGCGCAAATGTTATTTTATTTTTTTTTCTTACTGTGGATTCATGCTCAGTTATGCGACAGTGATGACAGCTTTCCAAAAAACCTGGGCACCTATCAAATAATGATTACCTTTGATCTCTTTTCTGCTGGGCTGTACCAAAATATCAACCCATGGGAGAGTCTCAGCAAACTCATTTTATTTAAAAGAACATTTGAAATAATGGAAAATGGGTTTGGGGCGGCATCTGAAGAGGCCAGATAGAGTTCATCCTGTGTCGCAAGCCAGAATCAGCTGTGGTTAAGCCATTCGTTACAGATGCTTAAAGCTTTTCTCCAGGCCTCTGACAGGGAAGACTTCGTAGCTGTCTATTCCTCTGCTCAACTCTTATTACTGTGAAGTTTTTCCTGGTGTTTATCCTGCAACTCCTGGATGCAATTTAGGTCTCTTGTCTTTAATAGACATGGTGAATAGTTCATTCCTTTCCTCTGTGAATAATTCCTCTCTATTTGTGTACTCAATAAAAGCTAAATCACTTGCCAATAATTCTTGGGCCCTTGAAACAGCGAGAAAGCAAGCTTTTAAACTGTTTAGAGTTCTCTTCAGAAATAACACTGCTTTGGCAATTTATACAGCTTTGAACTTGTTTGTGAGCTGCCTCTGTAGACTCTGTAACTGGCTAGGTTTGTTTAGTAAACTTTTTAAAACCTCTCACCTTCTAAAAACCAATTGTTTCCAGGCTGGGATTATAAATGGAGTTCTGTGCCTCTCACTTGTTTAATTTTGCTGTGAACAAAAATGCTAGTGTCTTCATTCAAGGGCCTGCCTTGCTTTGTACCGCCTGATTTACAATACAATGTGTAAATATAGTAGCAGCCTGGAACAAAGGAGAGCCTGTTTATCCAAACAAATTTGAGGGTGAGGGTGAAGAGGTAAATTGCAGCCTGCTCGCTGAACTGCAGCTTGAAAGCAGAACGAAACAACTGCGCAGGGAATGTGATGGGCAAAATGATCCTCAGGGGTTTTCAGCCCAGCGTCCCTGTAATTTTAGGGTAGCGCTGACCCAAGGAGCCAATGGGAGCTGTTGGAGCACCCAGGTGCTTCCTGGCCCTTTGGAGGAGCTTTGCTGGCAATTAAAGTTTTTTAGGGTTTTTTTGTAGCTGGATTTTGTGCCCTGCTTGGAGCAGTTGTTCCTCTGTAGGCAGTTGTGCGGAGTCCAATGTAACCTCTTGGCAGGTCTCGTCGCCGCAGTTCCCTTGTCTGCGGCGTTTTAGCCAATTGCTTCTACTTGTCCTGAACTAAAGCCAGCAAACACATTTCTCGGATTTAAGTATTCTGGGTATTTTGGCCTTATTGTTAAGCTTGTGTATTTCAGCTATAACAGCTAAGTCTATTAGCAAAGAGATTAAATTGTGTAGAAGTTATATTGCCTTGTCCAGACACGAAAAATAAATTGTTAGAAATGGGCTTCTGTCCAAGATGTGATCGCTCCCGGAAAATAAATTGGATGAAAGTACTCACTGCGGAGCTTTGCTAAAAGGCCTGTGCCTTGCACACTCACTTTTTGCGCTTCCTATAGATGAGTTCACTACCTAATTACAAAAACCAAAAATGCTAAGAAGAATCGCCTATTCAAACTCGGATTGGTAAAGTTTCCTAACTTTGGCTGTGATAAGGGTCTGGGTTGCTGAAAATCTACTTTTTTTTTTTTTTTTTTTTCCTGCTTTTGCTACTATGTAACAGCTTGAAAGGGTGATTTGCAGAGCAAGGAAGGTTGGTTGTGGCTGGGAAGTGAGTAAGGTGAACACTTCTTAGCGCAGCTCATCAGCTCCTTGGCTCAGTGGCATCCTGCGTGCTGTGTAGTGTTTATTGCCATATCAAGCAACATGAAGTTTCATCTGTCCTTTGTTTTCCTGCCCATTAAGTACAAAATTCATTTTGGTTTTGCAGAGCCTCCTTCTAAACTTTCCTGAGTTATAAGTTATGGCTTTTCTGAAATCTTCAGCCTTGCCTGTGGGAAGAACACTTTAATTTGGTTTAACAGTAGATGAGTAATCTAGCTACACGTAGTGATTTTTTCAGTTCAGCTGCAGTTGGCTTCTTACTCCAACTGTTCCACTAAAATTTCAAAGGCGGCAATCAATTCCCAGCCAGCCTTGTTTATCCTCCTCTTGATTTTTCTTGTTCTCTTCTTGGTCTGTGACACTGAAGAGAGCTCTGTCTTATAAAGCATGTGTGCAGTATTCCTGTTAATGGTTTTCAACACAATTTTGTTAAGTCGTGGTTCTGCTGACCTGGTTCTGCTTTGTTCAGCCCTTGCCTAGTGTTTTATCATGGAGACTCAAATGTTTCATGCTTTCCATCTCAAAACAGATGAACAGCATCTCTTAAAGAATATATTTTAACATCTCGTGTCTGTTCTGGTCCTTTCTGGTGTGAAACTGGGTCAGTATTGGTTAAACTAGTTTATCTTGTTCTCTGTACACCTAAAGCACAAAGTCAGGCTGAAAGCTCTGGCAGGTTCATTCCGCAGCTCTTTTATAGGCATCTGAATTTGAAACACATCCTTTAGACACTGGCAAGCTCTGTTGTGTGGATGGGGTAGATGGATGGGATGGAGAGACATCAGAGCCGACTGGTGTCTGTGAGCACAGGGGGTAGCTGTGCCAAGGCCAGCAGGGAAGCTCCCAATTTGGGGCGAGGGAAGAGGGATACCTTGGTGGTGTGGGGGCTGCCCCTCTGCGAAGTACTGGTGGGTCAGCAGATGGGATGCGCTGCTGTTGAGATGCTTGTTTTTATTCCTGTAATTAGTAGGTAAGGTTAATTTACTCCTGAGAATGTGTAAGAGGGAGGCTGGGTCTCCAGGGACTGCTGCCTGCTGAAGGAGGGCGGGGGTGGTTGGTTTGTTTTGTTTTAAGCAGCTAAGAGTGGTACGGTCTGTTTCCTGATGGAAGGACAGAACCGTCTTCATAGCTCTTGTTCTAAAAGGCTTTGAGAAGGCTGTGGGCGATGGGTCAGCCCATAAATGTTATTAATTTCATGTGGAGTGGCTAAACTTCCTGCTGACTTCGGTAATGTACCCACTGAGCTTGGATAAAAGGTTAGAGATGGCAATTATGGAAAAATCCTTTTCCGTTAAGCTTTTTTAAGCTTAACCAAGCTACTGTCAATAATTACTCTTTTTTTCTTGCTATTGTGGACTGAGTCTAATCCAGACTTGGTTTATTTAATTTTTTTTATTGCTTGAATGTGCATGTTGAAGCTACATGGAGAATATCAAGCTGCATTTGGTACACGCTGAGCAAATGCATTTCCTGGATGTACCTGGTGTGTTAAGCAGTGAATAGATTTACAGTATGTTTGTAAGTGATCATAATTGGGTTGTAAAAGTGTGCGCTCTTGTGCTTTTATTTCTCTGGCTATCTCTGAAGTTGAACAAGGCATCTTGCAGGGTGGCATTGGGGTGGAGGAGGGGTTCAACCAGAAGGGCCAGAAATAGCAGCTGTTTGTTTATGCCAGGATTTTTATTCTCTCTTCATCCTACTCCCTTTCTTAGGGGTAGTCTTATGTATTCCACCCACTCTCATTCCCTTCTGGTGAATGTGTGTGGATATGCTCCAGGACCATATGTGCTCATAGATACATACTTCAAAGGAAACTCTAGACCGCCTAGAGAAGCTGCTCGAGTTTAGATGAGCCCTGAATTTGCCGACCGCTACGGCATTGCTTTTGAAGAACCACATGGCAGTGCCGCCACGTCTTTCCTTCAGCACCTTTACACACTCATGAACACCCTTACCCTCCAAAGTGAGTAACCTGCTGATACACATACTCTGTATGAACTTAGCCAAGCTGAATTTCACCTCAAGGCACCAGCTCAGCTGGGCTTTTTGATGGCTAGCTGACACGTTTGGATCACACGATGTATTTGCCCAACAGTGAGGATATCGTGAGGTTGTTTCCTTTTTTCCTCCTCCATACACAATGATTTCTTTAAAAAGGATTTTTGCAAGCAGTTTTCCTGCAATGGCAGGCACTTGCCCCAGCTGATTCAGGGACGCTGTCTTACTACGTTATTATTTCTAGGTACTGAGGATTCTGGCTGCAGACCAAAAGGACCTTGTCCGTGTCTGCTCTGCTGGGGCTGTTCTTGGTTAGATGCCTACTTTCTGTTTGACAAACCTCTGCAGATTCTTGGTGGCTTCCATATCATTTGTTTGGTCTTAAACTGAGTATGCTAAATGTATTCTTGGTTGGGGAGTGCATGGCATCTGGTGCAGATTTCAGCACCCTTTTTCTTCCAAAAGCCAGAATTGCACAGTAGCCGCTCCATTCCAGCAGCAGCAGCTGTTGGTCCTGCACCATATTCATTCTAAGTGTTTGCCAGGAGTTGTCCATTAAGATTTCCAATATGAAACATTGATGTTTCATATGAAAATGTTTATTTTAAAAAGTCTTCCTGCCTATTTTTGTGGATATTTGGTCCACTGCTCTTGAAAAATGAGTGATTGTACCTGGCAGATGCTTCAACAGACTTTTGTATAGCACCTTTCACTCTCTCTGTGCTCTAATCCATGGTGCTGATCTTCATTAATTTGTTTGTGTAGAAGCAAGTTTCATATCCCAGGCAGGCTGATCTTGTTTGGAGCTAGCTGAAGGTAAGGGAAGAAAAACAGTTTGGTTTTTCACAGGTGTTGCCATGCAGTCATGCATTCCCTTCTCCAGCCTTCACACTTTGGTCAGCCATGAAATGCAGTACGCGAGGGCGTGTATGGAAACTGTCAGCTAAAAAAACCACCCTCTCTGAACGTAGGGAATTGGTTGTATTAGGGATGAGCAGTCTTGTTCGCTTCCTGAGACAGTGGCATGAAATTGCCTTTAGACACTTGACAACAGCAAAAGAAAATGACTTCTCCCCCTCACCCTGCCTTTGGAAGAGCACGTTCTCGTTAGCCGGGCTGCTTGTAAAGGTGTGATTCTCTTTGTTATCCCTAAGATGATCTGCCGGTGTGCTGGGGGGGCTTCTCGCCTCCCGGACCACGCACTTGTTTCCCTGTTATCCGCGGCTGGTGGAGTGTTTGTGTTCACAGGATCATTTGTTTACAAATGATATCGTTTCTCCTGAGACTACATCTTCTGATGATGATCAATGGCTCAGTTACTTTTAATAAAGCTGAGGCAGTCAGACACAGGAATTCTTTTGAAGCTGTTGAGGCCTCGTCTGAGTCATATAATACCTTAAATGAAAACAGAGCAAATAGGAAATGTAGAAGCGAATGACAGGTGTTGGCAGGAGGGATGTTTAGGAAGTTTAAAGCTTTCACGGCTTTCTTTTCTGCTCAGGGCAGATGATTGCTCTGCCTTTAGGAACAGACAAGCTGCAAATGAGAAGATGGTGTAGAAAAATGGCTTGTAGTGGCTGGGAGGTGGGTGATGGGTCTGACTCAACATGTCTTCCTTTTTCAGCACAGGAAAAGCTCCTTGTTTTGGTGAACCAATTTCATCATTTGGTGCTGACACCCTTGGTCCAGGGAGGGTGGTCATGGGATAGGGCTGGCTGAAGAGCAGGGCTCAGCAGCTCAGCTTCCCACAAGGGAGGGTCTCCTAGGACCTCCAGTAATGACTAGCTCCAAGATGCTCTGGTAGGCAGTGAGTGGTTTGGGGACGTGTTTGGAAACTGATTCTGTAGTCTATGATACATATTCCAGTATGTTTCAATCTCCCCCAACCTCCCTACTACCTGTGTGTCCATACAACAGTTTAACTCTTTTACCAATTCAGGCTGTCTTGTAGGTTATTGCCAATTTGTACATTTTTATCACTAGTCTTGAAAATAGTTTATCCCAAGCTTAAATCCCCAGCTTCTGGAGTAAAACAACTGAGGAAATGTCAGCATTTTCTTAAAAGAATAATAATTTCCTTGTTCCTGAGGTTAACTTGAGAAGGCATGGCAAGTTAAATCTAAGTGCTTACAAATGGAAGGTAAATAAAAACATGAGTTATTTGCCACTTGTGGACCTGGGATTGTCAGCGTGGCTGGGGTCCAGACTGCTCTGTAGCCTGCACAGCCTAGTGCCTGGGTGGCTCAGGTGCTGTGAGACCGTACACACACGGTGATGAAGGCTCGCCGCTGGCAGGGCTCATGCGTTGCGTTGAGACGTGCATCGAGCCAGTGGGGTTACCTCCCAGAGCGTTTCATATGCTTGTAGTCGTCCTTTGTCTGCAGAAGTAGCTGTCAGGCTGAGTGCTGTTCCCCTTTCTTTTCGGGGCGGGGTGGAGTTCAGCGGTTTCCATCCTGCCCGCAGTTCCTTGTGCCTCTCTCCCTCCTTCCCCGCAGCTGGCGGGTGCTGCTTCCTCCCCGAGCTGACTCAGCTTCTGGCATGGCTGTGCTTTGTGCCAGCCCTGTGAGATGTTTTGATTTGGGGGCGATTTGTTTGGGGTTTTTTTTTTTTCTTTTTTTTTGAAAGATCACGGTGCTCTTTCGGAGGTTTCATTTTTAAACTCCAGGTGTGAACGTGCCTGGGATTAGGCAAGCAGCTGAACTGGCAGAGAGGAAAGGTGTGGGAGCCCTCCTGTGCCAGCAGGGAGGATGGGGCTGGCGGTTCCCAAACCAGCTTTGCCACCGCAGCAGCAGCATCCTTCCCCAGGTGCTTGTTGCGCCTCCCACCTCTCCCTGAGGTTGCTACCCACTCCTCAAAAGCTGATAAAACAGAGTCCAAGGCACCTCCTGGGGAGCTTGGGGGGAAATTTTACTCCAACTCCTTGGTGACAGGGCTGCAGGCACAGCCCCATCTGCTGTAGCCACAGAGCCTGACCAGGCTGGTGAGGAGTTGGGGATGTTTGCCTGTAGAGGGAGGCTGCACAGCGACAGTGGTGTTGAGCCTGGTGTCCCTTGACCGCCTTGTTCACACCGCTGTGGCTAAATCTCTCTAATCTTGTTCCTGGTCCAAAACAAAGTGATCAAGACTGGGCCACATCTTCAAATATAGCGAGTCTTCTCATGGGGTGTGAGTCACAAGATCAGTGGAAATGGTTGTGCCATGGTGGAGCCGGAGAGAGGTCAGAGCTGAAGGTGCTTGCATGCCGAATGAAACCTGAAGTACCCAGGCGTGGGTTCCTCTCCAGTAACCTCATTTTTCCCTGCAGTGGGCTGAGTTTATCATAACCCTGAAAAAGACACAGGCATTAGCTGCATTGTTATTGCCTTGCTAAGGAGCTTCTACTTAGGTATTAGTTTTTCCTGGCTCACCTCGGCGAGGAATCCTGTCTGACAGCCAGAGAGCCTAGCCCTTGTAAAAACCACCCATGACATCCTCTCCGAGCATCTGTTCGCTGTATCCCAATTGCCTTGAAGGATCTGTGTACTCGGTGCTTGTGAGCAAAAGCTGTGTGAACCTGCCAAAATTATGCCCGTGGCTGCATAGAGAAGAGGCACACGGAGTCCAATTATGGGCTTTAAGCTGTATAAAATAATGTTAAATAACTCCTGATTTTTAGATTTAATTAAAATGAAAGGCTGAATTGGCACAGCCGCTTCTGAATTCTTAGTGAGGGGTAGGAGTTTGCAGCAGAAAGCGAGGTCTAGGGGAGAAACTTTGAAATCATTCTAGTAGAGCTGGAAGATGGAGATCCAAAAATATTTGGCCTTGCTCACTGTGCTGAACATGCTCCTGTTCGTGCTTTTTGTTGCTTGTTCCCAAGTGACAATGACACATTCACTTAAGTCATGGGGGAAAGAAATTAGATTTCAAAGCAGCTGATTATGAATCATACCAAAAAAACCTAACCACCCTGTACTGGGGACCTAGGAAAAATGCCGTTCAGCGTTTACAGTCATGAAGAAAAAGAAGTTGTTTGAGGAAGTTAAGCACCCAAAGTAGCCTGCAAGTCATCGCGTATCGATACAACTTGACAAGAGTGATTTCTGTCAGCATGTCAAACTATGTATTTTGCAGTGATCTTCCTCTATTTGTACCAAGATTGCCTGGTCTGACTGACAGCTAGTTTGCTTGTTCATTCATGGGGTAATCTGTTTTGTCTCCTATGTCTGCATGAAGCTGAAGAAGAAAATTGCAGGTAGACTTCTTGTAGGGAGACAAAGACTTTCCTGCTCATCTCCATGTGTGGAAAAGTTGCAAGCTGTGTTCAAGGGACTAAAAACCCCCCTTGGTTTTGCTGTTGTTTCTGGGATATCATTATAACACCTTTCTAATGAAGCTCTCTTAGCACAGCAGTGGAAGTCGGTCCCAGATGGGTCCTTGGCAAAAACGAATTTAGAGAATTCCCGCAGCTTCTTTAAAAATCTATTTACCTGTGTTATGTGCTAGCAATTTAGCTGCTTAAACCTGTTTTTTTTCTTCAAGATGGAAGAATTAACAGTCCTCTGATTGTAATAACAGTTTTCCTAGCTTTTTGGATGCTATTCTAAATATGGAGTTATAACTATGGTACTTAAGTTTTATGTTGATAGTGTTTAAATTATTGCAAGGAATTGCAAAGCTATGTTCTAGTTGGACCTTATGTTCAAAAAAAAAAAAATCCTAAGTATTTAGGCTTTCCTGAATGATACGTTTTCTGAGAGAGACTGTAAAACCTGTCCAGCCTTGGAAATCCTGGCCTCTTTGCACTGACATGATGTTGAGCAATGCTTGGGCAAGTGCATTTATGAAGTGACGTTGTTGAAAGCTGCGAACCCTTGTAATTCTCTCCCTCCAGATGCGTATGCTAATCTTTCAGTCTTGCTGCATCACTTAAGCATGGTCTAAAGTCTGACTTCTTCCATGAATCTTGCAGTACTTCATGGGGTGGTTTTTGTTTAAGCACAGTTCCTCAGAGTCAAATTAGAAATAATACCAGCTTTCAGTTAAATTTCTACCTTTCAAAAGCTGTAGTGGAAGACAAACAAAAACAAGAAAAGTGCATAGCTGCTCAAAAATCTCAAAATGCTAATGAAGCCGTACGGGAGTGGAAGGGAATGCCCCACAGATATTTGGCTTTGTTTCTTTTTTTTTTTTTTTTTTTTTCCATGGGAAGAGAGTCATCTGAATCATTGCCGTGGAATTATTTGGGGTTGGCAAACTACGGTACCATTCATCAAAGCAAATAGCGGTAACATGCTCAAAACCCACTTTGATAACTTCCTTTATCATTTTCTGATATACCTAAGCTACAGCTGCCACCATCCTAAAGGCAGGACAGATCCATGTATACTGGAGTTAATGGGCCTGCTTGTTTTTCCTCCTCTCCTTGTTAAGTGGTGCAGGATCCCCAATACTGGAAGTCCCTACTGTTAGTGGGAAATGATGTGTCATCCAGGTTGACAAAGGTGTTACCACAGACCAACTTACTGTGCACAAGGGCGCCCCATCCTAGGGGACAAAGGTGGCAACTTTATGCAATGGGCTAACAACAGAGCTCCTGCCTACACCCATATCCTCCAATATGAGTGGGCTGAGGACACGCGTGTTATTAGGTGCCACGCTGAAGAGAAGCTTAGATGTCAGTTATTTTAAATAGGATGACTCATCCCTCATCCTTGTACTCCCTCCTTTCTCATGCCTTTGCTCCTCTTAGGCTACAGATCATTAGCTTTGCTAAAACCGCTGTTGGTATCTTCAAGGCAACTGGATCGCAGGGACTTGCCTTCACTGGACCAGACATGTCTCTTTGATAGTCGCCTGGCTCTGTTTGAAATGTCAGTTCTAAAAAGCTTTTCACAAAAAAAGAGGATAAAATATTCTGGTAACAAGGCACCGGAGCTGGATGCTGTTCATGCAAGAGCTCTAAAGGAACGAAAATAAGAAATTGCTCCTGGTTTGCCGTCTGCTTAAATAAACCAATAATATAGCAATCTAGAGAGGGCTTCTGGGGTCATGCAGGGAGATTATCAGTAAATCTGGCTGCTGTATTGGGTAGTTTGGTGGAAATCAGAACAGGAATAGAAATAGTAGATAACAGAAATAGAATGCACAAGAGAGGAGACAGCATGTCTTGGGTGAAGGGAATTTGTTTCTCGTGAATCTGTGGAAGTTTTTTGAAGGAAGCTTCAATATGGATACAGCAGATCTAGTTGATACCTTGTCAAATACTCTTTGAAAATAAAAGTACAAGCTATATTTCACAGAAATATGTTAGAACCACAGTTATCAGAGAATGAAAGAAAAAGTCTTGTCACAAATTGCTAAGTGGTTAAAATAGGAAACAGAACTGGAATACCTGATTAGCTTCCCTGTTCTGTAGCAGTTGTTGCTGGGATGAAGTCTTTCAAAGATCTGTGCTGTTGTCGGAGCTGTTCAACATATTCATCAGTGATTTGAGTTTAAATAGGTGCCAGACCTTGTAAACAATACCAAAATTATTTACAATAATCTGACCTGAAGCTGCCTGAAACAACTTGCAGAGGCTCTTTCGACACAGAGTTGGAAACACGGGCAAATGAAATTCAGTGCCAACGAATGCAAAATAATGCATGGAGGCAGAACAGAAATAATAGTCTTCTTGCTGAGAGGGGGAAAAACTCAACACCGTCTTGGAAGTACAGGGGATAATTCTTTGTAAAAGTCAGTTCAGTGTGCGGTGGCACTCAGTGAAGTAAATAGAACAATAAGAAATACTGAGAAAGGAGTAAAGAACAAAACCAGAATTATTCCTGTGATGCTACAGATCCATAAATATTTTCACCTTAGATAGTGTGGAGTATTCTGGTCATCCCGCCTCAAAAAAACCCTGACACCCAGAAATAGAGAAAAGTAGGAGACTTCAGGGGGAAATAGATTTAGGCAACCTTTCTTTGAAGAAAGGCTCTTCATCTGGGGGCGAGGGGAAGCAAGAGAGAGAAAATATGATGTAATTTAAAAGTACAGACAATGAACGATACAATTATCAGGCAGCAGGCCTAAATGAGAAGTAATCCCAGTTCCCTCTTCTGCCCTTCTCCTGTTCAAGGCAAAGCTAAATCATGGAATTACTGCAGGAGGCTTTTGGGTGCCAGTGGTATGAAGAAGAGATTAGTCATATATACATAAAATAAGGCCTTTGGTAACTTTTAAGCCTGGATGCAACTTCCAAATTAGAAACCCAGATTCCAAAGAAAATGGGAGGGTGTTTGGGATGCAAAATGAATGATCTTCAGTGGCTGCTGCTGGCTCCTGTTAAAATGTGGTTAGTTTCCTTCAACAAGACACTGAACTTCTAGTTTTATAAGGTTATTTAAGACAACCTCCGTCATCAGGGGAGGGAGGGAGGGAAGGAGAGGCTGAGGTGATTCATGCAAGCCTGAGATAAGCACCTAAACTAGGGGAGCTGGATTGCCCCCGGGAGGGCTCAGTCTCCTTGAAAACAGAAATAACCTCATGACTAGTTTGGGCTGCTCAGTAAAAAGTGAGATGAACTCTGTTCTCAGGGAAGGGTGTTGGGCTAGAGGATGGTTCATCTGTCTTACTGCAGGTTGCTAAACAAAAAAAGCTGTGCATCGAAGTAGGTGGGTATCATGGGCCTTAATTCAGAATGGGTTATCGCAATGACAGTGGATATGCTGGGCTGGCTTCCAAATGTCTCTTGAGCTCATTCAGCAATGGATGGTGAGGGGTGACTGCAGATGATCACACCAGTGAAGAGGGGCTCCAGGCTAAGTGCCCAGATTTAGTAGTGTCACCACCACCTTCTACTTCCAACCTCCTAACGGAGGTGGTGGTATCTGGTGAGGGGCTCAAGGGAATGGAAACAAATCCTGCTGGAATAAGGGACAAATATTGTTACAGATTAACATTTAAATATCTTTAATTAATGTAATTACATTTCCTGAATTACACCTTACATTGAGTGCACTTCAGTATGTTCCACTGGTGCCCGAGAGAATAAAATGTGATTAATTTCATAAAAAGTTGCTATCTTTAGATTAGATGCAATAATAAATAGCTCCACAGGTCTGTGCTGGGGGGTTCCCGAGCTGAGCGCTGTGACACAGGTTTGGTGGCGTGAGTCAGCTGAGGAGCCCACCAAGGAGTTCCAAGCCGGTGAGCACGTGAGGGAGCTGGAGGAAGCCCAAGAGAAATTCACCTTGCACTTGGGGCAGGTTATTTGGGCATAAGCCATCCATGGGGGCAGCTTGCCTGATGTGATAACTTAATCATATGTCTGATTGTGGATATTGCTTGCAGTGATAATAAATACGGTAATCTCCTTTATTAAGGGCCTGAAATTGGTACAGCATCTCTCTACAAGAGACTAGTTCCAAAGTAATGAAGCTCATCTGTCTATGGGTGCAAACATCTCTTCAGTGTTGCTCTACTGCCAGATGAAACAGTGGGATAATTCATCTTTTATGGTGTTCTAGACAAGGTAGTAAACAGGTAAACTCCCCAGCTCAAATTTTAAAATTTAAATCAACTTCAATTTTATTTTTTTCTACCTTTGACTACATCACTTCTTTTCTGTATAGTAGGCCTCCAAAATATGTGCCTGTCTGGTTTTTAGGTTTAGATTTCTAAATTACCACCAGATGCTTTAAAAATGACATAACCATGGGGTGAGCATGATACCAGGCTGCAGGGTGTGAAGGCATTAGTCACTGTGGGCATGCCTGCAGTGGAAGGCAGGATTCCTCTGCTGGCCCACGGCACAACTGGTGGCCCAGCACGCCCAGGGTTTTGTTGTTTCTTGCCTCTATCGCTAACTCCCTGCAAACCCTTTAAAAAAAAAAAAAGGTCACCATATTGTGGGGAAAGGATTTCCCACTCAGCCTCGTTTTGTACACCAGTTAATCAAGAAAGAGATTAAGAGCATGCTATCACCCAAAATTTTAATTGAATTGTTCAAATAGCAGTGATGTGGGGGAGGATTTAAGATACAATATGCAAAAGGAAAAGTTGGTGTGTTTTTTTTAAAAACAACAAACCCATACTTATCTGCTATCTATCATCCCCATAGCAAAGTCCATGTAACTCCATTGTACCATCATACAGCTATTTCAAGAGTGATTGAAAAAGAGCTACTGAAGCACCCAGGGGAGAAGGGAGTTGGGAGATTCAGTACTTTTGAATTGCTGTCACAAACAATCTCATGTTGAAATACTCTGTTGTACAAATGGGATAGATATATCCCCAGTCAGCTGGTTTCTCACTAGAAATTGAGACACAGAAACCTTCTCGTGATTCAATTTGTGGTGCAGTGACCTGGAGAACAGTCTGGGAGGAAAGAAAATACCTTTTATGACAGGTATTTTCCAACAAGTTACGAAAACTGAATGCTACAAGAATGTTTTGCACACTTTTCCGGGGTTGCTTACTGTTTTCAAATACATTTAAAAAAAAAAAAAGCAAAACACCTTTGTAATGTATTTTATTTATATTTGGGTTTATTTATTACAGCCCCCGTAATGTAAAACCTTTTATGTGTAATTGCAAGTATGCATTTATTGCTGCTGCTGATACAAAATGACTGACACTGAAATGGGGGCCATAGGAGGTTTAGGTGGAAGCAAGCCTGAAATGTTTCTTTCTCCAAGAAAAGGCAACCTAACCTTTTTAATGGGCAGATGCTTGACACATCATGAAAAAGCCAAATCTTGTACTTGAGGAATTATTCCTGAACACTGACAACCAATCAGCTTAGCAGCATTAAGGCAAAACTTCCTTCTGTACCCTTTTGGATGTTTGAAAAAGACATTTCAGATGCACATAGCTTCCATGTGCAATTAGCCAGAGGATTGGCTGCTTGTGATTTTTGAATCATTCAGGAAAGTAACACCTGCTTGGCTTCTAAAATTGTACCTTCATGATAGCACCACCTAGTAATTATTGTTCTGAGTCATCAACTAATGCTCATTACCACTTCATAGTAGCAGTATAATTAAAACTTCTGTGCCGTATTCCAGTAATGATCAAGCTTGAGAGCTAAAGGCATGACTTTAGAGAAGTTAGTTGCAGGATATTACTTGGTTTCTACTACGTCTATTGAATGGTTTCTGAATATTCCTCAATTATTCCTGAGCTAAAGTCACATTTTCGTTTTTCCTCCTGTGTCTTGAATATGAGTAAACATTGTGAGGGAAGGAAGGTCAGAGCAGCAAAGGCTGTCCATCCAAGGGAGGGAGGCTCTTGGGTTGGCTCTGGAAGTGGTTTAGGGTCAGATCTCAATGGAAATGAGCTCCTGCAGTTGTTGGTTTGCAGGTCAGAGGTCACCTGCTGAAGCAGTTGATCCCAGACCAAAAGGTGAGAGGCTGACTGGAAAAAAAACCAGGAAAAATAAAATAGTTTGTAGTGGCTAATTTTGTGCTGAACAAAGCACTTTGGATTCTTTCTTCAATTCAGATGCAGGTGAGCCCAAGGTGTTGGTTTGCCTTGTTTTTGATGTGAAGGAAGTTAACTCCGGAGTAGCTAGTGGTCTTTCCTTGAGGCTTTCATTTACAAGGTGTGGGCGTGCCTGAACTTGGGGAGTACCTTCAGCCTGAGCTGGGCAGCTGATTGCACAGGACACTAGTCTACCCCATCAGTCTGTCCTTACTCTTTCTTTTCCTTCCCTGGCCCAAAAAGCATTTCATAGAATCATAGAATGGTTTGAATTGGAAGGGACCTTAAAGAACAAAAGTTCCACTTAAAGTTCCAACCCCCCTGCCATGGGCAGGGACACCTCCCACTAGACCAGGTTGCTCAAAGCCCCATCCAGCCTGGTCTTGAACACCTCCAGGGGTGGAGCATCCACAGCTTCTCTGGGCAGCCTGTCCCAGTGTCTCACCACCCTCACAGTAAAGAATTTCTTCATAATATCTAATCTAAATCTCCCCTCTTTCAATTTAAAACAATTACCCCATGTCCTATCACTACATTCCCTGATAAAGAGTCCCTCCCCATCTCTCCTTTAGGTCCCCTTTAGGTAGTGGAAGGCTGTTTTAAGGTCTCCCCGGAACCTTCTCTTCTCCAGGCTGAACAGCTCCAATTCTCTCAGCCTGTCCTTATAGGAGAAGACAGGTTTCATTTCTTCATTTCTGTATGTGAAGAGAACTAGCTCTGGTGGGTAGGAGAGAGCAGGGGAGCTGGTGGTTTAGTTTCTTGTTTGGGAGATGAAAGACTGAACTTGGAAATTCTGTTCAAATTTAGGCAAAGCAGAGGTGATTCACACAGAGATCCCCTGGTCTGATAGCTGCCAGAATAGCCCAAAGCATTGAGGACATGAGAAACTTCTTATCAATCTTAGTAAATCTGCCAAGGTCCTAAGAACAGGTTCAATCCAGTGGATTGCCATTCTGTGATCAAATCAACTCTAGGAAAAAGACTTACCCCCTAGAAGCTGGCAATTAGAGCCAATGATTGTCACCTATTTATCATCCTCTGTTTACCTTCTCTTGGATAAATTAAACACATTGGCTATGGTATCTGTCTTCAAGTCTAGTTCTTAAATAGAGCCTATTGCTTTCATCTGAACTCTTACCGATTTAATGACGTTAGATGGAAGCAGTCGATGTCAGGAGCAGATACATTTTAGGAAGACCAATGCTAAGTGACGTGATTATGTCTCACAATGTATACACAGTACTTTTGGTGCTATGTGTGTTGGAGTGTCACAGTTGCTCTCTCTCTACTTCCCCAGAGCGATTGTGCTAGCGGGCAAACCACCGTGACCCTAATGTTCTTTTACATTACTGTCTTCCAAATTACATTCTAACACTGTGACCTACATTTTGGGTCTGCTTTTTGTGTGATCTTGTTTGGTTACAGTAATAATGCTGCTGTTCAATTGAGTCTATTGTATTGTGTGATCTCCACATCATCATACCTTTGAACTTGACTTGTCCCTTTATGGAGGTCACGTGAAAATTGGTGGAACGGTAGTTTTATACGAGCACTGACTTTCTTAAATAGGACTTCCACGTTCCTGGAAGGCTTTTGCTTCAGGTCTTGATTCCTATAAAGTCTAGGGGAGCTGATATATCCAGGATTGAATGCCAACAGTTGAAAATGATGAATTATTTAATCTGCTTTGTTGACTTGTGTGGCATGTTTTTCAATGGAACTCTTTCATTACAAGAGGCTAATACATGCTTAGTTTGCTGAAAGACACCATGTGTTGTTATTAACCAAACTTATCAGACTGGGGACATTTTCTGGGTAGGATTATAGGTCTGATTTTTATACAGCTATATTGACTGTTTTACTGGGGATTCTGTACCTTAATTCTGTACAGTCTTCATTTTCTATGAACATTTAGGTTCTGTTGCTAAAGATCGATGTTGACTTAAATGGCCCCCAGTTGCCACAGTGACCTCATTCACAGTTCCTAAATATTGCTAAAATGCTTCATTCTCTTTCCTCTAAAATGTTCACAAAACATGATATTTAACCAGTCTTCAACCCCAGTGGCTCCTGGGCCCACGCTTCTAAAACCCGTGGGAGCAAATGATTGGGTCTGACAGATATTCAACATTTTAACTTTAACAAACACTGTATAACATCTTCTTGCTCAGAAAATTGTACCTGCTGACTTTCAAAGCTCAGGCAAAATACTGCTGCGTAGGATGAGGGGGTGACAGAGTCTCTGTCTCAGTGTAGTCAAAAGCCTCAGGTTTTCCAGCAGAAGGCCGGTGAGTGGGAAGCCAATGCTTAAGTTGGGGCACCTGAGCCAGGTGTGCCCAGCACCCTGTGCTGTGCTAATGGCAGCTTTTGAGAACATTTGGTTTCTCCATTTTTCTGAAAGGTGTCTGATGAGCATATAACAGTGACCTAGGCACAGTCAGGGTGGCACATTTTGCTGTTATTGCTATTGGTATCTGCAATTCAACCATAGTCTAATCTCACAGATGTGGTTTGATTTAACTTAATTTGAGGGTAATATCCTACAATATTGAGGGATATTTATGAAGCGAGTTCTTTGAAGCTTTTTCCTCCTGCTCTTAGCATCACTTAGTCTTGGTGGATGCCTTTTATCTTGAAATAGGTTTCAGCTACCCATTAAGAAAGCTGAATAGTGGTGCTATCTCAGTTGGCTCTGTCATTTTGCTTTTGCATATTTACTTTGCTGTTCTGCTTCCTATTCTAGTTCAGTCTTAATGTTATTGCACTGCTAGTGGCTGTTTATTTCATTTAAGGATGTGTGTGCTGGAGAGGAGAGAGAAACAGTAGAAAGCTGAGGAAACAAGGTATCCGTATATATATATAATGTTAATGAATTTTCCAACAGTATCAGAAAGGTGGTTCTTGCACGAAACACTTGAGATCTGTTGACACAGCACAGGATGTCCCCGACACCCACTCCCAGCTGCAGAGGTGTTCAGCTCTTTTCTGGTTTGTTCACACGTTTGGCAACTTGGAGCAGGGGCAAAGAAATGAAAGAGAAAGAGGAGCCCTCCCCAGAGCAGTGGAAGGGAAAGTGCAGGCTGGGAAGGGAGTTTGTGATTTGGGGAGTGATGGAGGGTGCTGGGACGTGGCCGTGCTCTGCTGGGCATGGATGAGATGAGGAAGCTGCTCTCTCTGCTTGTTTCTCTTCTCAGGTAGCAAAACTGCCTGGGTTTTCTGGTATGCTCCATCGAGGTTTTGCTGCAGCACTTCATTTCACTCCCTTGTTCAGTCTCTCCAGTTTCTTAACAGAGCTATCACTGGGCCCTTCCCTAAAAACAGTCAGAGGACTGGAATATGTCCCTCTCTCTTCCACTTTGACCCTCAAATCTTCCCACATTTCAAAAAGAAATCACTCCATAGCAAAATGCATATTTTTAAGAAATCCATGATGGACATCTTAAAAACAAGAGCACTCTGTTTGTAGAGTACTTCTTTAGTGAGAGAACTGGGACAGAGTAGTTATTTCTTCTCCTTGCATGCAGAGCAATCATTTTCTCTTTCACCTTCCTGCATGAACGAGGATCTTCTCCACTGATGAGGGTGTTCCTTTGAAGTAAACAGGAGTTTGCAAGGAAAAATCCTTATCAATATTGAGAGGCTGAGGTATACATTTAAATATATATATAACATGTCCAATTATAGGAGAGAAAGTTATGTAAGAAAGAAATACCATCTCAGCAGTCATAGCTTCAGGAGCTGTTGGATATTATTACTGTTGTCCTTTCTTCTCAGAGAAACTTCCTGCAATGAGTTGTCCAGGCTTTTGGACAGTACTCGTGTGACTAATAGTTATATTTTATTTTTAGCTGTGGCTGACATAGTTACCAGGCATACTTTCGTATTGAACTACTGCAAGATGTTTTTTAAATGACTGTTCTGCCATGTACATACCGTGCTATAGGAAGATAGGCAGAACTGGGACACAGGTGTACCAGGTTCCAGTCGTGTTCCAAACTTCAAGTAATTTTGTGGTCTTGAGATATAATTGTATTGTAAGCTTTCCCCTAAGTGTTTTTTCCTGCCTTCCTCTAAGGAGGATGCCTCCTACCTCTGTTGCTCTGGGTGCTTGCATGGCCATAGACAACTGAAATAAGTTGATTTTTTATTTTACATTAAAATATAAAAAGCTTTTGGCTCTTTTTTTTTAAATCCATTTTGTCCCAGGTGCCAGTATTGGCACAGCTGAGGCAAAAGCATACAGTAGCATTGGTGACCAGAGGTGGAAATTTCTTAAGCCATGTTTGCTGCCTAAAATGACCTAATATGTAACTAGTCCTTCAGTCACAACACTTGGTACTTGTTAGAGCCTTTAGGACTGCAGTTTTTTGCTGCCCTGCCTCATAAGGCTATTTTTCTAATAAGATTACTTTCTGAAGGGTAGAGGTGAGAATTGCAGAAGAAATAAATGGTAACCATCAGCCACTGTAAGTGGAAGAGCTTTATGTGGAGTCTAAAAGAGCCTGCTGCATCTCTGTCCCTGAGAAGATGTAGTCCAGCAAGTCTCGGTCCTATTATCATGGGGGTAGAGCTTGTAAAAATCAAATTCTTTTCTACCAATTCCTTCTTGCAGGAAAGGAAGACTTGTGTTTTAACCCAAGTTGTATCTATTTCTTTGTCCCCATTACCTCCTATGAGAAAGCAATTTGTTTCTCCCTTTCTTCTCACTCTTCCATATCAGATCATTTGAGAGTTCAGAAGCTTCTCAGCTTGGCTCTGGCAGGCTCAGAATTAAAATCTCACCTGTTCTGGATGGCCTGATGCTTTTCAGAGTACACTTCATTCTCAGGCTACACGAGTCCTGCAAAAAGTGTCTTTGAAGCAGGGAGACATTCAGCCAGTCCTTTGGCACAGGTGGTGCATGAATTGGTTAGCAGAGGATCCTGCTTTTTGGAAGATGTACAGAAAGGATGAGAGAAATGGAGTTCTGCTCCTGGGGTGGGGGAAATGCTGATCAAAGCTGAGAGGTTGTAAGAGATGATGAAGAAAAAAAACCCCATATCCTCCCTGCATATAGGCAAGACTTCAGGAGTCCAGATTAGCCAAACAGCCTGAGACTTGAGGTATTTTGAGTATGTCCTCCCTAAGATACCTCAAAGGGACTTGATCATCAGAAAAGGATGAGCATGCAGCCTCTGAAGCTGCTGCCCTCTGTTCTCTAGATCAAAAGATTATTTAATCTCTCTGAAAAACGTCCAGTGCCCGCTTTGCATTTCAGCTGGTGCACGTACCAGGCAAAAAAAGAAGCCAGCATTACCAGTAGTTAGAAACTGGCCCCCGGCTCTGTGTGCCAGCACACTGAAACACACGCTCACTGCCTTGGGGCAGCACCTGCCCATGTTTGTAGTGATTTCTGCCCCCACCACCCCACTGCTTCATGATGCATCTCCCAAGATCTCTGGAGTGAAAGGCTGAGCAGCACTGTTGACTTGAATGCTGCCTTCATGCTTTTATATATTGCTTGGAGAATCTTTCCCCAGATCCTTTACTGTTATATATGGATGCTTTGAGCATTCAAAAATGTATCCTTGTTACTCTGCCAGAGAGAACCCTAGAACAGAATAGAATCATAGAATAGTTTGGGTTGGAAGGGACCTTTAAACATCATCTAGTCCAACCTCCCTACAATGAGCAGGGACACCATCACCTAGATCAGGTTGCCAACGTGACCTTAAATGTTTCCAGGGATGGGGCATCTACCACCTCTCTGGGCAACTTTCTCAGCAGGGCTGCTCTCAATCCCTTCATGCCCCAATTCTGTATTGATAATGGGGGTTGACCCAACCCAGGTGCAGGACTGCCTTGTTAAATCCCTGATTTATATCAATAAATACATTGCTGCTTCTCTCTATGCATGAAATGCATTGCTCCACCCTCAACAAGGACCCTGCACTTGGCCTTGTTGAACCTCATGAGATTCACATGGGCCCACTTCTCAAGCTTGTCCTGTCCCTCAGCCATGTCAACTGTACCACTCAGCTTGGTGTTGTCTGAAAACTTGCTGAGGGTGTACTCTATCCCACTTTCTATGTCATTGATGAAGATATTAAGCAGTACTGGTCTCAGTATGGACTCCTGAGGGACACCACTTGTTACCAGTCTGGACATTGAGCTGTTGACCGCTACCCTCTGGATGTGACCATCCAACCAGTTCCTCACTTACTAAACAGTCCACCCATCAGATCCCTCCTCTCCAATTTAGAGAGAAAAATGTTGTGGGGGACCGTGTCAAAAGCCTTAGAGAATTCCAGATTGACTGCATCCACAGCTCTTTCCTTGCCCACCGATGTAGTCACTCCATCATAGAAAGCCATTAGGTTGGTCAGGCGGGACTTGCCCTTGATAAAGCCATGCTGGCTATATTGAACTAGCTCCCTGCCCTCCATGTGCCTTAGCAATGCTTCTAGGAAGTTCCATGATCTTCCCAGGACAGGGTTGAGGCTGACAGGTCCGTAGTTCCCAGGGTCCTCCTTTCTATCCTCTTAAAAAATGGATGCAATGTTTCCCTTTTTCTAGTCACCAGGGACTTCGCCTGACTGCCATCACTTTTCAAATATCATGGACAGTGGCTTGGCAACTATATCAGCCAGTTCCCTCAGGACTCTGGGATGCATCTCATCTGGTCCCATAGGCTTCTCTATGTTCAGTTTCCTCAGATAGTCATGAATCTGATCTTCTCTTGTAGTTGGAAGGGACTTTTCTCCCCCAGTCCCTGACTTGTGGTCCATCTACTTGAGAAGTGTGGGAAGAGAGGCTGCCAGTGAAGACTGAAGCAAAAAAGCTGGTTCCTCCAGGAAGTTGTGTGTCATGGCCCCAAACAACCACCACACCTTGGCCTTGGTCCCCAAGGGGCTGGTTTGCGGAGGGGAGAATGAAATATGGAGGTGACTGAGGAGGTAAGTGGAGAATAAGAAGGAGAAGGAGATATAGTCCTGTTTGTGCCATCATGATGCTGTGCCAGCAGCTGCCTCAGCTCCCTGCTGTGACTGGCCCAGGAGAGACGTCCGTGGGTGCCCAGCCCAGAGCTGACAGGCAGCTACTTATCTTTCATGCTTTCCCGATCTGTCCTCACGTGAAGCGTTATCCTCTGTACCGTTGGCACTGGGCATCTGCTCTCTGGCACATCCAAGGTGGTGGTTTGCTTCCAGAGTTGTTGTGATAGCCAAAGTCTGGCTTCCCCAGGGCTTGCAGCCTGGGCAGGGTGTTATGTTCATTCCCCACCATTTTTATTCCACAGGAACAATGTGAGCTGTAGTTTTAACTATTCATATTTTGGACTATCCTAGGACTGGCAGCCTTTCTTACAGACTGACTGGTGCTGGGTGATGAAAGGTTGTTTGATGCCATGCAAGTCTGGCACCCTAAAAAAGTGCCTGTTTGGATGATTTATCTAAAGAGCTTTTTGGAGACTGGCTGAAACTCCTCAGTTCTTACAAAGTGCCAGTCTTTTAGGCTGGGAAGTCATATGTCTTGTCTTTCCCAGGAAAAAGATTATGATCTTCAAGGTTTGGCTCTGTAATGGGCATTGGTTCTCCTGAGAGAAACGCACAGGTGGACCACTTTTTACCTAGTAGCAGAGGAAAGGTCCCTGGACCCCCTCTGAATGTGGCCTTATAAACCTTACTCTGTGATACAGTACAGGCCCTGGGCCTCCTCGGTGTCAACTTGTGTTTTAATTTATTTTCCAAAATAGCAAAAATTGTGGAATGTGTGTATTTTGTGGTACTTTCTTCACAGTCACCTGCTGACTGCATCTACACCGGCTTCTGGAAAAATCTAACTTGAGCTTACTTCTCATATGTTCAAGCCACCTCATTACTGCAGGAGCCACCTGAGAAATGTGTTAATGGCCATATGCCAACACACTCAGCTCTATAAAAACCGCTGAGATGAACCTGCTCTGACTGCTGAAAGCCAGAAACAACTACCCTCTTGTCTACACCAGGAAAACTACAACTTGTTAATTTGCCATCGGCCAGCAGCTGCTCTCGGGCTGGCAATGGTGGAACTGGTAAACGGAGCTCAGGCATATTTAACACTGTAATAAAACATAATTTAGAATTACAGAGCAGACTGGTAATGCTGCCTATTATCAAGGTTGTTTGACACTTCCCATTATAAGACTCTATTTTCAGCCGCTTACAAGTTTGCCAAATTTTAACAGCTTGCACTGAGATTTCTTTAACTCGGTGTCTGCCTCTTGCTGAATATTCTGTTATTGTTGTTTAAAAAGAAAAACCTGCACTTAGCCAGAGCAGCTCAGCTGTTTCTAAGAAAGACGACTGAGAAAATATCTTGTTAGTCCTGTTAAATTTAGGTGACCTTTTCTTTTAACAGCTCAGAGGCAGGATTTGGCAAGAGGAGGGAGCCGCTGTCAGAGATGCTTGTGCTCTTTCTATGAATATTGACCAAAATAGGCTGAAGTGCAAGTCCTTGAAACATTTCAGTTAACACCAGCTAGCAGGTCTCTAACTCGTAGCAGCAAATTTCCCCGAAGAGGTGATGCCTGTGGGCTGTGCGAGTCTGGCCCTCGTGCCGGGGAAGCCGGTTCCTACCCAGCCCCAGAAGCCTGGGTCTGCTGGTGGGTGCTTGGGGACATGGGGTACCCGGCTTCCTCGTCGCTCCCAACTGAGCCCGGGCCATACAGAGGAGGGGGCTGAAAGATTTCAATGGGGCAGAATGCGACAGTGACTACAAGAGCAATTTTGTGTGTTTTGGATTACATACAACTTAAAGTTCTCAGCATGTGTAATATAGGTAGAGGTCTCTATAGATAATAGATGTTATTTCTACGTTGTTCATGTTATCTGTTAGCTTAATGCATTCCTTGTAACTGTATTGTGTTAAGCTACAAAATGCAAGCCAAATATCAAATTTGTTAATGGTGCTTGTCAATGGCTTCTCTTTTCCGTTATTTTTTTTAATGTAACAGTAGGAATTAGGTTATTATTGTAGAACATTACAGGCAATCAAAATTGAGTTACTTTTGCTCTTGTTCACTGTAGGTTTTTCCTTGGTATCATGTGGCTGTCTATTTATTCTTTGCTTTTCTATAAAGACAGTGTTGAAGCTGGGTGCTACTCCTGCCTGCGTGTTACCGGAGGTGCTGGTGAGATTTGGATCCATCCCTACAGAGGCCTGGGTCCTGCTTTCCCCTGGCTGCTGCCAGTGGCTGGAGGGGGAGGAGAAGGGAAAGCACCTAAGCCCCTTGAGCCAAGCAAGGAAATCTGTCTCTGCTTTTAGCTATGCTGCCAGTCTACCAGTTACAGTACCTATGGTCTAGCTATCAAAATTGCCTTATCCTTTCAGCTTTCTATTAGCCTACTTACAGGAAAATTGCAGGAGCATCTCATGGCTTGTCTTGCAGAGCTCCTAAAATCTGCAGACTCAGCATCTCAGCAGCATTAGTCTTTATCTACTACGTATCAACAGCTGCAAATAGTAGGGCAGCTGAAAGCCTACACCTAAGGGCTCAGAGAATCATGAAATCAATTATATTACTAATTTCCAGGCAAACTGGATTACGGTGGAGTTCAGCCATCCAAACACATGAGCTTACAGTTGGAGACAAGGCATGGCTTCAGGAAGACTGCACTTCAATTTAAAAATAACATTTGAAAATTTAATTAAACCTCATACCTTCATTATGCACCTTCTCAGTACATAATGATATCAGGTTAAAACACTTTAAACCTAAGGCAATTTTGTATTTTTATAGTCACAGTTTTTTAACAGGCAGTGTCTCTCTTGCTTCCCTGGTTGGTATGGGAAGCCCACACAGATAGAGGAAATTATGGAAAAAGAAGTAAGCCAGAATATAACTCAAAAGGCTGTCGAACATATACAAGAAACAGTGCAAGATGTATTCTCCCTTTTTTCCCTTATTATCTGCTTTGTAAAACCATTCTCAGGCTGAAGGTGGATGGGAATCCTTTAATGACCCATCAATAAAACCACTTAGTAGTGCTGAATAGCAGCTGTGGCAGGTGACCTTCCTTTTTTCAGAAGTGCTCTATTAGTTCTCATTTTCTTGCCTCTAGGTCACTTTTGGGGGCTTTTCAAGGCCCCTTCTTTTTCTCCTCTGAAATAAACTGTATTTTTTTTCCATCTTGAGATGAGTCCATGTCATTTGTTGGGAGAGTACGTCATTCACGGGAGATGCCTGTAGAAGAATACCTTGCTTGCCGTGGCAGAAGTGCTCTCATTGAAGAGGAAGCTAAGGCAGGGGACAAAGGGCAGTGGGAAGAGATGGCCTGAGTGTAGCTGATTCAAATTGCAGAGGACAGCAAAACGCTCGTTCCGTGCCTAATTCTGCTCCATAATTGAGGCTGGTGGTGCCACCTCCCCCTCTCTCTCCCGGGCACGTTTTGTAGAGCAGATAAAATACCAGCATCTCCTCTGGCTACCTCTGCAAAGCTCTTCCATTGCTTCAGTTTTTCCTCCAAAACCTATGAAGTCAAGAAATAACTGTCTGGGGCTCTCTTTCCTGTCTAGCAAAGGTGCTGCTAACTGGTTTCCAGATTTATCCCCATACAGGTGCTGCTTAGTTCTTCCCAGCTCTCTGATTTCTGAGATTAAAAGAAGCAATTAAATCCTTTCTGCTATGGTGCATTAGCTAAGTTTATGAAATTCAGTGGTTTTATAGATGCCAAACAAGATGTTCCTTTCAAAGCCCTTGCATCGATATTATTTTTATTGCTGTGACTTGCTTTGTGCAACTTGGATCTTTGCAACAATTCTAGTAGGTGATAGTGATGAATAAATAATCAAGTTGTTAGTAAAATGCTACATTTTGTTCTGATTTACTTATAGATATTTGAAGTGGATATGAAATTGGACAGAATTGATGTGGAAGGGGAGGGAGGGAGAGACAGCTTTTTACTGAGGTATCTATTTCTTTGAAGTAAACAGAAATGTTATGCTGCAGTATTGTGATCAGGACAGTGTAAGAGTGTCCATATTTCATGTTTTAATAGCAGCCTTTTCTTATCCGCTTTTGCTTTAGACGTGAAAATGCAATTTCTGAGGCTTTATCAGGTACAACAAGAAACTTTGCATGGAAAGAACTAGAAATGAAGTTTCTGCAGACATGTTTTCTTTTTCTAAATGCTGACAAATAACTCCTGCCAAATGCTACATAAAGGAGAAAAAGAAACATATGGCAGTTCAACAGGAGTGAAAAGATGAGCTAATCCAGCATCCAACAAGTCTTTGGATGAGACTAAAATAAAACCAACCAGCCTTTATCATGCTTGATAGCACCACTATAATTAGGAGTCTGTCACCAGGTTCATAATGAACCCTTAGCCCTATTTTCTGGGGTTTATAGTCTGGGTAAGAGTCATTTTGGGTTGCAACTTGGCATACTAGAGCTCGCTGTGCAGAAGGCTCAAATCTAGCATGCGTGTTTTAAATAAACTGACTGTTAAAAGTTGGAGGGGTTGTGCAAGCAATGAGCTAGTTGTGCTTATAATCTGTCCTAAGTGTTTAAGGAGTCAGTGTCTAATGTGATTTATTTGCCTTTAGCAGGAAAAATACATTTGTGTGGTTCGGTATCCTGATGTGCTCTCTTAAGCTGCCATGTAAGGAATGAAGAATGTAAGGAATCAAGATTTTTATTTATCTTTTTTTCCCCTCCCTTGGTTTTATGATCCCTACATCTGCCCTAGCAGAAGCTGCTCCTACAGAGCTGGGGGCTAGCATTTGCTGTACTCTGCCTTAAAAATGTACTTGTAAGAAAACTCATTCCTTACAAGTCATGTTTTCAATTTTAGGGAGAAGTCTGGCAGATGAGGCAAAAATCCAGCCTGCTTCTTTCTCCCATCTTTCCCTCCATCCTTGAGGCTTAGTCAGCTGCTGGCAGAGGGACTGGCTGTGCAGAAGGTGCCTCAGTTGTGTACACAGACGTGCAGCTGATTCTGAATAAAGGGGTTTAAGCTTCAGGAAGTGCCCATTTTTTTTCTGAACCCAGAATTATTGCATGTCTAATCCAAGGTGCCAGAAGCTGAAAGAAGCCCTCTTTAGCATATCTTTATTGCATATTGTCCTCTTCTCTACCTTGCAGTGCTGGAGTTTCTCAGCACCTTAGGATGTCTAAAGTAGCTGTTTGAGAATGTCCACAGGAGACAGGGCAGAGCTCTCACAACAGCATCTCCTCTGCAGAGCGTGCGTCTAGTAATGAAAGGTCAAATATTTGTATGTTAAGGCTGTGGGTTTGGATTACAGCTAGATGCCTAATGAGATTTTCAGAAACATTGAGGCTCCCCTGCAGCCTCATGTGCCAGATTTTTAAGAGTCTGGCTTAAAAGGAATAACTAAGCAACCTCAGTAACTTGAGCAAAACCTGAGTAGGTCAGTCCCGTCTCAATATGATTCAGTCTTCTGGCTTGTTCGTGAAAGTGAAGGTGAACTGAGGTGTATCCAGTTCACATTTAATATACAGTAAATGTTAACTTTCCCTCCCAAACACTTCAGGGGAGGCTTTGATGTTCATTTGATGAAGGTGAATAGGTTGCGGGAGGATTAAAGTTCATGAAGTGTTGCAGTAGTCCTAAGGCTAGCAGGGCGGGCAGCCGAATGGTGCCTCTGAACCGTGGCTGTAGAGAAGAGATGTAAGAACCAGGCAGAGAAGGGCTGGAGGCCAGGGAGGGGGTGTGTCTTGTAACCCCCCCACCCCCTGCCGTACTGCTTCTGCTTGTCAGAAGGGGAAAATCCGCGCTGCATTTCTGACAAGAGAGACCTCCCCAAAGCTCTACATTTATGAATTAGTAATTCATAAATTAGCAGCTGTAGGTTGGCAGTCTCTTCAGAGGGCTATGCCAGATTTTGCTTTCTCAAATGAGAGGCTAACCCATAAAGGCAGTGCCCGTAAATCCAAGAATTGAGAAATCCTGTCCCTTGAAGAGACAACATGCTGTTGGAGGCCATCGTGCCTTGTCTCTTGGCGAGATACTTCGAAACCCCATGGGAGCCAGGAACTGCTGCCTCTTGCAGATCCCTTGGCCCTGAGCCCCCGATCCCGCTGTACTCCATTCAAACCCTGCTGGCACCCCTGCTGCCGACTTCTGACCTAGCTGGCCCGGGAGGACAATGGAAAGGAGAGAGTGGTAACATATGTGCCTCAATACACACACATTCTTGGCTTCCTCACCTGTATCTACTGGCAAGTGCATGGTAGGAAGCAGCTGCTGACACTACTAGTTGCATTACACTCTTCATTTGGGCCCTATGCTTTCCAGCAGGAGCCACGAACCATGGATTTGAACCAAACCGTGATAGTCTTCTGCAGAAAGAAGGCGAGATCACGTAAAGAACACAAGGCAGGCAGGCACCTCTGTTCGGTTCATGGTGCACGGAAGTGCAAGACCAGGGCTTCTTGCATGAGTGAGAGGGTAAAGGAGGACCTGGGCAGACACTGCACCTCAAGGTGGTCTCTCTGGATGAACAGCTACTTGGAATAGACATTACAAGAAAGGTTGTAGCATGTTTGAGCATACCTCTAAACAGAGGCATGTATAACCTCCAAGGGGACCGTGGTGAGTAAGATTCATTCAGCCACCTTCAAAAAGCCACCAGTCATGTGGTGCATAGAAACCACTCATGCTAACAACTTTGATATTGGCACTAAAGTCTGGCATCTTGAAGATGAGTACGTGAACATGGGTGACCTTTGTGAGAATGGTTTTGATCATTAGAAAAAAAACAAGCTGAGATATTCAATGAAGAACATAAATCTGATCACAGAAGGAAGCCACTGTACAACAATCTCATTGAAAAGAAGGCTTTTTAAAATTTCCATTAATTAGAATATATTTGATCTCTTGGCTTCATCTTAATTTAGAGAGAAATGTGGCAGCACCTTCCAATTTCTTTTTCACAGCAGAAGCTTGAGTAACCCTTCAACTCCTGGCATTTTCAAACTAAAGTATAAATTACAAAAGGAAAAGCTGCAGTTGACATGGAAAACACATTCTGCATCTACAAAGTCTTCTGTTTTAAAATGCCCATGTTATACTCTCTTCCAAAAGGTGTGACAGCTCAGCTTATTAGCAGGGTGGGTTTTTTATTTGCATTGTTAAAACATTTTTTCTGAAAAAAAAAGCCCTAAAATGATGAGGAAATCTGGCAGTGTCCTTTCCTCCTTTCCTCCTTTCCACAGCTGTATCACAATTCTTATTCCTTCTGTGTGTATGTAATTCACAAAAGTATACAGATATGCATATTTAATATTACTACTTCTTGGAACTTCAGAATTCATTAGCTGATGCTTAGCAGCAGCTTCCTCTTCTGCTGTAAACTGCTGCCGAGTAAGGCATTAGCCAATCTTGGAAAAGCTTATTAAAAAAAGATCAACTCTCAAACAGCAAGGATAGAGTCTGGATGTTTATCTTCAGTAAAACATACCAGCTGTTCCTCTCTTCCAATAAGAAAATTAGGTATTTGTCTTTTTTTAAAAATGTTTTGCTACCAAGTATTACTTATAAAAAATGGCCCTTGCACTTTCTCTTCATGTGACCTATAGAACACTTTCAGATAAACTCTTTTTTTCTATTGCATTAATAGTCAAACTGTCATGCTTCAACTATCAAGCTATGAGGTTTCATTTTTTTCTCACCTTTCTGGAGCTAATAACTTTTTAAAAATTGCCCAAAATATAATTTAGTGTAATGGTTGTGCTGCGGAGACCAAACCTTTCCCCTGTTTCTTCTCAAGCTTCTGAGTTCCAGTTTGAAAGTTCCCAGGTTTTGGCAACTTCTGACTCTGACAAAACTATAGAGTGAAGAAAAAAACCCCAAACAGACAATAAGTAGCAAACCCAGTGTTTTTCGCCTAGATGGGGAACCTGGGTTGCACACCGTTGGCTCTTCCAGGAGGCAGACGTTCAGGGGGAGTGGTGCTGTGCCGTCATTCCTGGCCCACATTTGAGGACTAAACACTGTCTATTCAGTGTGTATTTTGTCGTACTAGAAGATGCCTAAAGGTTTTATTATTTACTCTTATTCCAAGTGCTTGGAGGGGAAAGCTATTATTTCTTCTGTTTCTATACTCACCTAACAGTTTAAAAGCTTTAAGTTCCCCATCCTTCTAGTACTTCCCGTGAGGCTTCAAAAGGGGAAGTGTCTGCTATTCTGATCCCCTTCTCAGCCTTTTCCAGTCCTCCTGCATCGCCAGCCGCTGCCTCTTCCATTTCTCAGCAGTTCCTTATGGCTCTTCCAAAGAGCAGCAGTCTATACTTGGCATGATTCTTGCCTTGTTCATTAGTGCCATTGGTAAACTCATCATGGAGCAGTTAAATTGCTGCACTTATTAATTCCATTCTGCTGTTCTTGATTGTAAGGAGCAAGAGACTATTGCTGACTGTCTTCAAGCTCAGGAAGAGGCCACTGAGATACATTAGTCTCCAACTTACTTGAAAATACTGTTTTTTGCAAAACCAGAAATACCACAATTATTTTTAGCAGAACCCTTCATTTGCCAAAGTTGATGATTTAGGTTTTCCAGTTGCCCAGAATAAGATTATTTTTCAAACCCATTATACATTTATAATTATAGACATCCATTTAAAAAATGAAATCACTGAGGAGGGAAGCGGAGGAGCCCTGCACTTACTCAGCATGCTGTGCAGACCGACTGTCGTAATGTGATGTGAGAAGCCAGCCTAAGCATTTGCAGTGCTCTGTCCCCAAAATTTTTTCACAGTTTGGCTCCTTCACAGTACGTACTGCTTTCTGCTCGCCAAGAGGAAGGGCTGGGAAGCATTTCTGGGTAAACAGAATTATTTTTCAAGAAGAGTTTTGCTTGTGAGAAAGGGATAAGGTTTTTTGCCTTTGGAGGGAAAAAAAAAAAGGAGGAAGAAATGAGGCCTCAGACCCGAGCAAAAGCAGACACTTAAAAGTGCTGTGATGCATTGAATCAATGCAGCGTGTGTGTTTTGGATTTGTGCACACATGGTAAGAAAAGCCAGCAAAAGTCTTCATGGGATTTTACTGAGAAGAAGTTAACACAGATGCCAAATCCATTTATCATTTTTTTGGTTATGTGCCACTGTCCCTTATGACCTTCTCCAGCCTCAGAGCAGTGAACGCTTTCTCTCCCATAACATATGCTTGTTTTGTTTTTAACCACTTCCTCGCCACTCCACTACTCATATGTTTTGTGGTACCAGCAGTTTTTCCCCTATAGGAGGCTAGGTGCATTGCTTTAAGAAGTACAAGTATTTGGAGAGAGAAGAGAATTGACTCAGAAGCAGCTTTGGTGGATTTGTGGGATTTCTCGGGGGGTTGTTTGTGACAGGACTACTAGTATACAAGACTACTCAGGATCTACTCCTTTTTCCAGTTAATAAGTTCTATTTTTTCTTCACCCTGTACTTTCCCCACCAACCCTTCCATTAGAAAGGGTAGGTTCCACAACCACCCATCTGTTTGTAGTTTACCTGAGGAAACTGGTATGAGGTTAAGTTCTTCCACAGCCCCCTCATATTACCCTAGGGGAGGTGTTGTGCCTTAGTTGCTCTGTCTGAAAGCAGAGGCTGTTCAGAGCTTTCCTGCACTTTGGTTCATTGCTTTTTCAGTCATTCCCTTCCATTACTGCTTGAAGATATAACACAACACATGCTACCAGCACTCCCTGGCTGATGGTCAGAGAAGCTCCCCTTTAGTCATGCAGGAGAGCATCTACTTTCTTCCCTCATCCTCTAAGCTCCAGGTGTTGATATTAAGAGCTGTTGGGCAGATCACAGCTCCTCCTCCAACCACAACTCTGGTAGCTGTTTCCATGGTCAGAATTAGCAGGGATAGCTTAAACAGTTTAAATAGTAAGTCTTTACACACCTGGCTGTTTTTGACAGAAATGGGCAAAGGAGCATCATCCAAATGGCTCTTCTGGCAGCTTTGAAGGTTGGTAACCTCCACAGCAAAAAAGCACTGGGCTGAGGACGGTCACTTCTTCAACTGGTGTAGCTGGAGCTGGGAGATGGTGTCCGGTCACAAACCGTGACTAGTGCCTGTGGTTTGCCTTATGGTAAATCATTTCTCTTGGGCATTTCTCTTGAAGAAGTTCCGTAAGAACATAGTCAAGGAAGTGTGTGCTTCAAACCTAGAGCAGCGTTGTCATGTGCGTGCTTAGCTCTATTATGTGGTCGTGGCATCCAAGAGAATTTGTCATGGCTGGTGGCCACAATTTGCTCTCTGAGTGTTAAGAGAACAGATTATTTTAGAGAAGATGATCTCTAAGCTTACCTCAGTTTAGACCTTGGTGGGTGGAGCACAGCAAGCGTGTGGTTGGACCTGACAACAAAACTCAGTGCTGTGAGAAGTTAATCTACACAACATCCAATTGATGCTTCTTGGAGAACCTCAAGATACAACAAATGCAGTTATCAACAGAGCATTAAATTAGGGTAATAGCAGAAAAAGGAGCTATTGGTCTCCCTATAGTCTAGTTAGACTAGGGTGCTCTTCCAGCATAGTACAGACATGTATGAATAGGGATTTGGAGGAGAAGATTCTTCATGAATCACTGTGAGCTGGAATGCCACTTAAGTGGTGATACTGCAGAAGGAGGAATTGGACCTTCGTCTGTATCCTTGATCAGCAAAACCACAGGGAGAATTTCCAGCTTCTGTGGTTTCTCCTCTGTCCCCACTGAAGTTCACCAGTACCTCAAACTGTGCTTTTATGGGACAAAATTTTTGGCCCGTATGTGTATGTATATGTGTGAGACAAAACCATACAGATACACAGCCTTCCTTTGTACTTGTGAAAAACTTGTAATAGTTTTTCACAGACTTGATCCTGCCTATTTTTTTCCCCCCATTTTTCTGGCAGCCTTTTCCTGAGCTGGGTTGCTCCCGCACAGCACAGTGTGGCAGCACAGCTGACAGTGGGCCATGGGGCGAGGACACATCAGCAGTGGTGTAAGCAGAGAGTGCTGCCAGGACTTTGTTGTGACTCTTCAGCCTCATCCGTGTCTGTCGAGCTGTCTGTGTGCCCAAGCTTGAAACTGAGTCTGTGAAATGCTGCAAAAAGCACTTCCAGGGAAGGAGTGGTCACCTCTAGCAGAGGGTGTGGAGGGTGTAGGAACTAATCGCTGTGGAAGGGGAAGGACTGGAAACACCTCCAGTCAGTGCTGTCTTCAGAGGATCCATTCCACAGAGTAATGCCCTAAAGCTCTGCTGCTGGTCCTCTCAGTGCCGTAGTATAAGAGATAACCGTGCTTTCCTCCAAAGCGGACTGATAAAATCTGCTTCCGTTGCACAAATCAGTATTGCTCCCTTTGTGGGGAAGGAGCTGAGTTTCCCTGTGGGCTCTAGCTTTAATTTGCCTCTCTTGCTTTCAAAGGTGTCTGTCTATTTTGGATAAAACTTCATTTAAGTCTTCGTTTTCCTTGGAGCCTGCCTTCAGACTCAGCAACAGCAGCAACAAAAACCCCATTGAGCAAGTGAAACTACAGGCTTTTTCTTTCCTTGATTTGTGGTGGTGTTTACCAAGAAGGACTGACTTTGACTGACAGTCTCTCAACAGGAGAAAAATGGATCCACATTGAAATATGCTCTTCTCCCAATTAGCTTAATGGGAAAATGAACTCCTGATGGCTTTTCTTTCTCTCCCAGGTAAATCCGTAATTAATTCAGTTTTGGTACATTCTTCTGACCAAATGCTTGCACTCTCAAATCTGCTTCATCCCCTTCATTATGGTCAGGCTAATAGATCCCTTAATTTTGGAGAAGTAATTCAGAAGGCTAAATTTTGGTATTTTCTTTGGACTTTCATTTTCTGCCAAAGTAATGTAGCCTTTGAAGTTGCAATCAGCATAGGTTTGGCCTCTACAAAAACCTATTTGAAATGATAACTACTGTCATCTGATGGCTTGCTTTTGGATGGAGTTTTAGGTGATGGCACTAATATAGTTCCATCTGATGTGTATTTAATAATCTCCATGGAATTCCAATATTTGAAATCTGGTTGAGAAAACAGAGTGGGAATTGGCCTCGTCGGTCCCAGCATTGTCTGTCATGTTGATCGTGCAATCTCCTGTTGCCTTGTGACACCATCAAAGTTTCTAATGCACGCTTGGACATCACTACAGTGAAATTAAATCTCCTGACAACATGCTTGTTTTTCTTAGGAATCACATGAAAGCAGGAGGTTAGGGGGCCTGCAGATAGTGTAGTGGCTGGTTTCTAGCAGCGTGGCACAGCTGCTGTGGGTGCATTGCTTCAGCAGCTGTTTTATGAGGCTCCCATTGCAGGGCCTGCATTAGTTACCACCAGGTAACTGCTGAGGCAGCACATGGTTGTGAGTTTTGGATCTGTTTCATGCCTTGCTCTCCAGAGGCAAGTCACTCGAGTTTGTGAAGATACCTCAAAATAGAGGCGGTTGCTGTCCAATGAACATGTGTTATTTGGCTTAACATATGAAAACATTAGCTCAGGTTTTCTTATGCCTGTTGGCAAAAAGGTGTTCTTTTAAAGAAATGCCAATAATAATAAGAGCTACTTCAAATAAGGTCTGAGTTTCTTGACTACGAGTGGGAAATTATGTAGATTACCAGCCCTGAGAACCCTCTGATACTCGGTGTCATGATTAGAGGGTATGAAAGTCTATTTGAGGACTTGGCTAATTTAAAGTACTTGAGCTCCACAGCAAAATTACTTCAGGTAATGCTTGACAGCTGTGTTTTCTAGCAATAAGGGCTCCATGTGTTACAGAAGATGTAGTTTGTTTGCTGTTTGTGACCCTCTCTTGAAGCACTAATGACTGTTTTTGAGGGCTTGAGGAGGGGATAGTTTTTCTAATTGTGTTCCAAGCTGAAGTTACGTGACTGAAGATTGAATAGATGGTTTCTTTTTGCTGGGTGACATGGTCTGATTTCTTGGTCTTGGAAGATATAATTAAAAGATAAGATGGCAGCTTTTAAAAAAGGAAAGCGTTTTGGATTTTACACTCATTTTAAGAATCTCTTGCTCCTGTGTGTGCTTGTGCATATGATTTAAACTACGTTTCTAGAACACACATGGAACATATTTGAAGGCAAGACGCATGTAATATGTATATGAACTCTAGTTCAGTATGGTTTTAACTGTGTGTATGTGTGTGTATATGTATATTATGTATATGTTACTGGATGCTAATTCATCTCACCAAGACTAACCACAACATTCTTAAGAACCACTTCTACTAGGAGAGTGTCATCCCTTGTGGCTCATCTGGCATTTGTGTTAAGAAGGTGTCCCTGCCACCTTACAGAAACTTGCTTTCTGCTGCCTTTCCCTCCTTGAGCTTCAGAGAGGTTCAAATCTCCCATGAGAACTAGGGTCTGTGGTCTGGAGACTTCCTTGAGTTGTTTACAGAAGATCTCATCTACTTCTTCACTGTGTGGTCTGCAATAACCTCCCATCGTAATGCTACCCTTAGTGGTCTGTCTTCTAATGCCAACCCACAAGCATTCACCCAGCATCCATCCCTTAGATGAGCTCCACAATTTGAGCTGCCCTTTCATGTAAAGGGCAACAATTCTTCATTGCTCCTTTTTGTTAGGTGGATCCCTGTAGTAGCTTTCATTGCTCAAGAGAGTCCCATGGTTGTAAAAGGCAAGGTGCTGCCTGGAATACCAGTCATGCAGCCAGACATTTATTTGCAGGAATTGTCTACTCCTACCGGGGCTTTTGCCTTTAGGATCAAGGAGTGCATCACCCGGACTCCCAGCTTTGCCTATAGAGCTCTGTAGCCATAATTCATGTATTCCATATCTCCCATGGCAATGTTATTACTGCCTGCATGGATGAGCAACAAGGGGTGATAGTTGGAGGGACAGGTGAGCTTCAGTTACCTTTCTGCATCATCCCAAATCTGGCACCCACACATAAAACATCTCCCATGACAGCATCTTTGGTCAGTAGATGGGTGCCTTTGGCCCCTGCAGAAAGGAGTCACCCAGCCCCTCCTCATGGTGCTCATGCTCAGTTCAGGCCTTGTAGGCCTTGAAGCCTCACTTCATGGAGTTTCTATTATGGCACAGTACCAATCATGTCCATTCAGACCTGAGGGCAGGGAAGGAGTCTCTGTCCTGGCCCAGAAGTCCCAACTGCCAGCTGCTCAGGAGTCTCCGTCCACCGCGTGCTCACGCAGTAGCCTCTTGATGTCCCTCTTTCCTCTCATGTGGCTTGGGCTTCTGTTTTGGTAAGACCATGAAGACCCTGTTTATCTCCTGTTTACCCTCTACTCTCCTCTTCCCACAGCCCTGTTACGTGGCTGCCCAATGCCCCATGGCACTGTACTTTCCTGGGGGAGGCCATGGAGGAGGCTGGGGTCACCTCCTCCCTCTGGGCTGTGGCTGCTGGTTTGCTAGGGTGCTACTTCCAGCCACTGCTTCTGATCCAGAACCTGCTAATTCAGTTGGGAAGGGTGAAGTGCATAATGGCCCTGGGCTTCTTGTAGAGGAAGGAAAGGAAACGAATTATTGCAGATTCCCCATGGCACAATGTTTTACCAGAGTCTCACCAGGACAAGAGGACACAGTGCAGCCCTCCGGCAAAGGGGGCTGTGCTGGACCAGAGGGGTCCTGAGAGGAGAAACCCCACTGGGTACCCAAGCTTGACTTCTCATAATTAATGTTTACAAAGGCTAGTCCTGACAATAGTGAGTAAATGTTTTTTGCTTTCTTGTCTCCAGATATCCTATTAATGAGTTTGCTGCAGTCAAGGTCTCAATTTCAAGAGTATAAGAAACTGTTGGGCTGCTATTTTGTTTTGTGTGGGTGTGGTGATACCTTTTCTGGACTTATTTTTACTTTTTTTTTTTTTTCCCCATTGTTGCCAAAAAGAAACAGGTTCTCTAGTTTTGATAAGTCACCTTTGCCATTAATAGCCACCTTTGAGATAACTTTCAAAGCCACTTGAGAGTTCTCCCATGAAAGTCAATAGTTCTTTTTGTCGTGTTGTTGGGGTTTTTTTTAAACTGTGGAGTGCCTTTTCTTCATTCAAATACATACCCCAGCCTCATCAAAATATTAATAAGTAGGTTTTTATGCATAAGTATTTATTTCCAGACCCAATTTGTGGCTGTTATGGCTTGTTGGATCAGCGATTTCATTTTTAAATGAAAATTCTAAGGCGGTTTTGATTATGAAATGCAATGTCTTGCAAAGACCTATTAAGTTTTAATGTGTCAATATCTGCTTTTCTTTTAAATTACTTTTAAAACTTTGTACCTGTTTAAAATTAGAGGAACTGTGAATAAATTAAAAAGCTGGGTGACAGGAGGCTTCTATCCCTGTAACAATTTGAAAGAAATAATTAAAGAAATTACTTTTGACTCAAATTCAGACTTGCAAAAGGAAGCGATGCTCTAGAGTTACATGCAGGATGATTCCTTAGGCCTTTTTTTTTTTGTGTTTATAAAAAGCCCTTTGAGGAGGTTTTGGGTTGTTTTAGAAGCCATTTACTAAGTTTAGCCTTACGGTCCCTTAGCGAGGCGGGTTGATGAGATTCTTCTAGCGCGGGAGAGGAATTTTAGCAGAAGGACAGCATTACCCAAAATCACACGGTTGCGACTGCCAACTGGAAGTGAAGCTTACAGCCCTTACCCCATGGTTTCGTGACGGAGCCAGTGCTCCCACATTAGCTCCTGCGAAGCCTGAGGGAAAGGAGGGAAGAGGGGGGAAATCCATTGCTTATTTGGCCCTGCGTAAAACTAAAAATCCCCGTGCAGCGTCACGGATGGATGGCATGGGAACAGCAGGGCTATTGGTGAAGACACATGCCCGTGAAGGTGGTGAGACAGTGGTTTACAGTTTGCTGACAGATGACTTGGTTTTGATCCAGCTTAAGCTGGAAACAAAACCGTAAGCTGGGAGTAAACTGGATCCTGCAGCTGTTCACCAGATCTGGGTTTTTGTAGGACTGCCACCAACTCCCAGAGTGCTGTCCCCGGACAGAGTACTCAGCAGAATCCTTTAGAAAACTGGCTTTACATTTGCCAGGAGTTTGCTGGCCCTAAGACCGGCCTGTCTGAAAGGAAAACGTTGCTGGAAGATGTCTGGAGAGCCCCTGTCCCTGGGGTTGCCTGCTGGAGAGGCCATTTTGCATTGCATGTAGTAGTCTGTCCATGAAGACGAAGGTGGGAGAGAAATGAAAGGAGAATTATCAGCCTCAGCTGAACCACTGAGGTTTTCCTCATTCGGGTGCTGGGGTTAAAAATGGCATTATAGGTTTGCCTCAGGTACTCACACACGCGTTTCATTAGACTTTTTTATTTCTTGGTTAGGAAAGCTGGGTGATGTTAGTCCATGTTATCCTCTCACCCACCTTCTACTGAATCCTACTGCCCAAAGAGATGGTCCTGCCCCTGTTCTTCCCCGTATCACCTCTGGAGCTTGCCGTCTGCACAGCGAGCCAGCTCAGCTCTCTCACATGGCCACAAACTTGCCAAACCAAAGAAAATGAGGTTTTTTTCTAGACTGGGGAGTTGGATCAGCTTGTTCCTGAGGGCCAGCTGCAGGGAGGAGCCGAGACTGCATGGTGCAGGTTAAGAGAGAAGCCTGTGTGCAGGCAGAAGGTCACCCTGCCTGGTGGCATGGATCAGCTGGGTAGGCTGTCTTGTAGCCATACCCAAAGCATTCCTTCTTGGGTATCCACCAAGATACAAACTCAGTGAAGCTTATCCTGTAAAAAGAGCATGCTAATCTCTTTCTGCCTCTCTCTTCTGTTTTTCAATGTGGGTTCTCTGATATTTCTTTGGGGGATATTCTTTGCTTTCATGCAATTCTGTTAAAAGAGCCAGTCAAGCACAAGAGGACAAATCGGTTTAAAAAACAAATTTCATTCATCCCAGTGCTCATAAAACCATTTGTGTTATAACCTCTAAAAATGAATGGATGTCAGAGAAGCTATTCCTATTTCCTAGTCATGTGAAGTGTAGCCGCTGTCAGCGCAGGTGATCCTTCACCCTAAAATATTAAAGCCAGGGCTATGGCAAATATTATTCTTCAGTTCAGTAATTTTGTATCTCACAGCAACAGCTTCCACAAGTCACTGACTGTTGTAAATGCCCGTGTCTTACAGTAAAATGGATTTTTTAAAAAAAAAAAACTATTTTACCTCATTTGGTCTCTTAATGAAAGTCAACAAAACTTGGAAAAATTATTTCAGGGAAAACACAGGACTGCTGTATCTCTGTGGGAGAAGAAAAAATGAAAGTATATCGCTTTGGGGATGTGATTGTTTCTTGGGCAGAACCTTTTGTGCTGAAAAGTATTTCAAGGAGATGGTGCTTCAGACTCCAGCAGGGTTACGTGTTATTCTAACATTGTACAGCAACTCAGTCTGAAGCCTGGAAACCTTTCCAGGTATTTCACGGGAAAGATGCAAAATTCTGCGGCAGTGTTAGCCTTGTGCTGCTTAACAGTTAGACTGGACTTCTAGTCTTCACCCAGCAATGACGAACAGGCTTGAACTGTGCATATTTATAGGGTGTTTTGTTAGTCATCCTTTTTTTTCCTAACAAAGATTAAAGAGCTAGCCAGAACCTTGCAAGCTGCAGGATGCATTTGTTGACTAACCGTGGCAGGAGCTAATGAATACTTTGTCTCCTGCGGACACTGCTGTATAAAGAGATAACAAGAGGGAACACCAAGCGTGCCACCTTGCCCATCTACTTACAGTTACTCAGCCAGCCGTTGATTAAAGCCATCTAGTTTCGGAGGGCACCAACAGAAATGCTCTGGAATTTCACATTGAATTGTTTTAAGAAGTTCCTGCTCCAGCTGTCAACTAAGTTTCTGTAGCAGGGATGGTTGAAGGAAATGAAACTCAATTTTCCACTCATCACTGTTCACAGTCTGGTGCACTAACTTACGCTGAAATACGCTGGCCATCCTTTTCTAGAGATGGCAACCTCCAGCAGAAGGGGAGGATTGACAGTTTTGGGGTGGCATCTACCACCAGACATGAACCTCTTGGGCTCGTATGCCCACGTTGCATTATGTTAGGGTTAGGAGACTGATCTTTGTTGTATCTCACCAAGAACTTCACCAAAACTATATAAATTTTAGGCTTGTATCAGCAGAGACCGTGCTGCTTACTGGGATTTACATCCTATAGCAGATGCAATTGCCTCTTGCTTGGGGAGACAAATTCATAGGGTTTCATGGGTGCACGTTGTCTGACTGCCCCGGCAGGGGCTTCCCTCCCGACTTTAGGAAGGGCAAGGGCATGTTTTAGCTCACCTCTCCAAAGAGACCTTGCAGAACCTGCTTTTATTGTCAAAGAACCCATCAGATTTTGGGTTTTTCTCCTTTTATTATAGTATGCAGTGTTCCCTGTTTCAAGGAGTTCAAAATTGGGCTTTCTGGTGATGTTAACCTTTCTTCACATGTAAGGCAGAGTTTAAAGTACTTTTATTATTGAAGGTATTTTTCTGCTTATTCACAGAAGTGGAAAGAGGGGAAGGCTTTTCTGTCAGGTCCATAAAATAAATTCAAGTCAGGCAGGTTTTGAAGCTTCTAGAAAACCAGAGGAATGTGTTGCTGTTAAAAGATTAGTTTCACTGATGGTCTGCATGCCCTGCTGTCAGTCATTAAGGTTTTTGTCTTCTTCAGGATCTGGTCCCCAGGAATAAATAAATCACATTCATTTTGCAGTCTAGATACCATTTGGCATTTTGAAGAGGTGTAAGCATATAGCTTTCATGAAACAAAGTATTGTTTAATCTTAACAGAAACCTTGCAACATGTAAGAGAATATTTTACAAATAAAAATCCAATGAATACCTGTTTTTCAAGATTTGCCATTTCCTGTAAAGCACAATTGATTCAAGTCACTCCTATATGGCCTGTTCTGTAGTGACTTGCCCATTGTGAAGGGCTCTGGCTGAAGCTCACCCTCATCTCCTGCAAATTACTCTAGTCCATTTCAGACGTCTTTGGTTTGTGTCTTGATGGCTGGCAATGCAGCCAAAGTTACAGAGATGACAGTTGCCTATCAAAACTCCTTTATAGCTTTACGGTTTGTCAGTTTACTGTGGGGTTACTTACCATTGCATTGCTTTGGTTTTCTGGTAGCTTTTTAGTATTTCCTACTAGTGTGGAAAACCGAGGTTATTCATTCATTGAAAATGTCAATATAGCTACTGTATCATTATCTTAATAACCTGGGTCAAATGCAGTACTCGTGGGCTGCTACAGATCAGTCCCACCTTCCTCATAGCTCTCTGTCAGAGTGCGTGGCCTTCAGCCTCAGAAAATGCTGGGCAATTGAAAATGACTTTACTTCCATGCAATTTCCCTCTCTGAAATGGCTCTTGCTTTCTGCACCACCGCCCATCGCATACAGCTAAATGAACAAACATGAAACTGTTGTGCGTATCAGTATGATGCACATGGCAGAATGTGTCATGTATAATCTGGAATTACCAGCAGACATTTATCTGCCCTTTTTCTGTTTGCTTGTTTGTTGATAGTTTTTCTCTCTGTGTGTATATGTTTATTTGAGCTACAGGTATTGTATATGTTACATTTTTTTCTAAACAAATCTAATGCAATTGATTCATTCTGTTTTGAGTGGCTTCTCCTCCCTCCACTATATAAGCATGTAATAATAACTAAATAACAAATTTTATAACAAGTCAAATAAGTGTTGTTTAAAGTTCTCATTTGAGAAAGTGGTCTCTGCAGGTGCTATATTTTTCTTTAAAACTGTTGGCTGGCAGCATGAAGTAAAAATAAAAAAGTGAAAGTATGCATTTTTGAAAGAGTTTGAGGTACAGAAAATAACACTTCAGGAATAATTTTGTTTTAATAACCTTCATTCTTAGAAGAATTGCACCCTATGGTTCTTTGCTGTTGCTCTGTGATCGTGGTTTTTTTTCTAGGAGGTAAGCGTGGAGACCTTACCAGTCTTTGCCTCATGTTCACCATAATACCAGTCACTCCTAAGTTCTAACACGGTAAGGAAGAAAAGACTTGGTCCAAGAACTAGTAAACAGTGAAAAATACTCTGGAGAGGGACGAATGTTTCTGCATTCTTTTTCTTCAGCTCTTGGCAGAAAGCATGACAGTGGCTTATATGCATTTTTCTTACTTCCATTTCTCTTGCTGGTAGCCATTAATGCTGTTACTTCCATTATCATGTTTGAATTAGTGTGCCTTCCTGAAAGAAGTTTCTGCTTCACATAGCAGTATAGTTTTAATATGCTTCTGGTCAAGGCAGGATTGTATTTTTTCTCTTGAGCTTTCGGCTACCCTATAGCATTTGGGTTATGCTAAATATAGTGTTTGTTGGAGGCCTTCTGAATTAGAAAATAGTCTGGTTATCTGAGCTGCAACCTAAAAGCAAACTCCTACAACAAGAGCTTTTATGAACATGTTGCTGTCAAATAGCAGAAGTCACTTAGAAATCATTTCTTCTTCTGAGGTGGCTTTAAGAAACAGGTTGCCATGTGTCATGGTTTAAACCCAGCCAGTAACTAGGACCACACAGCTGCTCGCTCACTCCCCCCAGTTGGGATGGGGGAGAGAATCAGAAAAGTGAGAAAAAACTCATGGGTTGAGATAAAGACAGTTTAATAGGTAGAGCAAAAGCTTCACGTGCAAGCAAAGCAAGGAATTCATTCACTGTTCCCATGGGCAGGCAGGTGTTCAGCCATCTCCAGGACAGCGGTGCTCCATCACCCTAAGGCAAATGCCACCACTCCGAACGTCCCCGCTTTCCTGCTTCCTCCCCCAGCTCTATACGCTGAGCATGACATCACATGGTATGGAATATCCCTTTGGTCAACTGGGTTCAGCTGTCCCAGCTGTGTTCCCTCCCAACTTCTTGTGTCCTCCCAGCCTACTCACTGGTGGGGCAGTGTGAGGAGCGGAAAAGGTGCCTTGAGAGCTTAGCAACGACTAAAACCACCCATGTGCTACCAACATCATTCTCACCCCAAATCCAAAACACAGCTCTAACCCAGCTGTCAGCAAGAAAGTCAACTTTGTCCCAGCTGAAACCATGACAGGACAAATATGTGGCTTCTCTGACATCTCTTTTCACTAAAGTTAACTATGCAAGTCTGACCACTGCTTTCAAGAGCAACATTCAGTCTTTGAACACTGGACTTCAAAGTCCTATAAACATATGTTTCAGTTATGTGACACAGTAACACATGTCATGATTCCCTGACCACCTTTGCATTTTGTGTACAATCCCTCTGCATTACTAACCATAAACACGTGAGGTCAGATAGTTGATCCATGCTCTTATTACTGCTGAGTTTTTTGTGTTTGCTTTCCAAGGAAACTATCTAGATGTATTTGGTGTTTAAAAATTGCTTGTAAACATGTAAAAAGTTATTACTATGCAGATTTGGTATCCATGGTCTTCCATTTTGCTTGATTTTTGGGGCTTTCTGAGGACTTTAGCTATCGTTCAAGTGCTGGAAACCCACGACTCAGCTAAGCTCTTCACACCTGTGTGAAGGCAGCCACATCATGTAAGACTGTCGTCTCGTTAGATAATCAGTTGACCGAATACATCATTACTTACAAACTCATTGTAGAGAAAAATCTCTTTTGATTCTGATCTGTGGTTCAGCTGTGATACCAAACTTAAAATCAAGCAAGTGTGTATATATGTTGGATGACTGACTTCTGAACACAGGCCAGACAGAAGCAATTTGCACATTGAAATGTGACAAGCTCACAGTGTAGAATTTTAATCGATGAGACGTTTTAGCTCATCTCCATATATTATTTATGCTTGAAGACTAATATCAGCTTGAAATATGGCAAACTTGCTCTTCCCAGAGGAGAATTTGGAGAGAATACATAAAGAATCAGGGTGATGAGGTTAGACACAGCGAGGAACACTCTGCCCCATTACACCGTTAATCAAACTGGTTGTTTATGGCAAAAAGTATCTCTGTTACTACCTTTAGTGTAGTATAAACCTTCCAAAGTACTTGCACTCTTCCAATTTCTCTTGTTAGAATTGAATTCCAGACACAAGACTACCTCTGGGCCTGCAGTGCTTTGCTTTATGGGAATTAATTACCTCGCTACTCTAATTTGTGAGGTTAACTGACTGTTGTGTGGAATAGTTGCACTGTTCTTCACTGTGTCAGAGAACTTTCCTTGCAGCCATCACCTTTTGCAGGACTCTGATGGAAATATCACAGGTCACCTCACAGCACAGCGTATGTTACCCAGATGCCCAGAGGGATATGTGTTTGGCAACTGCAGAACATGTTTATCTTCCTGAAAGTACCAGGACAGCATCCTTTGACCATCATATTGTATATGGGTATCGTCAGTCATTGCCAGTACTTTTCGTACATGTCATATGAAACTCAGAGTTTAAGTTTTCTAAACTTAATCAACAAATATAAATTAAAATATTTTATAATAAAAAGGAATTCTTATATAGTAAAAAGAAACCTGTGTTCATAAAAGGAACATTGAGATCATTGGAAACTTCAAACATGAATTTGAGGCAGAGAATGATTGACTTGTATTAATAGGGGGAAAAACTTTATTCCCAGCTGGAGAGGAAACAGCACTGGCAGAAAATCTTTGAAGCATTTGTTCATAACAGAACAATCTAGTCTTTGGGGTTCTGTTAAATGAATTAAAATCAGCTTCCTTTCTCTTAACATGCTGAATTAACAATAAGAGATTAACGGTACCGAGACAGAATTCTAAGAGTTCTGACTCGGTTAGCTCTTTGTAAGTGGATAAACTTTATTTTGGCCAGTGTTGAACAAGTAACTGATTACAAATAAGTAATTCAAGATGAAGAAGGGGGTTTTACTCGTAAAAAGTTCAACTGCATTATTTAAATACATTCCATACATTCTTCTCTCCAGTGAGTGGGGGAGGAAGAAGAGGTGCTATGGCTGTTCTCTCTTTGAATGTGGTTAAAAATCTCTTAACTATCATTATAAATCCAGGAAAGGGGTAAGTGAATGAGATTCTTCTCAAATTTCCAAATATTTTATCTGAGAACTCAGGCTATTCCAGACAGTCTTCAAAGAATGGTAGGTTATTAATACAGAAACTGCAGAAGCCGTGTCTGTGGTTTGGCACTAGCAAGTTGAAAAAAATGGTGCCGGTGGTTGTATTTATCACAGTGAATAATTGCTAATCATCAATGAACGACTTAGGCTGATAGTGAGCTTGAACCATCTTCAGGCTGCAGTTTCAAAGGTACCTTATACAATACCTGAGACCCAGAGTGTGTGTGTGTGTGGAATTGCAGATGAATATTGCTGCATCAGTGGATTGGCTGATGCTGTTTCTTATTCAGATCATAGCCTGCACAACTGGTAGCATGCCCCATGAAAGAAATTATTATAATTGTCATAATAAAAATAATTTGACAGATCGCTTTTTTATAGTCAGCAGTCCATAATGATTTGGTGTAGTGTGCTATAAGCCGGTTAGCTCAAATACACTTATTTGAAATGTAAGTAGGATTTTTTTAGGGGCTCATAACTCGATATGCATTCAGATCGTTTTTTAAACTGCATTAATACTTTACGCAAGTCATCACATACTGCTCCTTGGGGATTTAGAAAGACAGTAATTACATTGTAAACATACACTCATTATTGAAATCACTTGTTGCAGCTTAACAGTGTCCATGCAGATTTGTCACTTCTTTCTGAGGGATTATGTGAACTTAATTTTCAGGTTTTCAGTCCACCACCCGTTACAATTGCTAAGCTCCACTGTAGAAACACAAGGTAGTTTGAGTAATCTGTATCGGGGGAACTGTCCCTGTTAAATAGAGAACAGGTGCTAGGGAGACACTGTCCTAGGAGTCTGTGATGGAGTTTTCATAGATTATTTAAGACTTTTTTTTTTTTCTCCTGTATAGTCTTAAAGCAATTGCAGCTTAGCAGTTCCGTTCGATGACCGCTATGCCCAGGTCAGGATGGTGCGTTTGGGCAAATGCTGAGGCGAAGAGCCAGGCAGCATGCAAGTGGTCAAACATTCAAAAATAGGTGAAAAAGAATAAGGAAGGAGAGAAACACATAGCACCTCTCTCCTCATCACATCACATGTAAGTTAAGCTATATATCATCCTCTTATGTCACATGGGAAATATGAAATATTTAAAAGGCATTGTGAGAATATTGTAGTTGTAAAGGATACACTCAATGATTTTTAAAATTTTTTTAATTGAAATAAATCAATTAATAAAATTCCCCCAAAACCAAACATTTAAATTGGGTGCTTCACGTGCCTGTTCTGGATTTGAGTATCCATTTTCCTTTCAAAAACCCAATTTGTGACTTGAACACCATTCAGAACAAATAATGAAGCCATTTTTGAAGGCAGTTGGAAATTGTCATGCAAGAGTATCTGGTGCTCTACGTAAATTACATTGTTTATGGAAATTATGAGAAAGAATAGAATTAAAAGCAAACAAATATGAGACAAAGATGAGAATAGTTGTATGGAAGTTCTACATAGTAGAATGTCTACGTAGGTCAGCTAACTACAAGGACAAGCACAGGAACTAGGAATTGTATGAATGATCCCTCTATATACCACACGCTTGCCATATGCCCCCCAGCTTCTGGCAACTGATGACTTAGGGATTTAGTGGATCAGAGCTTGCATTTGGACTGTTTTGTTTGTTAGCTCTTGATGGACCTAGTAGTATGTTTTCCTTGTGAGACCCTTTCTGCTTTCGAGTAGTGACAGAGAATGTAGTTGCATGGAGAGCTACCTTCTGCACATCTGACTTCTGATGAGCAGTTGGGTACCTTGTCATTTTTAATATTGTGAGACATGGTGAAAATCATTCTCTGTTCACTTTCTGTGTTTGTCCCACATCTGAAAAGTTTGTGTGCTACTGGCTCATCCAGGGAGTTTGTAAGTTTTTGTGAATTCAGGATGATTCCTAGTATATTGTGAAACAGTGGAAATAATTTAAAATAATACTTGGAATTAAGGCTGCATAATCCTTTTATTTGGTTAATGAGTTTTCCAAATTAGGAAGGTATCTACCAATAGTCTTACAGTAATTTGGATGTGTTTCTGACTTGAAAAAAATGGATTTGAATTTAAAACCGTGGTTCAGATCTGCCTCTGGATTTATCTTGGCTATTATAAAAACAAAGGCAGAACGCTCTGTGTTTGCGTTTAGCATTGCCATTGCCAACAAGCTGATGAGAATCTGGATTTATTTTTGGAACTTGTGTTAGGAATACTTAAGTTAATTATTATTGTCGCTAAATCTATCGGTAGTTGAACTCTTTGCTTTGTAGTTCTTGTGGAATTATCAGCAGCAGCTCTTTTGAAATTTCACATTTGCTTGGGAACAAACCAGACTGAGTAAAATGCTATTGTCAGGCAACTCAGGACAATGAAAATCTCAGTCTGAGAAGTGATATTTAATTACTTACTGCCTAGACAAGCTTGTAAAACAAATTTAATTACGTGCAACAGACAAGTTGCTGACCTCCACTTAAAATCCTGTGTACACAGGGTGACCTGTGGGTCTGACCTGAGATTGAAAGGGGAAAAAAAAAAAAAAAGACCCAAGTTTCCTCTTGCATGCCACCAAAGAGCATCTGCACTTTGTAGCCTCTCTGGGGAAGCAAATGCATTTGCTGCCTGCCCCATTGTCATGACAGAGAAGCCAAAAGAGAAATTTAACCAAGATAGAGGTTGAGATGAGTCAAAGTGGCTCTGACCACAGGAACGCTGAGTTCAGTGCTCTGGTTGAATAGATACGCTATGTTCTATCTGCTAGTTCCTATGTTCAGATATGCCCCAAAATATTAGTTACGGGAGGCTTTATTTTCATCCTGTTGTATAAAGAGAAGCCTCCTGTTGAATGATGGTGATGAAGATGGATAGTTTAATTGCTGATGGGCTCTCATGACATGGAACTAAATTCAGGTCTGCAGGTGCCTCTGCAGGAGGGAGTGGGTTGTTCATGTGTTTACCTCTGTGCTACAGGACTGCATTGCAATCCATAGGTAAACATGCTTGCCCAGGCTGAGCATCTCTAAGGCACAAGCACAGTGCAGTCACCCAGAGCTTGCTGTGAAATTGGGCTGTAAATGAGGGGAAGGTGGCTTGGAAAGTGCAAAGTAGACATGCAGTATCTTTTCAGGGAGCTAAGAAAGCAAATACATCCTGGGAAGCTCTTTGTGTACAGAAGTGGAATCAAAACCTTGCAGTGAATGCCAAGGAATAGAAAAGTCCCCCAGCTAGCGGCCTGGGAATGAAGAGAACAGATTATGTTGTTGCAGATGGAGGGCTAGCAGTTGAGGTTGCGAAGGTGTTTCAGTGCTTTTGCCTTTGCTTTTTGCTGAAGTTCTGATTCCAGTCTCCTATGTAAGGATCTGACTCCCAAACTCAAGCAGATGCAGCGGGGCAAGCTGCAGCATTTCTCCCTCCCCGGCAGCAGCTTTGCCCCTGTGTCGGAAACAGCAGCGCACCAGCCAGGGCTGCTGCCAGGTCACCTCTGCTCCTCAGCTGCTTCGCTTTACAGCCCAGGGTGGAAATGTAAACAGCCACCTATGGTGTTTATATTACAGTGTGGCACTTCGTCATAAGTGCTTGCCAACTTCAGTTTATATTGAATTCATATATAGACCTTATGATTATATTTTGGCATGAAATTAGCCAGCAATATATGCCTTGCCTGAGAGATAAGCAGCTACCTGCCGGTGTCTTAGGTGTTTGCCTGTCCTTGTAACTGATGGAATTCCAGGAATACATATACAGTGAGAGAGAGATGCAACCCTGTAGAGTTACCGTTGCTACTCTTGGCATATCTGTAATGCACATGTACACACACAGGAAAAATACATATAAAGAGATACATATGAATATAGGAAACTGCAGCTTTTTTTCATAATCCTATATTGTATGTTTCTGTCCTTGTCTGTGTATTTTCCCTATAAGATACAAGTTTGTTTTCCCCAATATTAAACTGCTAGATCAAAAATCCTTATACATCACTACTGAAGATTGAGATAAATATTATGGAGAAACCAAATTGAACAATAAAATACTATTCCTCCCAGGAAAGTTGGGAAACTTTATAGATCATCTGCTGCAGATATTGCTCATTTTTACAAGGAGGCAAAAATAACTGTGGTGTTACTTACTGAGGGAAAATAACAAATCTTTTTTTTTCACTGAAACGAACTTAGATGAATTTCCAGGGAGAAATAGTGCAGCAGGAATATAGTGCTACCATTTTTGAAAGCCATATATGACAGTCCAGTGTTATATCTGAAAGCTGTTCTCCTTATTTCCTGTCCTCTGTATAATTTTGGCATGCCTTTTGTTCCTCTCTCTTTATAGTGGTTCTACTTTAAATGAGCTCTGCAGAAAAGTTTGCTGTCAAGTCTGGGAAAGATAATGCAACACCTTAATTTTCCACATTACAAAATGTTCTGAAATGCTTGCAGAGGGATCCCAGTTCGTGTATCGAGTCAGCTGCAGTAATTAGGGCATGATGCAATTGTTTCTTTATGGGCCTGCAGCCATCCCAAGAACCACGGAGGCTCATTCCTTGTAAAACGTTGCTTTAACCCTTGGCCAGGTGGGTGTCATGGGTTTTGTTCAAACGCTTTGGGCTCCGTGACAACTGGAGTCACAAGACCCCAAGTCACTCTGATCACAGGACTGCAGTTCAACATGTCCCTCTCTAAACCTTTAGCAAGACCAAACACTGTTCAAGGAATGTGATTTTTGGGTTGTGGGTTTGGGGGTTTTTTTTGCTACAGAAGGATATAAATACCGTTCACAGTACTCTACTCGATGAATCAGAATCTGAAACTATTTATTTTGGCCAGCCTAATATGTTGTCATCCTCTCTTTTCCTTCTGGAAAATTTTGGCCTTTCCACGAGTTCAATCCCATGAGGAGCATCGTTTCTGACTGCTGAGAAGAGCAGTAAAAATCTGCAAAGCTATCTTCACAAGGATTTTAGAAAGAAGTCAGTTATAAAGTTGGTGATTTGTGCTATGTGCTTCTTGTCTCAGGATGACAATATTTTTGCATTTTTAAAGAATATAATAAACTCTGTTCACAGACACACTTTAAATTTGGATGTTATGCTTCTAAGCATTTGTCTGCCCTCACTAAGGTAGCATGTCTAGCTGGTCTTTCTTTCTGACTTTTATGGAAAAAGGTTTTTGGAAATTGAAAGGTGCTTTGGGGTGGATTTTTTGGTTTGTTTTTACTTCAGAAGAGCTCAGACAGGTTAATGGGGAAGTTTTTGCAGGTTGTCCATGTAGAAAATATTCTTGCACAGTTAATGTCTTTTCTCAGAAGCCTGCAATGATTACTTTAGGCTTTGTCTTCTTTCCTGAATATATTCATCAGCTAAAGACCACGTTTACTTGCTTTGCAGCTCTTTTCATGCCTTTGACTACTCAGGCATAAAGAGGATGTGTTATAGTGATCCAAATCCAGATTCAAGATTAACCTATTTTGTCAACATTTCTGTTGCCTTCTGGCAACATAGGTATTTATGCTGAATCTTCTGTGTATGGAGTAGGAAGGTGGTGTCTCTCCTACTTTCCAAACATGAGTTGCACATTTTTGCTTTTTCCTTAAAAAAAGGCAGAGAGGACTTGTTGAACATGTCTTCCCAAAGGTGTGAATGGCCAGTTCTTTAAAAATCATTTTGTTAAAACAAGATGCAGGCATTTTTGTGCTCCCTCTGCACTCATCACTATCTCAGATAAAAACCTGACCTGAATAGATATGTGCCAGAACTGTGTCGCCAAAGATTGAAGTCTGAATAGTGGGAACAGATTGAGGGCTTTCACTATCTGTTTTCTTTCTTTGTTCTTCTACTAAATATCAATTTACTCTGATGTTCTTCATTACCTCTAGATTAGCCAAAAGCTGCTTTAACTATGTCATTACTAGCAAACAATGGGTATTGTATAGATTTATAAATAAGCACATGTAAATTAAAACATCTGAAAGTCTACACAGTGTTCGCATATAGGACTTTCTGGCATTAAATATCTTTGTAGTAGCATTTCACCCTTTTTTACGTCATGCTTAAGGCACATTCTCCAGCAGCAAGCCTGTATTTGTTATTGATTTTGTTTAATTTTCAACTTTGGACCCAAGCTGTTTAAACAGATTACTCCCTGCTTTTATCTGAGTCAACTTCCTCATGCTTTCATCAAAGCAAAAGAGATTATTTGACTTTTCTCTCCTAACACAGCATTACAAGAGAGTTGTATGTTAAGTGACAGTGATGGATTCTGTATGAGGGAATGACCACTGTCTGCACGTAAGTCCTCTGTAATAGTTCCCTGGCAAAGACAAAAATATCTCGTTCTTATTTATTTGGAGGCTGTTTATTAATATTCATTACAATAGTATTTACTCTTTAACTGAAGCTAATACATTTCAGAACTAGATTAGGTGAAGGTATGTTTGAATTGCAGTAATGGTGTGCTGGCATAATGAGTTTGTAACCTGGCACTAATCCTGTACCTTAAGCAACAGTTTTTTTCTCTTTGCTGGGCACACAGTATTTGTGAACTGATTAATACCCGGCAATAGGAGGACACCTCTTCAGGCTGACTTGCAGTGCAGTTGTGAGAAGTGAATAGTAACGAGCACCAACACAAGCTCTCAGCACACACAAGGTTTTCTGGTGGGAGCACAATCTCCTTTTATCCCTGGCATCTTATTTATAAGAAAGTTAAGATGGGAAGTAGTGAATTAAATAATTTCTCAATCAGCTAAATCTGTGGAAAATACTTGGAAGACTCTGCTGGGTACATACAGAAATCCATCTATGTTTATGTTTCAGTTCTCTCTACAGGAGTGGTTGAGTTATAGGTGTAGAATACGGGTTCTCTCAATCAGGGTAGCAGGTAAAATCAATATGGACAACATCAGATGCTTTGGAGATATACAGCATCGTGACTACAAAGGCACTACAGTGACTGTAGTGTTGGCAGATTGCGTGTGCGTCTCCTTCTCTGAGCTCTCTTGGGTTTTGTGCTCCAGGCTGAGTAGGTGAAGTGATAAAATACCTTCTGTATATTCTCAAGACACTTATTCCTAGAGAGGAACCACAGATATTTTTTACACTCATTTAAGCTATGGAAAGAGGACTTCAAACTGGAGCAAACGAGAGCTCCCAGACAGAGTCTCAATTCACAGCTGAGCGGGCAGGGAAGCCCTTGCAGGGTTTTCATGCAGGAGGCACATGACTCCCTGCGAGCGATGCAGATGTATTCGCTCCTTGTTACCGCCGGGATTTTCTTCGCATAGTTGTCCTTCTGAAGAAACAGTACTTTATACAGTGACCTCAGTGTCGTTAGCCCGGAGAGAGCGATGGTGCAGGTGATCTCGGGCTGGCTGCGCTAAATCCCAGAAGCCCACCACAAAGTCGTCCTCTCAGTGTGGGTCAGGGATTCCTCCCACAGAGGGTGGCCTGGACGGAGCCCAAGTGAAGGAGGGGAGTGTGCAGGAACAGGAGCTGCAATAAACTCGGGAACGGCGCAGGAATAAAGCATTCTCGTCTGTTTAAATTTTTCATGTTAGCTGCTTAAAAAGAGCTGCTGGAAATGATCACGGCACTTGCAACTATCGGAGGAGTGTTTCTGGTACGGCTCAAAATTGAATACTAATTGGTTGTATTTCTGTAGGAAAATTGGCGCAAGGCTGAAATTGCTCTACTACTAAAAGATTCTGTGCCTCAGCACTTGCTTAGCTGTGTATAGACTAACATCTGGACACATTGCAGACTTATTTGCAAGCAGCAGTAGCTCTATATATACTTCTTCGCTATAAAAATTCTACTGCTTCATTTCTGTAGTTGTTGGCGCCTATATACATGCAATCACAAGTTATCTTTCATCACAATGTATTTCACAGGCAAGATATGGATTAAAAAAGCGTCAATCCTAAATTTAGAACATCACTCCTTATGCAGATGCTGAATTGTTGTTTCTCTGTTAGTGGTAAATAAACAAGTTAGGAAGTAGCTAAGCTTTTTGCTGGCCAAATTAGATCTGGTTAAGTTAATCACAAGTTACTTGTGTTTATCCTTCACAGCACGTCTGTTTACTGAGAGTTTTGTGTGTATCCTGAGAATAGGAAAAAAAAAAAAAAAAGGAACTGAAAACTTTTTTTGTTAGCATTGGGAACTGATATATTTTTGAAGTTTTTGCTTATACCATGTAATGGTATATAAAATAGGATCACAAACAGTGATTATAATGATCTGAATAGGCTCACTTTATAATATGCAGCAACATATCTACTTTCTTTTTCTGGTAAAAATATACCCTTAAGTCAAAGCCTTTCTCTAGCATAAATGTCTAGAATCTTATTAAAATCTGATCTCATTAAGTGTGCCATCAGTATTAAAATAGTGTATCCTAAATCTCAGTAATTTAGAAGTGATCTGTGCCTTAAAAGATGAAATGAGAAACTTGCCAATTAGTATAAATGTCTTAGTGGAGCAGAAAGTGACTTCAAAGAACTTGATTATATATTTGGGGGAGTTGATATATATCTTCTCTTTTTTTCTGAAGTACTTCCAATTTGGAGACAACTTTTAAAACTTTTTTAGCATAATATTGGGACATTCGAAGCTCCTTTATTACTTTTGTGCAAACCAAATGTAAGAGGAACATTTGAAATATTTGAAAAGATTTTAAAACAATCTGTTTAGGGTTTAAAGATGAAAGGATTGAAAATGAAATGCAAAGTCTTAGTCTGCTTGTGCTCTTCTGCTGCACCACTGTTTTCTTCTACGTGTGCTGTGTGGGCCAGTGTTTGATGCAGCATTTAATCACGTTACCCAAGCCCTTTGGTATGGCAAACCTGACTATGAAAACGTCGTGTTTTGTGCCTGTCTGATCATCTCTGCTCACCTTTGCAAGATGTTTGGGCCCGTCTTGCAACGAGATGGTGTCAAACAGCGCTACAGAGTCCAGTAAACCTTGAATTCCTAACCTCCATCAAACTGGCAAGAAACTGAAGCCTCGAGCCCTGCACAGACGGCTCCCTCCATCCGCAAGCAGCATCCCAGTCTTGGGCTGCTTTAGTCCCGTTGACGATTGTACCTAGGAGCAGCTGGCATTTCCAGCTTCCAGTCCTCCTCATTTGTGTTGCGCAACATCTGGCAACCACAAAAGTTTTAATAGAAAGTAGCATTAGAATAGAGAGTCACATGCTGCATAAGGGATAGCTTGGAAAGAAAGCAAGTATTGTATCCTCTTGTGTGCGACATCCCCATACTGCATCCTGGTTCTCCTCTTAACAGATGCAGCCTGTTTTTAAATTTGGGTTATTTTGGTGATTCTTTAATTTCTTTTTTTTTTTTTTTTACCAATGTTTCCTAGTTTCCACAGAAATCTAAGCAACGCTGAGGCTTGTTTTGGCCATCCTGCAAGGGACACTGAATGAGTAATTCAGACTTAAACCTTTTGACTATGCCACTGGATACTGATAGTGTCAGTGGGATTCCTTATCACTGCTAAATGTCCTTTGTGTTTTCTGCTGGAGCGGGAAGTAACGAAAGAGCAGTACATCAAAGTAAATGGTGTGTTTTTGTAACACCATGTGTATAAATATTGGTGCAGCGGTGGTAGGTTCCATATTAAGTGCCAGCAAAAGTTTTCTAAAAACCACCTCGGAGCTGTAGGTCCAAAAATGCATGGTAAGGCAAAAAGGTGAATAAACCATTTAAATGGTGCAGGGTGAAGTGGGGAGAGGGGACATAACTACAGTCTCATGATCTGCTGTGGGAGCAGGAGGAAGCCTAGATGTATTTAAAATAAACTTAAGTAAAGAGAAGAGGGGAAAAAAAGTCTCTTTTCCATCTCATGATGTATCAAATTCTTCCCTCAGTAGCCTTTTTTAATCCTCCAGCATTTTTAGAAATTATTGTTTTATGAAAAATGTAAAGGTAATTATATATAGTGGGTATTTATTATAAACTTACACATAATTATGTAGTTTTCAAAGACAGGATAAAAGCCATTACAGAAATAAGAAAACATTTTCTATCATCTCTAATAATGTTTTCCACACCCCTCCATTTCTAAATAGAAGTGAATTAGATCAGCATGAGGAAACTGTTCATACTGGTTCTCAGCTGTGCATGTGTCAGTGGAGATAAATTTCATGTCCTCAAATATTACTCTTTCCTGAGTACCAGTTTGCACACACCTTAAATACCAGTTTTGCCAAAACCAAAGCTTTCTGGGGTGTTTGCTCACTTAGCAAGGTTTTGAGGTTTTGCAAAGTGTTTGTACAAGGAGATTCAAGGCCCACGTAACTAAATAAAAATAGCCCCAGCTGTTCTAAGTGGCAGCTTTTCCTTGCCTTGTTTTTGGAGGAGCAAAGGTCAGGGATGTACATTTATTTTCATCATTGGTGCAGGTTTTCGGTGCCCTTTCAGTCCTGTTTCTGTCCGCTGGCCAGCTGGGTCGTTAGTGGCTGATGGCCGAGGAGCAGAATTTGCCTTTCTGATCAGACTGGTTGGTGCACCTTGCGTGACATGAGTCTCCTGGAGCTGGAAAAGGGCAGCTGGAAGCCCAGCTTTTGTACTGGTGTCACTCAGTTTTATAATATGTACCAAATCTGAGTAGGCTTTCACTCGATTTGTAGGTTTGGGGCATATTAGATGTTGTTTCTATCAGATTTATTTATCCCTCAGCCCAGAAAATTGGGAAAAATAAAATATCCTGCCTCTTCCCTCAAACCATCGTTATTCAAGGCTTTATGTGGAGTTTTGATGAAGCATTTTTGTGCAGGTGTGTTTTCTAGAAAGGGGGAAAAAAACCTGTTTCTTTTTTTTTTTTAATTTGTGTCAGCCTAAAAGCTGGTTTTGCAGACAAACTGCTTTTGCTTATTCACTTTTTGTAAAAATGTGTTTGTGTGAGGGCTGCAAGGGCCTTCTTGATGACCTCCACAGGGCAGGACCCTCTGTGCCTTTGCATCACACACTGTACATTGCAGAAGACGCCTCTGGCTTATTGTAACACTGGTTTTCCGTTAAATATCAGACTATGAAAAAAGTTTAAAGAAAATGTCTTTGGGAATAGTAAATGACAAACTTCTCCAAACATGGTTTACGAGAGCCTTGCAGCCAATCTCCTAAAAGAAGCACCTGCAGTCGGGCTTTATAGCTGATACACAAATAGTTGGCAGACAAAAACCTTGCTAGGATTTCAATTTACAACCCGTGATACATAGGGTTCTTTATTCCTTGTAATGCTTTAAACTGAAATTGAATTTTAAATTAACTTGACACTGTGCTGTTTTCAAGTCAGATAAATAACCATGTTTCTTTTCCTTCTTTTCAAAATATATTTGATATCTTACTATGAAAGTATTTCCAGAATTGATATTAATATTATACATTTGCCTGTCCTTACTTTCCTTAGGAAAAAAAAAAAAACGAAAAAAAAAAAAGTGAGACATAACTGTGTTGCTGTAAGAAGCATTGTTTGCACTTTGACAATTATATGGTTTTGTAGTTTAAGAATTTTCCAGTTTTATTGCTGTTGCTCACTGTAAAAACTTGTGGCTTATTTCTGTGGTTTTTCACACAACTTTGATCAAACACTGGCCTTCAGAGTTACATTCTTTGGGCTTCTGTGGGTGTAGGTAACTTCCATTTGCTTTAATTCATCAGAGGACCACATTCTTCACTTCAGTGCCCCATTTACACCTTTAATGAATCAATGTTTGAAATCCCCAAACTATCATAGTTTGGGATGCTTTGTTTGGTATTTTTGAGTGTTTGCATTTTTTTGAGCAGTTGGACCCACAGTGTGCAGGTGTAAGTGCTCGTATAACACACCAGGTAGTCACCAATGTGGTCAGTGGTGTCTTAATCTGAAACCTGATAGCATAAATCTTTTTTTACGCTTGCTAATGATACCAGTAGGAAAAATATCATAAAAGCACTGCTTTATAAAAAAAAAATTTTTTTCTACGCATTTTTAAAGAAAAGTAAAGAAATACATTTCTGAATGTGCATGTATAGTGGAAAGGAAGACTTTTACAGTAGAATTGTTTTATGGGTTTTTTCCTAATTCTCACATTTATAAGTGAATAAGTCTTTCTCATAAAACGGTATCTGAAAGAGCTTATACTGAGGGACGTACAATAGCATAATTCACAATGTCGGCACGCTGGGGCAAAGTGTATTTCTTCTTTTCCTGGTAAAATCTCTGGCTAACACCATGGGTCATATGTGTCACTTGAAATAAGGTATTGAACTACATTCCTCCCTTCCTCCCTCGCTCGCTCCCTTCTCCCCCAGGAAGGTGTTCTCCCAACATCTCCCATTTCGTACCACCCTGTTTCTTGCAGGGCATTAGTGTTCCAGACAGAGTTTCACCAGCCCTGAGGCTTTAATAGTGGTCAGGACAGGCAGAAGGAAAAATTACCAAATACTTCCCCTCATAGGTTTAGGGTTGGGATTGTAACCAGTGGCTTTTGGGACTATATTAAAGGTCACTGTTTTTCTTGCCCACTCTTTCCCTGTTCCCTTGCAAGCCAACAGCAGTATGACCCGAGAGAGAGCCTGACCCTGTTTTTATTACCAAGCACAATGAAGAAATATTTGGAATATTTCATTTCCATGAGTGTATAAATGAAGGAGAAAAAAAACCCTCTATCTTTAAACTGGACAAGAAGTTATGCAGACTTGCCCGACTCAGCCAGAAATTCTCTTAGGCAAAGGAATGCCACACAAAATTGGAAAATTCCCCTTCACTCAAATAAGAGTGAAATACCAGAGCCTTAGTTCGGTTGCTTTTCACTGTCTTATATTCCCATCATCTCTCCTCTCCCTTTCCCCCACCACTCCCCCGAGGTATTCAAATGGAAAGGCTTTCTTTCAAAGGTATTTGCACAAAGAAGGCTTTCGGCAGCAGATGAGATTTCTTCTGATCAAAAGCATCTTAGTGTGCTCTGATCTTTCCCCAGAACTTAGCTAAACGTGCAGAAAAAGGACTCTTGCTCAGTACCCATTGCAGTTCTGGATCATTTTTGTGGACGTTGTCATTGCATATTCCAGGGGCGTGCAAGTGTGCGAATGTAGGCATATTTGTTTGAGTCTTGGCCAGGATATATGCCAAAGAGATTAGACTTCATCTTTCATCCCGGGGAGAAGAGAGCCTAAATGGGTTTATCATGGGGTTTTCATTCACTCTGTCATTTCTCCCTTCTTTATAGTTCATTGCTAGACTTCTAATTTTTCCCGACAGCAGCGCACACCCCTGCAGCTGGCACTGCATAATGATTCCCTCCTCCTAGACTGACACAAGAGGGGATGCATAAATCTCCTGCCATCAGGGTGCCTCCTTTAGCAGGCACTGCCCCCTCTCCCCCCTGCAAAAAGATCTGGCCCCTCCACAGCACTCTCATTTACCACCTACTAGCTTTGCCCGCTGAGCCAAGATGCTGCCCATGACCATTATCCTGCCTGTGTTAAACATTGGGAATGGTTCTTTTCTGACAAAAATACAACCATTTTTTTTTTCTTCTCCTAATGACAATTATTAGTGGAAATTGGAGCGCCTTTGGCAATTGTATTTGACGCAAACGTTACGCCGTACAGCAACCAGCTCCCATGAAAAGCAAGACCTGCCTGATGGTTTGAATTAGGAGCTGGTGGATGAGGAGGACTATCAGGAGCAAGAATTTTGACCGAAGTACAGGCAGGTCTTTAGGAGGTCTTAAGTTAGAGATCCCCGTGGTCTCTGAGGCCCTGTATTAATTCAAAATGATTGCTTCTAACCATCAGGTAAGGGCTGCGCTGTCAAATCCAGGGCTGAACTCACCCAGCGCCTTGGCAGTTTATAAATCAGATGGGACTTGCAGACTGTTTACAAAGTATTGTTTGAAAATCTCTCTTCCTTAGCCCTCCATCCTCACTTATAGCAGTGGAATATAACAGCTGGCTAAAAATCAACACAGGAATGGTGTAAAAGGCAGCAGTCTCTGTTCCTGTCCTGAAGATGAAAGCAGGCACAGGATGAATGTGTGGTGCACAGGAAGAGCTTTGTCACCCTTTACCAGCAGCAGAGGCATAGGTAAAGGTCAGCCGCTCTTCCAAGAGACTTTCCACAAAATACTGGGTTTCTCAAATAGTTATTTGGTGTTAGCAACATGCTGATAGTCTGATATTCACAGTTTCTTTGAGAATTAAATGATGTTTTTCTTCAGCTACAAGTATTGGGCTGTTTTTTCTGCTGCTGTCCTTAAGATGATTCATACTGCAGTTATTTTAAAGAGGCGGATAAACTACAATTGTTTATATACAAACAGAGTGTGGCATTGGCTGCCAGAAACCAATCTCACTAATATTTGGCTTGCTAGGTTGCCTTGTCTTTTCATGTTTTGGCTATCAGAGAGAGCAAGCTGAAAATTAATAGAAAATAATTTCTTTCTTTCCAAGTGCGCTCAGAGCTAGTGGTATTTTCTCCTCTCTAAATGCTGGCAATTGATTATAAAATGTCAGAGGTGTTAGCAGTGTCAGCGACCTTCATCTAGCCAGCTGGAATAATAGGCCAGACTTGCTTTAGGACACGCTGCGGTCGCTGACAGGTTTTGTTGCATCTGCAGCCAACTCTGTATCATTAACAAGGAAAAAAGGGTGGATGGAGGAGAGTGGACTGTAAATGTAACAGTGCTCGTTCCACTAAATTTACTTGAAAAATGATCATTTTTTGTGTTCAGTGCCATTTTGTACTCCTCATGGTCTTCTAATTAAGCCTGGAGGATTGTGGATCCAGGCTTTCATTTGAGCAGTATCGGCTGTCCTCCTTCCTGAGAAACAAACAAAACTTCATCTCTCTGCTGCTGGGGACTAACTCATGAACTGATTTCTCTTCCATGACTTGGTTACTACCCATTATTAGGAATCCCACTCTCATGACTTCATGTACGGAACCGCATCCCTGCAGCAGACCTGCCTGCCAGCTTCATATCATGCACAGCTATTCCCAGGATGCTTAAATTTGACTTTGCATCTCAACTACTCCCACTTAATATAATGAGCTTTGAAGGAAACCATGGGGGTGTTGAAGAAAAAGCCCTCCATGTCTCACAACAGTCTCTTAGACTCTCTTTGAGGCTAAGGCTCAGCTTTAAAACTGGTGATGCTGTTATTTCTTTGAGAATTAGCATAAAGCTGTAAATGTGCTGTATTGTACCTGTGATTCTTGAAAAATGAAGGAAGAAAGAATGTGTATCCTTTTGCTTGGTAGACCCATGTGAGTGTTCTTCTGAGGGGATTACCCTTTTCTTGCCTCAGTGTGCCCTTGCAGCAGTAGGAGTGACAGAGCTTGACGGCCAACGTGCCCATTGCACCTGGGAGAAGTTATGAAGTCCTTGGAGGGGAGGGGAAAGGGAGAAGAGGGAAGAGATGATAGGAGTGTTAGACTTTGAAGAGTAACAGAAGTAAGGCTCTGTTGAACTTGAGGAGAACTTGACAATCCCATATGATATTCCTTCACCTTAATAATGGAAAAAGTGTGTTTATTTTTTTGTTTTAATATCTTGTCTTTATGAAGTTTTAGGACCAGGATTCTTGCACTTTATTCCCTTGATATCTCATCTATTAAATAAAGTCTCTATTCCTCTCTAATGAGAGCAGGTACACAGTGAAACGGAAAAAGGCCTTTCTGCATTACACAAGTTCTTCTTGGGTTTAGTATTAATCAAGATACACTCATGCACTTAAGGATTTGGGGGGCAAAAATTTTGAGAAAGTTTGTCTCCTGAAAGTCTCTGTGAAAAGTCAGGTTTTTACTGCTCAGTAAACCTGCCAGCCAGCTAAAAGTTTCTGCTCATGGACACGACGGAGGCAGCCAGAGCTTAAGGCTGGGAGCTGGCTGTGTGATGCTCTGCAAGGGATGTGGGCTTGTGCGTGACCTTGTGCCTTGGCAGAGGGAGGAGGCGTTACTGGGGTGACGGTGCTGGCAGGGAGAGGTGTGGAGCGTGCGAGGGATCCCGCTGCTTTTGCTGCAAATGGGTCTGGCAGCTGCGTGTGCCACCAGAGCTCGGGCTGATTTTAGAAACAGCATCCTGGCTTTGGAATCACAGGTAGAAAATGTATTACTATAAAACGGTGGCTCTTCCACAGTAAATATGAACAGTTTTTTTTTTCCCCAAGCCCTTCCTTATTAGTACGTAATGGAGAACTTGGGATACATTCTCTTAGTTTTCTTACCAGGTTAGTTTTACTGAAATGTGTTAAATGCTTTTGGTTTGTGACACGTGAAAAGATACTTCTGCTAAGTTAAAATTAAAAATACATTTTAAAGAGTTTTCATATGTAAAACGCTTGTAGATTTGAACTATTGAAAGACTCCATGTTGGCGAAGATGCATATATTAAAAATGTTGGTAAACACAAAAAAAGGTTGGCTTGAGAGGTACAAACCAGTCTTTGTCCCCTTTGGAAAAAATGATAGGATAACTTGAGTTGGAAGGGACCACCAGAGGTCATGTAGTCCAACACCCTGCTCAGATCAGGACCACTGAGATCAGGTTACACAGAAACATAAAGTATTTAGTGGTCTACTCTAAAAACTTAAGTATATGGTGGTGAGTTTCTTGGGATTTCTGAAAGGGAAAAAATGGAATTGTAATGTGTCTCCTTTGTCTTCACCTTTCAGAAAAAGAATAAGGAGGCTGAGGAAAGAAGTTCTTTACTATGCATTTCCTTTCATTTTTAGATGGAAATAAAAATTTCATCAGGCTAAACCTTACTTTCCATACTCAATTATTCCCCAGAAAGTTGAAATAAGTATAGATGTAGGCTTTTCAAGAATATGCCCCTAGAAGTTAATTTCTGAAGCAGAAGGAAACTGCAAGGTGACACTGCTTTTGAAAATCGAGCCTTAATAAAGGGCTTCATTTAGGCATCCATGCTTGAAAATGGATGGTGAACTATGTAAGGGCTGGGAGGGAAAGGGGGAAAAAAGGAGATGCAAGAGAATGATAGTAGCTGAAAGTACAAGGTAATTTAAGCCCTTGGTTAATGCCCCTATTTGAAATTAGCGCTGGTTGATTTGGTTATCCAGCCATTGGCAGCTCAAAGTCAAATTCTTACCATAAAGTGTTCTTGCCACAGATTGGGCTTGAGTAAGTTTGTTATGGGCCTACCGTTATCTTGTAGAAAAGTGGCCCCTCCAAGGCAGAGGTAGGATGTTCTGTAAATAGCTTTCTAGTGCTTTGCATGTCCCCAAGACATCTTAAGTTGAGAGGGCACCTGCAGTAGAGAACAGCAGAGAGGGATGCTTATCGATAATGGCAGCTGTAATGAGTTTCCCCTTTTATAAGGCCGTGTTGAATCTCCAGGAGTCAGACAGTGTAAACATCCATCACTGGGTCTTGAATGGGAAATGTTGCATCACTCCTGTGCTGAGGGAGCTCAGAGCCTGTTCTGTTGTTCCAGGTGAGAAGAGAGAGGGGGACAGCCCAGGGCTCAGTTCTGGGGCTCATCTGGTACCCGCTGGAGCACAGCTGAATACAACTAAACACTGACACCACCCTGGGTTCTCCTGAATTCCCGGCAGAAGTGGGTTTCTCTCTCCCAAGCTGTGGTCTGCACGCAGACTTCTCATGTGAATTTTTTGTGAGGTAAGCTCGCTTTTTCCTTTTTTAAATCCTTAGAGTTTTCTAAATGGGAAATTATACTCTATTTTTCTAGACAAATTTGTTGCTATTCATCAAGACTTTCAGACATTGCTGGAGCATATAATAAATGTTTATTACTACTAATGGAGATAAAACTTCTAGGAGCCAATCTTGCAAGAGGCATTAAAAATTAGCAAAAAAAAAAAAGAAAGAACAGCTTGGCAGAGGTCCTGTATTCATAAACCTATTTATAGATGGTGTACTGGGTAGAAGAGCAGGTTTGTGCCTCTGCCAGCAAGATGCTCCAGCCTACTGCTGTGCTAGTGCTTGCCCTAATTTTACACTTACATTCTGAGTCTCCCAGGGGGATGCCGAGCAGATGTGTGATTGACCTGAATCTCGAAGGTGCGCAGGTTTGACTGCGTCTCTGAGGATGATCGGAGAGATTTGATCAACTTCTTTTCCAGGACCTGTTCACGTTGATTAGCATGTGTTGGCCTGACAGGTTTCTCAGGAACCAGCTTGTAAAACCGTCTTCCAACTAAGAATTTTCTTTATCCTCAAGTGGCTAAAGAGACTGGAAGCAACGATTGACAGAGGGGTTGCACAAACATGGCTCTCGGTCTGTTCCTTAGCTGCAAAGTGGTTTAAAACCGTTTTGGCAGCTTGTTTGGTGCTGGCGACGCTCCTGGAAGCGCTGCTGTTGGGAGTGCTGGTTCCAGCCTGGCGTGAGCCTGGAGGGGAAATGAGGGATTTTGCTGGGATCGCCTGTGCCACCTTCATCTCAGCTACCGGCAATAATTGTCTGTAGACCATATTTTTCGGAAGACAGCACTTAGCCTTTCCAGCAAAAGAAACATGTGTCTCCTGTCTGACACCAAAGAGAAATGGAACAATGGGAGGGGAAAATAAAAGAGCCAAGTTAAGAAAACAAGTGTATTCTAGTGTTTAGCTAGTAGCTGGCTGCATGCCCGTTTGGGAGGGGCTTTGTTTAGGGGTGGGTGGGTTTTTTTGGATGCTTCTGTTTGTAAAGTTTTACTTCCCCTTAAAAACTGAGGGGAAAGGAAGGCATCAAACTACAGCTTTACATGCATGTGAGCTGCAGAATGAATAAAAGTGAAGACATCTGTTCTAAACCAAAAACATACATTCTGCCCTCACACATTCATTTATGTGCCTAAAATCATGATTTTTCAAAATGTAGGAAAAAAGCATGAAAATAGCCATTATTTAAGCTTATTTAGAAATACACATCAGGGAAGATGAGTATCACTAGGGAACAAAGGTGGATCCTGTGGGGGATTCAAACGTAAGGGTGGACTTACTGAAAGCAAGTAATAGCAGAGTAATTTAGCTGTGGAATTTTAAACCAATTATGTGAATAACAGAGGATATGTTCTGAAAGTAGCCAGAAGTGCTTTCTTGTGGGTATAACTGACATGGTTTCAGAAAGCCTCTGCCTGGCCAGGGTTAAGGCTCCCGCAGCTGAGACAGCGCGAGTGCTCCCGTGTTGGGCTGTACGTCGCCGCCTCGCTGCAAGTCGGCCTTTCTCTGTCTCCCTCTCCCATGGTAAATCTTCCAAAAAATGCACATAGGTGTGTCTGATAATATCCAGTCCCTCGGCTTGTTTCTGTGTCTGACTGGAAAGTCTGATGTTCAAAAGGGGCTTGGTCTTAGATTTTGCAGTGATTAAACGTTTTGATAAGTTGCAGTAAACTACATCAGACTTCTATTGAAATTACTGCAGGTTTCACATAACTGGACTGATTAAAGGTAGTATTTCATGAAGCTTTCACTTATCTAGTTGTTTCTTGAGCTCTGTTCCTTTGAAAGGAAGATTAGCTTCCTTGTGCTTTTTAATAAAATGAGCCGCGTACTAAAAATCCACTGTCAGCAGTTTGGCTTGAACACCAGAGTATGTGGCTCATTGCTCTACAGAACATGGAGGATATTAAATGTGGATATTAATTTTGTTTGTTCCTCCTTCACAAAGAAAATAGGAAATGCTCATACCAGAGGGGGAAATAGTTTATGGAATTGTTCAGCATTGCCTTTCATAGTATGCAATTACAAACTTTGAGGAATAGTGGATATGAAGTGTTTCCTGGTGTTAGCTGTGTGTAAATAGGTATGAATCGGGTTGGTTGGGTGGTGGTTTTTTTGTTTGGTTTTTTTTTAACAGCTGTTGAAGTACCTACACGGTAGTGCTTAAAAAGAGAAACAAAACCTCTGAGATCTCTACTAAACTTCCTTTTCTTTCTAGAAGCTTTCCTCAAACTTCATTAATCTTCAAAGTTTTCCCTTTAAATGGGTGGCCAGCATAAGCATTTCTGCAAACTCATTCACGTGAAGATTTCGCCTCTAAAGTTGTTCAAGTAAGCATAGCTGCAAATCCGATTCACTTGTGTGGCAATGAACTTCACATGTAAATCCTGCTTCTAATAAGTCCGCTTTGTGCTAGAAGGTGCTAATGGCTGCCATCAATCAGAGGGCTGGTAGAAGTTGTTCTCCCCCTCTCCCCCAGCCTAAATGAGACAGCAATTAAATGCCCTTTTGTTGAGTGATAGCTGAGACAATGGAAATCAATGTCCAAAGCGCAAACCAGAATGGCAAGTCTTAAGTATAAGCTAAGCCGTGTGTCCCCAGGGATTGGCATGTTGATTTGCTTACAGCTGAGAGGGTATATGAAAGGAATAACTGGGAGCGTAGACAGCGGGAGAAGCAGTAATGCTCCTTGGAGCCAAGCCAGAAGGGAATATTTGCTGGGAAGACTCTTCAATGGGGCCGTGCTGCCATGATCTTGCCTCTGTGCAGCCCAGGCTCAGGCGGCAGCACAAATCTGATCCGGAACAGGCCCTGCCATAAGGTCATGATCAAAAAATACGATACCAAGTTTGTTTGTGGTATGTTTTTCTGTTGGCTGCTGGAGAACAGGCAGTATCTGATCTGGTGCGAAGCCTACTGATAGAAAATTAACCTTTCAGCTTTTCTGAAAGTGCTTCAGCCGGCAGGGTGAGTTTATACTCAACCAGTGCTCTGCTTGCAGTGGTTTAGATCCCTGGAACAGGATTTGCTGTGTTGTCGAGCCGCATCCTGATTGTTCTCCCACCCTGCAAATGCCATCGCTTTGTTCCTGAGTGCTCACAGGTGCAAGAGTTACTCTTGTGTCTCTCCTAAGTAAAACCGCACTGTAAAAAAGCCCAGTTTGCTCATTCATTTCTTGTAGATGAAAACAATCCCTTGAGACCCTGAGTACTGGTTAACAGTTTTGTCCAAAAGACATAGAGTCACTTAGGTGGCTGAACTTGTTTTGCCTGTCTTCTTCACTCCAGATCTTCTCCAAAGCTCATTATGTCAATGGGACACTTCCTTTTGACTCCAGCTCACAATTCTGCCTTAGCTTTATTGCCTTGCTGAAAGAGCCTTAAGTTAGTCGAGTGCACAGGGCTGCATTGTCTCTAATTTCTGTGGGTTTTTTGTTTTTGTTGGGGGTGGTTTTTTCTGCTTTTGTGCAAAACTGTAAATGCATTGAGTACAACGAGCTATTGCATTTACTAATGACAAGGCACACTGCTGTCATGCAGCTTATATGCTGTTGACAGAGACTGTGGCTATATGATGCTTTGCAACAGTTCAGCTAAACTGAGAGAAAGTCTTCTGCAAGTCTAAGGCTTCAAAGAAGTGTTTCAGTAAGAAATTATTTTAATTTTGTGCCTGAAAAGTATTGTACACAGATTACCAGAGTAATCTAAGGTAATACTGGGATTTGACTAAAAGAAAATACATCTCTTTAGGGAGTTCTGTTGAACTCAGCTTTTTCTGCGGCGTTCTGTGTCTGTCACAGCTCTTTTGAGGGCTTGAGCAAAGAAAAACAAAACTACTGTATTAAGAGGTCTACAGAAATCCAAACACCACAGAGTTGGTGTTCCTTGTCCTTATCACTCGTTGATAAGACACTCTGTCCACCTCAAGGAGATACTCTTCAAACTCTGTTCTGCTGTGCTCACTTTTAGTCTTGGGTTTTATAGTATTGACAGTTACTGTGAATGACACACTTCACAATCCCATTGTCTTCATATCAATTCAGGTGTTCACCTGTTAATGTGAACTAACATGTGAATTAATGTTAGTGTTCACATTAACTCTGGTTCTAGCCTTGACTTGCACCTGACTTCTGCATTAGGCGCTCTGTTAGGGAACCAGGAGAGACTCTGTAGGGGCACAGCAATACCAGAATGAGTATAATACTTTGAACCTTTTAATGAAGACCTTGGATTATTAATGTGATCTTCACTATTACCAATATTGGTACCTTTTCTTAAATATTAAAGCATTCTTATAAATAAATATACAATAAAAAACTCTACAATGTGGCCAAGAGGATCATAGGCATAGAAAGCCCAGAAGATATTTGTACTGTTTTATATTTAATTATTCTGGGTGTAATTTTGAATAATCACGGATTAGCTTTTTTTAAGCATCTATTTCTATATTGCAAGCCTTCAGCAGTCCGATAAAGCAGAGCCATTGACTGCTATTTGATGTGTCCATTACCTCCTGCAAATGCCTTGGAATACAATGAGGTAGCATGCAGACTTCAGAGCTGTCATGACAGGTATTAAGAACGTGTCAAATCCCAGTGATGACTGATAACATATCTGTCATTTGTGATGGGATTATTAGGAAGAGGAAAGCCACTAGGAGAAAGATACTCTAGGAAAAAAAAAAAGGGGGAGGGGAAGACAGGAGGAGAGAGGATTTACTGTTCTTTGGAGCTGCCGGGTTTAATTAAGCCTTGTCTAGTCCATAAACAAATCTATTAACTTCCTGAATGCCTTGGCAGCTTACGCACTTCAATGCTGCAGCAGTAATTCCACGGAATGTAGGTTTCTCCTTGGTGGATAGCTGCACAATAGGTATTGTAGCGATGATGAAGGTTCTTGACCAGTGCATGGAAACAGCTGGTGCAACAGTACTATATTTTTTTAATTTTGTTTTCTAATTAAGAGTTTAACAGATTATTATGGAAGAAAGAATTCAGTGGTCACATAAGACATTTTCTGCATAGAAACTCTTTATAGAGCTGAGGAAGGAGAACAGTCTGCCAGTGCCATTTGATTTGCATCTTTGGTTAGCAAAAGGACGTGAAGAATTGGGTTTTTTTTACTTCTGGATGTGTATCTCGTGTGAGTGTGGAAAGAAGGCTGAGCTTCATCTCACTTGTAAAACTAGGTTCTGCTGACTGGGTCCAGTGTGCCTAGTACACAAACTGCTGCCTTTCAGGTGTTTCAGGCTGAGCCATAAACACATCAAAGGTCTAAAAGAAGTTAAATATTAAGACAAAAGCAGCATCTTATTCTGCTGCCTTCTGGTAGTCAGGCAATGCCAGGACAGAGGAGGTGACCTGTGTGCTTCTTGTTGTCAGCATCTTTTTGGTGCAGGAGTATCCCCAGGAGCGGTAGAACCGGCGTAGCTATCTCATATGGCCCCTAGACACAGCGCAGTTTTTCCTGGGTGGGGTGGCAGGGGTGGGCATATGAGGTGTCAGGAGAGGGAGAGACTTGAAGTTCAGTGGGCTGAGACTGCTATTCCTAGCTGTTATGTGTTCCCTTAAATCCCCTTTCAGCAGGATTCAGCAGGATAGCCTTTGAAAGGAGACTCATAACGCTGTCCAGATTGTCTTTCTGTCTCTTCTGCCAATTTATCTGCTGGCTTTGTATGAAAAAGGACCTGGTCTTTATCTCTACCCCTTCCACAGGCACAGCCAAGGTGCTTATCAGCTCTCTCAGGGCCCTCAGTCCATCGGGGAAGCAAAGGTAGTGGAGGTCAGTCCAGTGCCCAAGTGGGCACTTGGGTACCATGGGACTGTTGCTGGAGGGCAGCTGCTGTGTTGGATGTGTTCAACCAGGGTGGCTGCCAGCTTAGATGATGCAGCTGGTGGCCATCCATGCTGGTTGATGGCTCAGAGAGGAGCAGCTGCTCTGAAGGTAAGCAGGAGGCCAAAGGACAGTCTCAGGTTTGGGGAGCAGAGATGGAGAACAGGCATGGAAGGCCTGTGTGAAGACCAAGCTGTAGCTCTAATGACCTGGAGAGAACAGTGTTTGACCGATGTTTCGATGATCAGTGGTATGTGAGAAGCACGCAGTGGCCTAGACAAGAGGCTAGGGGCAGGGAGCAGTGGTGGGACAGTGGGGTGGCCAGCTGACCTTTTGCCCCTGCAGAAGGACATGCTGGAGCACGTGGCAATGGCTGGGGTGTGAGCTACAGCAGGGATGGCGATGGTACCCACCGCAGGCATGCTCACAACAGGATACCTGGTGTGTACCGTAGGGGAAGAGCATGCACCAGGGCCGTTGCAGCACGCCCATGGTCTCACGCCCTTGCTTACCTCATGGAAACTTGCTCGCCTGCCCAGGCCCTCGGGAAAGACCTTTTTTTTTTTCTTTTTCCCCATCTCTAAATGCACGGTTACCCCACCCACAGAGGCTGGCTGAGCAAAGATCGAAGAGCAACCTGAAGCAAGGACGCCAAGTTTTAAATCTGATGTATTGTGGCTTAATTAATTTCCCAAGGTAGCTCTCTCAAGGGCCTTGTAGCAACCATCCCAAAGCAACCAGTGATTTGGATACCTCAACCCAAAGCTGGTTTAGCTTAAATGTTGATAAGGAGCCTGATGATTATTTTTTTATAATTTTTGTTTCTCCTCCAGAAGCTGAACTCAGCATTTCTTCAGAGTAACTTGAACAGTGCACCCAGAAATCATTAATCATACTGTAAAATCTTGGCTTCAATTTCCCCCTTTATACGTAGGAGATTACCATACGGGTTGTTACCATTGTGTCTTGCTGGCTTGCAGTACCTCGGTTCATACCAATTAAATCTGGTTTCGTAAAGAGGAGGGGCTGTGGAGGAGAATGACGCTGCAGCGAAGAACCTTCCTGGACCAGTCACAGGTTTGCTTTTGGCCCTGGGTAGATGCAGCACAGATGTTCATGTAGATCAATGATGGGCAGCCCATGGTGTGGGACTTAGCTCCTCGGTGGCTACCCCTTCAGGAGGAGACACCAGAGCAAACAGGGACTGCTGGCAGCATTCACAGCCTGCTTTATTTTTTTTTTTCCAGCGCTCTCATTGTCTTTCATCAGCTCCCATATTTAATAGATTTATGTGGTGAATGGGTTTTCTGTCCTGACAAAGGACTACAGTAAAGTGCACATGAGCTTGGAGTACTTCTCTGAGGGAAGCTATTCCTTCCCTGTACTCTCTCTCCCTTCCCTAATTCACTAGATTTTCAGTTTAAAAGAAGAAATAGGAACACTTATCTGGGAGGTATTGCAGAAGTTGATTTGAGACGCAGCTGTTTCTTCTTTTCATTTTGTTGTACATGCGGTGTCCTGAGATAACGCAGAAAATCATGGGGCTGGGGGAATCACCTCTGAAGATCATTGAACTTTTAATGAAAATCCTTTTAGTGTCCAAGATCAACACTGCCCTGCATGGTCTCAGTTCTGTTTACATGTGCTCACACTTAGCTGCAGTCCAGTTTCTGATTTTTTTTTATTTTTTATTTAGTGGTAGGATTAGATGGATCCTTTGAAAACCAAACCACCACTACCATCCAGTTTAATTACACAAGGATATCTTCGACCTGGGGAAAAGTCTCACTCTTGAGTTTATCGCATATTTGTATGAAAACTGATTTCCATGTTTGTTTGGACAAAGTAAAACATTTCCAGCAATTAAAGAAATCAGCAGTGGTAATGATTGCTGTTTGGGAGAGGGGAGCTGGAAGGCAAAATATTGCAAAACGACTTTGCTGATAACAAACAAAGCCCAGTGGGAGATTTCTGTTTTGAAAATATTTAACTGTTGACATGAGGATGTTTGTTAGAATATTTTTAGTGCTAATAAAGGAAAGCAACATTCATTGGAGTTTCGGTAATCTTGAACAAAAACACATGTTAAGGTCTGGTTGCTCAGCTCTGGATGGTAGCATTACACTATGTGTAGGAAAGGTTTTTCTCTGTTAACAGTTTCCTCTATTGTTTCTACCTCTAAGCCTTTTATTTAGAGGAGAGGGAGTGAGAGGGAGAAAGAGAGGTTTGGTCATGAGGAGGATAGTGTGCTACATGAGTGTCTCTGATAAGACTTTCAAGGTGGTGTTTGCAAGTTGAAAAGTTGCAGCTAAATCTAGGTAAAGCTAAAAAATTTGTACTCATTTTAATTGTGGTGTAAAGCATCAGTATTATCATATGAAAAGCACCAGTGATGCCTTGACTTGCTTGATAAAATAAGAATCTGTTCATGGTAATGACCATTAACTCACTGACAGGATGATAAAGAGATTACAGGGTTCAGCTTCCTACTTATAAAGAATTGGTTACTGCACGTGATATTCTGCTAGTCCCATCTCAGTGTATGTTGTGGAACAGTCTTGGAAAACATTTTTAATATTTTTAATGTGCTACCTGACAGCATGATCTCTACAGTATACAATTTTCTGTTCCTCTGACCTCTTACACACCAATTGTATTGGGAAAACATTAATTAAATGGGAACAATGTATTTATTGTGACATGAAGTTGCTTTTATCGCAGTTCCTATTGTTCAGGTTCCCCAACAGGAATGAAAGAGCCTGCTTAAAGATGCTCTTCAAGCAGTCTGTTTAAGGATGGCTCTTTGTTCACAACTGCCAAAAAGTAGCAGCAAACTATAAAAGGAAAAATTCCCTTCTGTGTGATTCCAGCCCCTTGAGTCTTGATGCAAAACATTTTATATTAATTCACTTCCAGATTTAGCTTAGTTTAATTTTAGTCTGGGCCACGGGCCACCAATGTGTTTTGTTCTTCTTTAAATGGACTACGCATCCCTTGGTAACACCTTGAAAATATAGTAAATTTTGGAGTGATGCGGAGAAAGGTGGCACCTTATGGAACTTCAGTGGGAGTCTTGAATATACACTAACCTGTGATGATTATTTATTTATTTATTTGTGATATGGTATATTGACAAAGTACACCTCAGTGCCCTCAACAAAGACCAGTGTCTGTAGTGGCCATCACATAAATATCAGGAGGCAGATCAAACAGTTGGGGGACCAAGGGTAAGATTATGAGTTCAGAGTCCAGCAAAGTCCCATCCTTCTGAAAAGGCTCAGAGCCCCACTGCTTCTCACTTCACTAATGAGGTAATTTGGCCTCTCGAAACTGATTCTGTCTCTTTGTATGCCCTGCCTCTTTTATGGCATATTCCATGGTATGATACACAGCATCTTCAAATGAGAGACAAATCAATTCTCTCTTCTGTCCTAAATACAAAACATAGTTTTCCTTCATGGCTAAGTGTTAGCCAGCATAGTTTCCAGAAAGCTGCACTCCCTCAAGCCCTACTCAGCAGAAATGTCACTGCTTTGAAGTGCCCTATTACATTCTTCACCATCCGGTTCCTACCTTCTTACTGTTCCTGCCTTTCTGTTACATTCTCCGATGTGTCAGACTGATCAATTATGTATCATACAGAAAGGCAGTTTGCTTTTCTTAACTCTCCTGTCTAGCTGTAACCAGATCCTCTGTCACCTTTCTAAATAGTCTCCTGCCGGTTTTGAGCATTTCCACGGCGTTCATGTTACTCTTAGCGATGTTTGAAATTCCCTCATTCCCTTTTCCTTACCAGTCTTCACGTGCATTCATATGAAATAGAAATGTTGCTGTAAAGTACGGGACAGAGGGGGTTGCAATGAGAGAAAGTCTGAGAACGTCACCTCCAGGCTGTTAGTTCGTAAAGAATTTAAATCACGAATTTGGAAGGGTGCAGAAGTCAATCTGAGGAGCTGGGTGCTGCCTGCTGCTTCAAAAATTTAGGGGACCTGTTCAAATCCTACTGGTGCCAGAGAAGAACATGTACCCTGAAACATGGTGGGGGGGAGTAACTAAGCTCTTGGGTTAAGCATAAGTGTCAGGGGAGCTTTGCAGCTGTGCTGCTCTGGCTGCCAGTCCTCAGCTCAGCTTTAACCAAGTCAGGTTCTTGGAACTGGGTGTTCACCTGTGCTGCCATCCTGTATCCTGAAGGCAGCTCAGGTACGGTCTCAGTATTCAATCTGTTACTCCAGACCTACAGGCTTTTAAGAAGATAAACCCTATTGGCTATTTTGATGTCCCAGGAATCTTTATTCCCGTCCTTTTCTGCCAGAGTATCTATGAAAAAAAAAGGTTTATTTTTTGTTTAAAGAGCTTATTCCATCTGATTCTTTTGTTGATGTCCCTGCTCACTGTTTGTCATCTTACTTCTTTCTGGTGACAGGCATGCTGAAATTTGACTATAGGCTTTGCAGTATACACAGTTTGGGATAAAGCTAATTTAATTCTTTCTATGTATGGAATACAGAATGCAGAAACAGAAGCCTGTAAATTGCTCAAAAAGCATTGTATGGTTTAAAATTTATTTGTTACCCTGCAGTTATCCATAAGGTCTGCTCTAGAGTCAGCCATCTGTATAGTTACTTATAATACTGCATGTTTCATATCTGGCACACAAAAAATGATGTTTATTCTTTTCTTCCTGATGTGAAAGCCATTCTCAGTCAATAAGCTGTCAAGCTACCCCTTTGTCATTATCGCTGCCTACTTGTGTTCTTTCACATCAAGTCTCCTAAATCTTGCTGGTGTAATGTGTTAAATTCTTTGACAAGAATGTTCCAGTTTTGGAGCGCTGAGGGCTTTGCTTGTTTTTCTTCATGAATGGAATGAAACACTTCTTGCTGAAAATACAAATGAAGCAGAAACTGAAAAATTTAGACTTCCTTCGTAATCAGTAGAGGAAAAATGGACGCTTCTGGACTGTTAACCACTGCAGCCCTTGAGCTCTCCACCTTGGAGAAGATTAATTGCATTCTCCAAGTGCCTGGTTTTCTCAGCTGATAAAGAGACATTAGCTGGCTCACTGCGAGACCTATTTCCACACTGTTGCTACAGAATTTTAAGAAAGACGGGCTCCAGCATTTTGGTTTCAGCAACGAGTAGCACAGCTAAGCAAGGGACCTGTATGTCTTCTACTGTCCTTCTATTAAAAATAAACAAAAAAGGTCCAAAACCTATTTTACTTGTGCATCCAGATCACATGGCAACGTTGATCTGTGAGGTCCTCTCTCCTCCCCCTACTCCATTTGAGGTTTTTACTTGCTTGGCTTCGAGAAGGCTGATTTGAAGTTTGAATATTTAGACTAAAACTGAACCTGGTGAAGTGCTTCAAAATAGGCCATTTGCATCCCCTTCCTTAAAAGTATTGCATGCTAGTGCTGGGAAAGCTTTACCAAATACATCCAGTAAACGGATTACTCTTCTCTAACATTAGCCTTTTCCCTGCTATGCCTGGGGAACTCGGTGCAAATTGACTTTTTGAGACTATGTTATATTTTGCATTGTTATACTCGTAATATAGCAGAAAATGGGATGCACTATTTAAGATCAAAATGGTTTTGACTTCTGCCTTCCATGGATTTGTATTTAGGACTGTGGGTGGCCTTCTGAAAAGTTGTTTGTGCTAGAGGTGGTCTCCAGCTTTGCACAGAAGGCAAGGATGGAAAATGTACAGGACAGTAACAATTTCTGTATCTGTAATATATTACAAAGGATTTTTTCCTCCATATCAGTGCAGTTGTCCACCTCTGTTTAGTCTCATACAGCACTGCGTATTGTTTTTCTATGAAAGTACATGATATTCTGCAGCATGCATTAGGGAACGGGGGTGGTTATTAGGCTAAAGCCCTGTGTCTGCTCCACGAACAGCTGAGCTGCTGGGGGACACCGGTGTGGGCCGACAGAGCTGACCAGCCAGAAGGGCTGAGCCATCCTGGTCCCTTCGGTGCCAGGTCTGCTGCCACCCAGAGTGATGTGAGCTGACCTGGATAACTCTTACCAACCACCGTGATCAAGGAGAATTACAGTAAAAAGAGATACTTTATTTGATAGAGCAAATAAATGACCTGGTGGAAAAATTACATGGGGGGCTTTTGTGTGCTTCCCACCCTGGCTGCCCTGGGTCAGGGTGGTGAGTGCTGGGAAGCAGTGGTAACATGGTACCGTTCCAGCTACCCCTTCAAGAAAGAGCTTGCCCAAAGCCCCAGTGATGTCTGAGTTTCAGTCCTCTAACCAGCTTGGTGCTTTTGGTTAAATTCCTGCTATCTTTGTATGGGATTTTCTTCCAGTCACTAAATGTCCCATCTTTGTCTCCATTGTGTTGATTTATTGGCCTTGATGATAGTGTCAGTCACTTGTGCACTGTATTTTCTTTTCAAAATGTACTTTCTCTTATTAATTTGCAGATTTTTACAAGGTGGGTTGATGTGCTTGGGTCTATATTGCTTATGATTTAATTTTATTCATTTTCTTTCTTAACTAACTATTCTCAGCCTTTTCAATTTTGTTTCATATGGAAGCTTTCCAGAGCTGCATTGCATGTGTTTGATTTTAATTAATTATGCATGACCTAGTGAGATATAGATATATAAAAATGCATAAAGCTAATACCTTTATTCATTTAGCACTGAAATACACTTTTCCAAAGTGATAGGCCTATAATACGTTATTTAAAGGGCTCTGACTCATGATTGCAGGCAGATTTTTTTGTTACAGGGGACAGAGTAGCAGAAGAGGTAATCTTTGATCTATTGCTTTTCATTTCTGAAGGAAGCTGCTTCCTGGACTATCTGCGTCCCTTCCTTCTTTCAGGCTCTTGCTAGGTACTGGATAAGGTGAGAAGTTTTGGCACCTCTGCCCAAATGCATCTTCCAATGCAGCATCCCTGAAGGGAAGACTCTGTGGGGTGACAGCCCCCTGGGCTCTGCCCCAGGGGGGCTCAGCAGGTCTGACGGGGTGGGCACCTGTACAGCTTTCCCCTCCGGAGTCTCACTTAGCAGCTGGCTGGAGTGAGTAGAAAAGTCCTTCCAAAGACTATCACTCATTCAATTGCTTAAACGTGCAAAAATGTATTTTGCGCTTAAACAGAGAAAAAAGAGAGCTGTGTGCACACCTCCCTTAACTGGGATCCTCTCCCCATATTTCAGACCTATTTGGTTTGCTCTCAGCCTTTTTTTTATCATATGGTGCAGCTTTTCCTATACTGGTGCTCCCAGGCAGCCAGCTTGTTTCTCCGGAGGCGCAGGGCAGCATTTCTGAACTCGCTCAACGCTCCCCTTCTCTCCAAGTGCCAGTGTCCTTTGATCTTCCTTCCCCAGGCCTGGCAAACAGCCCTGCCATCAGGATCGGTGTGAGGAGTCCTGCAAAGCTATAAACCTGGCTAATTTGTTGGAGGGGTGGCTTCTAAGCGCCGGCTGTTGTTTCACCCTTCCTCCCTCGTTACCCGCCGAGCCTTGTATGGCTTCCCTGTGTTTTTAACTGTGTGTTTGGGAGGGCAACAAAGCAAATCAGAACAAGAAGATGCAACGGTTGGAGGGTTTTTGTTTAAATAAAAAAGAGACACATGCTTCCTTAGTTCAGCCCACACCGACATAGTTGTTTTCTTCCCTGTCCAAACCCATCTACATTTATATGGTAGGAAGATACCACTTGGCTTTATTTTAATGCCCTGCCCTGCCCAACCTCAAAGTCCAAATCTATTTGTCACTCTACCAAGTTACCTTTCGCCCATAGTTTCCAAACACCGCCCAGGCATTTAAAAACAGAAATGATCACAGTATAGAAACAACAAAGTCTCTTGCTTAATTCATTTGCATGTGCATTATCCGTGAGAAGGTATCTCCAAATGCAACATGTTGTAGTTACTTGTCTAGGTGGTTCTATTTTAATCTCGTCCTGCAAGAGGGAAGTCCCATGATCATGGCCAACCGAAGAAGTTCTCCCTTCTTTATGCATGGACTTCTTCCAGTTTAAACCACCCATACGTGACGTCTAACTCCCTTTGAAGTTGATGGAAAAGATTTTTCCTCTGTAAATACTCAGTATATGGCCCAAACACGTACTGCTCTGTCTCCCAGAATAGTTTGCAATGGTTAGGATTCCTGCAGCTTCTGGGCACTTGGCTGCGTTTTTGTTGTAAAGAAGTGGCTAGGCCCAGTATTTCAAATATGTCTTCGCTGGACCCTGACACCACACGAGATTAGTTTCTTCTGATGTTAGCATCTGGATTCCAACATGTCTACTGCTTCCAGATTTTTTGTTTCCCTTGCATTCCTTAGCATGAAGTTTACCACAATGGAGAAAAGCTACGCTTCAGTGAAACCTGTAATGGGTGCTAAGAAAAGTGTATAAATGGTATATCACTTCCAAGCTGTCAGCTGAAATGCTTCCCCCACCTCTTCCCCTGTCACTTTTGCTATTAATAAGAAATTTTCATTGCTCTCTCCTCTGCCACTAATCCAATGGAAAAATTTCAGCTCAGTCTTGGGAGGTAAAAATATCTTGCAGGTGACTCCAAACTGGCAAAGAAGAGCTCAAGTTTTTGATAAAACAAACAAAAAAATAATCCAGGCTAAGTACTGAGATTCTACTCTCGCTGTTGACTTTACAGTCCATTGGTTTGAATAAAAATCAGTAAAAACATGATGTGGAACAGAGTAGAGATGGCTGGAGACTGATTCCTGTGTTGCATGTTCTATACACAGTTGTATTTTCACATATTTTTTGTTTTATCTGCCTGAAACAGTAGTTTGTAATTCAGACAGCCAAGAGGCAGCTTCTTTGAGGGCAGCGGTATTAAAAATACTGCTTCTTTTTTGGCAAACTAGAAACATTCTTGTGTGTGTTTAAGAAAGATGGGCTGGATATTTTTGGACGCTCACTAATTCAGTTCAGCTGTCCCTGTTGTTTTGTTTGGTTGGGTTTGGAATATGAGAGCAAGGGAGAATATATGGAATGACAAGAAAAGTAATTCTTTATGGAGCTGCAGACCACCTTGTTCATAGCTTCTCCGTATATCAAGAAATCGATCATTTACTGTGTCTTTTAATTTGTAATTCAAAACATGTATCCTTGTAATGGGCGGACCAATTTGGTTTTATCAAAGTAATCATCTGAGGGTAATATTCTCCTGCATAGCTACTGGTATACCAACTGTTGTATCTGCAGTGTCTGTTTATCTTTGATGTGTTTATGAATTTACTTACACAGCAAAAGGTAAGAAGGCTTATGGAGGGAAAAAATAATAATAAACAAAGAATGGTAACAAGGCCTGTGGAAAACATTGCTGCAGAAACTCCCTTGAGGGACAGTACCCCAAACCTTTGAAGCAACTGCACACTACAGAAGTAAAACCACATTATCATGAGCTGATGGATGGGTTTCTACGCACAGGAAAAAAAAATGGGGATGGGTGACTGTGGGACAAGCTGGGGCTACTTTTCATCTTTACCCAGAGGCAGCTGCTTGATTTGCTTCATGTAGCGAGGAGCGGAGGCAGGAGCAGACAGGACGCCAACCTTGCACACGGTTATAAAAGGGTGAAATACGGTGCGGGAGGAGAAAAAGGAAAATGAAAATCAGGGAGGCAAACAAAGGGAAGAAGGATAAAAATCTACTTGAGTTAGTGTGAAGGCCCAGAAAATCTTTAGGCCTCTGAAGATAAGCGGATGCTATTCTTCTTGGGCTTGTTTTTTCTTTCTGGTGGTGCTCAGTGTCTGACATCGTATGTCCTTCTTTGTTACAAGTGAGTGAGAGAGGTTATCTCCATTTTGAGAGGGCTCTTTCTTTTCCAGCCTGAGAAGGTGATTACTCAGGAGAAGGTTCTTAAAACCCCAATAAATCTTGAGATCCCAACAGGTAGTCCCAATATATATTTAACGCTTTAAGCTTTGCTTTTAGATGGTGTGTTTCTACAGCTCCTTTACCGCTAGCAAGGGATACAATTTTCTTTATGTTGCATCTGTTAGCAGTCAATAGCTTAACGATTGGCATTCCCAAAATCGTACCAAAACCATGGGTTTAATGTGCTTACGGTCACCTTGAGGTTCTTGGCAGACCTGGATTATTTTAATTGACATAATGAAGTAAATGTACTGTACAAACAAGAGAGAGACTGTTTTCAGGTTGAGGCGCATTAGTTTGCCAGTCATAAAACCTAAATTGCAATGTATTATGCAGCCATCCCTAGAAGATGCCAGTTGATAAGGTTGTGCAATACATCCCTGTGCAGAATGGTGTGCTCCGGTTTACTACCTCCTTAAACCTGCTGCTTCCCTCCGAGCAGCCAGAGCAGCCGGAAAAGTGAGGCCACAGACTAGGTACTTTTCTGTATGTGGTTTACATTTATTAAGAAATAAGTACAAAGAGATCTGGACTAAATGTGATGATGGTTTTACAGTGCATTCAGGATGCCTTAGGTGGAGAGGGAAGTTGTGACGATCAAAACTCACTCTTTAAAAGTTGGAGCCTGTGCTGGCTTTTGAAGCTGTGGAGTTAAGTGCCGTTCTATGTGATTAGTTTAGGCTATGGCATCACAGTTGTGGATGATAAATACAACTGGCATAACCTGCTGGTTCTGCTTCTGGGGTGTTGATTTTGAATACAGTTTTGTCTGCCGGGGGGAGCATGTGGGTGAAGCTTCCTGGGGTTGACTGCAACTCTGAACTCTTGCTCCATAGCTCCAAAGTTGGAGCACAGCTGAGAGGCAGAAGGACTTTTAGGCATCTGTGGGATCCTGCTTGCTCTTAAAACGTATTTCCAAGATTGTTAATGCACATAAATCACCTGGCCCTTCAGGGACAGCTGGGTTTGTTTTAAACTTGATAGGTATGATATAGTGTCGGTGTAGAGTCAACAGTCTGCAGCAAGGCAGCTGAGAGCGCTCTCAGGCCTGCAGGGGAACAGCCCTTGTGGGGGAGACGAAACCTACAACACTGAATTATTATGCTTTGGGTCAACTGCATAGGTGTAAAAAAATGATACATACAGAGAGGAGGCAGCTAGCTGGTCAGAAAGGGGCGCTGTGGGGAGTGGTGCATGGGAAGGGGGCAAGCAGGCCCAGCAGGGTCTCCATGCCAGCCATCCCCCGGACCAAGAGCTGGACCAGGGACAATCCCAACTGCCCATGGCTTCTCTCTGGTGTCAGGGAACATGGAGGGAGAGATGGGGAGAGGAGCCCAGCTGTGACTGGAGGCAGAGGAGCAGCCTGCATGGGCACCATCAGGTGCCAGGAGCCTCCTGCAGCTGGGACGGGGCTTTCCCCTTCCCTGGGCTGCTCGGCTCTTCCTCACAACCTCCTCCTGCAGTATCTCATTACCCTGGCTCCTTTCTGCATCCTGGCCCTGTTCCCTCCACCCTCTCATTTTATATTTTCCTCTGTATCCAATCCTGGCCCAACTATCCCCCACTAATACGTGTTAAGGGGTTTGCTGCCCATGTGCCATGTTTGCTTTCCTTGTGCCTCAGTCCCTGTCTCTTTGCAGTTCAGTAACCACATCTGTAATGAGTGTAAATGCCATCTCGCATTGTTTTTTATAAGAAGAGATCTGCCTAGTATTGATAATAATTCATCATGGCCCTCACTAGCTTCAGAACTACATCTATTAAAGTGGGAGGCTGGATGTGTTGTGTGTGGTTTTTGTTTTTAAAGCTTGTTATATTTAAACTAGATGAAAGGGCAACAAGTGGTTAAAAACAACTTCAGGTCACTGACTTGCAAGGGCTTAAATAGTATAAATACACAGAAATAATTTGAAAGGTGGCTCAGGTAATATGAAGATGTATATATCTGCTAACTGCCTGGCCAAATTAGAGAATTAATTGAAAGGGAATGTGAGCTCGTTAGCTGAGCAAGCTAATGTCAAAAAAAAAAAAAAAAATCAAACCAAACCCTGGAGCTTTATTTCAAGACTTACAGTGACTTTTTCCAGAATAACCTATTAATGAAATGATGCTTTGGAAGGCAGCCTAGAATGCAGGCAAGTGTTCTGGTAAATTATCAGCTTCCCTGTTTTTAACTGCGTGCTGGGGTTAAATCTTAGGCCATGAAGTGAGGTTCCTTCTTCCTCCCTGCCCCTCCACGTTAGAGATTAAACACATTAATTTAGTGGCCAGCCCAGCCTAAACCTTGACACTATGCTTAAAACACATTTTTGGATATGAAAAAATCTCATGTGTAAAAACATTATAGGCAGTCCTTAAATATGTGCAAGTATATATAAGAAGATATATATATAAGAATACATCTTCTATGAAATTACTAAAATTTATTCAGTAAAGTCCAGATGCTCATGGTCAGAAGGGAGTACTCAGAAATGCTCAAAACAGAAAGGGCACCTTTGAATATGTACTCTTATACAGGAGAGATAGTCATCTTTTGGCATTTTGGTAATGAAGCTGTCGCACGGTGTGAGAGGGAGGAGAGCTGGGACTTAAGTAAAGCTTTTATAAGACTGAGCAATAATACAGAGCCGCCCTCCTGGAAAGAAACCACCCTGAATTAGTGTTATTTTTATTTGTTTCTGTTTTGGGGACCGTGGGTGTCATTTACCACCTTTCTGAAAACCACAAAGTTCCTTCAGTAGAGATGGGGGAGAGTTTCAGAAGGAGGGAGAAATGCTTGACATTCCCATGATCTCGTTAGTCCTGAAGCTGGGACTTTGTAAGATGTTGTGCGAAACCAGGAAAGCAGAATGGTTGTTCCGAGTGGATTTGGATTTAGAACGGTAATCTGAATTCATGTCCAACTCTAATTGAATGCATAGTGTGCAAGTTAGCAGTTTTATGATTATTTTTGCTTTGCTGAGAAAAGAGAATACTCTAAACCAGCATGCTGCCGTTCAGTAGCCTAAGCCTGTTTTCAGGTTATAGTTTCTCTTCCAAGGACTGATAGAAACCTACTGCAGTTGCTGATGTGAAAAGTAAGAACAGATTATCTCTTACAGTACTTGAAAGAGAAATGTGTAATGGCAGACTTCAAAGCCAGCCTCATGATCATAGGTGTACGATTAAGTTGGGACTTTTTTTTTGGTTATGAAATGTTATGATGGGTATTTCTGCAATAGAAATAGTACTAAATATATCAGAATTAACATACTGTGGTTTGATCATCACAGGTCAACTATAAATGTGCAACTTTCTTGAGCTGTAAACCACAAGCTGTGTAAGTGTTTTAGAATAAAATATTTATGCATTTAATGTTCAGCACTGTTGCTAATATAGACTAGTCACTGGAAAACAATGTTCTCTTTATTGAGTATTGTTAAAACATAAGCACTGCCATTCGTCTTTATAAACACTAATAAAAAAATGGCGGTTTTAATTCTTATCATTTTTAAAGAAATATACCAAAATACCTGTCAGTCTCTTCTAGTATGTGCAGACCTATGTGCAAGTGCATTTTTATTTAAATGAAGATTACTCTGAAATTAAACTCCTGGCTCTTAAGTGGGTAATTGGAAAAGAAAGCTATAAATTACTTCTTTATTAGACAACTTGCAAGACTGAGGAATCAAATGGAGGGGTGGGTATTTGTTTGTTGTTGTTTGGTTGTTTTTATTTTTTTTTCTTAATTGGGCATTTCAAAAGTAAAGATTTCGGAAACTAAAGGCAAAAAAAAATAACATTTTGTCCAAGGTCAGTAAATTAATTTTATGATAGTAAACTATGTATTTGAACAGTACCTGCACTTTGCATATTTATTAAATAGAACCGACAATATCTTCATTAGAGTACCCCTTGAGGGAGGACACCTTTTGCTTTTCAAAAATATGATGATTTTATGCAGCATCTCAATGCATTACTTATTCCACCTTAGTCTCTTATTAGTGTCTTTGGGGAAGAAGGGGCTTTTTCCCTAAAAACTGTAAGCTCTCAGTATCAATCTCCTCTATTTTTCACAACTTCCTCGCATCTTGGAGCTACCAAGGGATTTCTGTCTAGTTTTTGCCTATGCAAAACCATAATTCTCCCCTCTGCTGGTCTACTAACAAGAATACTGAACAGTTGGGAGAATATTTTCCTGTCAACTCCTTTGCTGATCAGCAGGGGAGATGCTGTGTTTCTTGCAGGAGAGGAGATACAAAAGCTGATGAATCTTCTCTAAAGAGAATCTAATTTAACGTCTGAAAGTTGCTTGACCAGATATTATTGGCTTGATGGATGACAGTCCCTCTGGAGCATATACAGATAAGCCGCCTTCATTATTTATGGGCATTCATTAAAGTAAGCAGCAAAAACCTTATTGATCTTCCAGATTCACCTCTGTGGGATTAGAGAGTCTATTGTACTAGGTGAAAGTCCAGAAATATTTTGATGTTTTTTGTGAAGATGTAATATCAAAATACGGTAACCTTGTATGTTATATTCTTGCTGAGCTTAACAGCTTTTTTTCAAAGTACGCTTTTTCCATCAAAGTATGAATTTTTAGTTTTATGGACAATGAGGAAAAAATTTAGGTATCCAAGGACATAAATTAGTCAAGAGTAAACATTTCACTTAAATAATTTTATGTCTACAGTCCTCACTATATCATGTTGGGACATTAAATTAGATTAAACGATGCTGAAGAGTTGTGAATTGCGTTATCCAGGTTAGAGCTACCATTGCCAATTTATGGTGCAACCAAAAGCTTATGTTTGCTAATTCCAGGCACATAATTTGTGGAGCAGTCCATCCGGGAGAGTTTAAAGGTAGAAAACAAGCAAAAGCATTTTATCTGACGCCTTTTTGTTGTTGCACGGTATGCCAGGAAAAGTGGGAAATCTTTTGCCTGCAAGAGAAATGAGGCTCAGTTACTGGGAGTAGTGTTTAATAGCTAGATTTGTAGACGCCAACTAGCCTCTGGAAGGATCATTTCCAGTAAAATATAAGGAGGGGAGGGAGGAGGCTGCCAGAAGGCTGGAGCAAATTTTAGAGAATGCCAAGTCATGTGTCTCCTATCCTGTTCTCTTCCTCCAAATTTCTTGGCTAGATCTCTCATATCTCATGGAATTTGGAAATAAACTGGTAAGTAAGCAATACTCTAAATAGACAATTTTGTTCCATTTGCATCTAAGGTAGATATAGCATAGTAGGCCTGACTGGCAAGGAAAGAGGGTGTGAAGTGTAGGTATTAATTTAATTAAGCAAGTTAAGTTTGTCCTTTCCAACTTAAAGTATCTTTCCATCTATTTGTTCATTCCCATATGTACTGATTTTATTTTTGGTTTAGTTCATATTTTTCTCACCGTTGTACTACTCAAATACCTCTTGTTCTAGACCTTCCTTCACCCTTCTTCTGCCTATTTTATATCTTCATGCTGTTTTCTTTCAAATCACATATCCTGCTGGATACCGTGTTGTTATAAAGCAGCCACACAGTCCTTATTCCTTTCAGAGGGGCGATGTTGCAGTGCTCCAGACAGGGACAATCTCTTTTATTTTCCTGTAGCAGGAAAAATACAAGTCCTAGAGGTGCAGGTTGCATTCAAGAGCAAGACTGTGGAGGTACCAGGCCAAAGCAGCAGTACCAGCCCTGCTTGTTGGTCCTTCTTCAAATGCAGGTTGAAGAAGGCACCCGCTCGGTGCCCTCAGGTCATCCAGGAGGAGCCTTGCGTCACGTTAATCGATCCCCTGTTTCATCTGGCAGCCGCCTTTTGCTGGAGTGGGACCATACTTTCTCAGGCAATGTAGCATCATTAATCACTAATGGTGAAATGGGTATACTCCAAGTCAAGTTAAGTACCTTTAATGCTTAATACTGAACATTGTAAAATGCCTTACCAGCAAAAATGTGCTGATCTATTTATTTCATATAAAGCAATGCTACTCTCCTGAATTGTGCTGAACATGCTACAGCTTAAATGATGTTATAGATCATTAAATGATCAGACACAGTAGGGTGTCCAGGACTCTGGCCAGCCTTGGGTAGGGCTTAGATCAATACTCCCTGGTATCTGGGATGAAGGACCTCACAGGGCAGGAAAGGAGGGCCATTCATGCAGGCATAAAACACACACTTCCCAGATGTTTAACTCCACTCTAATACTAGGCATCTCTACAGCAGGCATTGTACATGGGTACGTCATAACCGTATCCTGTGTACCATATGTCAAGTTTATTGGCAGTATTAGGTGCTGCTTTCACTTGTTGGATGGCTTTGAAACCTCTGTCTCCGTTGGAGCACCCTGTGCGAGGGTGGTCTTCACCCTCCTCTGTTCATCTCCTAATTTTGTAGTTAACAGGAATTCCTTCCTGTTTCTACATCTGCCACTGGAAAAGTGCACAACCAGCTGCATTTGCCTTCTCCTACTTGGTGTGCTTGTGCCATGCTGCTGTGGCTTTCATCCCTCTGCCGGGTGAGCACACAAGGACTGCAGCTCACAGAGCAATTTTGTCATCTCTCAGGCTTACAGACAGTAGGCAAACACCTTATCAGTATTTTCCCTGTCCTTTAGCAATAGGATCCCTGCTCCCCTACCCTCCCATAACCAGTTCTGGCACCAGTTTCTCCAAGGGTGTGGTGGATGGGATCCTCTGGTATAAAAAACCCACACTGACCATCAAATAATAATTGCACAGTAGCAGAGAACATAGGATACATTTCACCTATAGACTGAGGAGCAAAATATACCATGATACTTAAAATAAACCATGTCTCATTTCGGTCAATTGAACGATCTCTTTTTAAATAAGCATTACGATTTCACGACTTTAAGATGCATGAAACTTTGCAGTCATTCATCTTAAATGGTTTTGCCTTCCTCCTGGTCTTCTCTTCTTTGTAGGTATTAGCTTTTCTGTGTGAAAACTAAGACCTTCTCAGCAGAAAGGGGATGCATTGAAGTTCTTTAGCTGGAAGCGTATGTTCTACTTGTCAGCTCCATTATAATGTTTAAATGGTCAATGGGTTTTTGATTAGATTCCAAATGACGTTAATCATTCACTGACTCCAGAATGCAAACCGATCTGTATTTTTGTTGCAAGCTTGAGTAGCTACTGAAAACTTGTTTCCCAGACAGTTTTTAAGAGGAAAAGTAATGTAGCAGTGGCTGCATCTCACAGGGGGCTGGTTTTGCTTGAGGACAAAAGAGTTGGTTGTGTTTTTTTTAAAAGGTAGAGTGAATCAAGTATGTCTCCTGATAAATGCTTCTCTTATATGTGTCAGATCTCACGTCTCGTATCTTAAAATGACGTTGGGTATATTCTTGCTGTGTGGCTTTCTTGAGGTTTGTTGTGGGTTTTTTTCTTCTTTCTAATGTGAGCAGTATATTCTGTTTCTACAAATCCACAGTTAAACAGATTTTGTGCCAGAGCACCATGGGGAATAAAGACCATGGAGTGAAGAGCAACCCACTAATCAGAGCAGCTATGCAATAGGTGGGTGGGGGTTCCATATCTCCTCCTCAATGCAAGGAGAGGCTGCAATCCAGTGGGAAATCTCAGCCACCCATGAAATTGCAAAACCTCTGGGTGCACCCTGCATTTCCTTGTTCTACCTCTTGAATCAACTTGTGACCTTGCCTCTGTAAAGCCTTGCCTTGTTGCTGTGCCTACAGCCTGCAAAGTCCCTCTGGGGTGGGGGCATTAGTTTTCTGCTCCTCACTGGTGGACACCAAATTGTTGAGGGAAGTCACTGTTGGTTGCATTCTTAGTAACACACTATCTTCTTATTCAGCTATCTGGTTGTACCTGATTTAGCACTGTGTTTTCATTTGGAAAAGGAAAAGGCTGAAAGGTGATGTATGCCACATACTTTTCAGGTTCCTAGGTCTCTCTTTCACCCTGGCAACTTTTCTTGGGTGTTTTGTTGGGTTTTTTTCTTTATTTGTAAATTTTATTTGCTGATGATCTAATATAATCTGCAAGAGTTTTGCTTATATTGTGCACGATATGTAGAAAAGGAGCCTTATTTCAGGAGAAGTAGATCCTCACTGTTGTATATCTAACTAAGGTTAAAACAGTTAAAGTTTAACAGTAAAGTTAAAACAATTCTGCTCACAGAATAACTTTGTGGATTTGATTTAGTCCCTTTCAACCATACTGAGCGAGTTCGATCGGTGATGGGATCTCTGTACATTTGAACAATACTGTTTTGTCTCAGTCTGTAAAATAGGCTTTTGGTAACTTGCACACTCTTGAAGTAAAGCTTTTAATTTTTTCTCCTGCTAGGCAATAAAACTTTGCAGAGGAATGTGAGGTAATTGCATGGATGGGTTGATTTGGAGCTAGATAATTTCATGGTTTGCTCACTTGGTTAGAGAGCAGGAGAGATAAGGATGAGAAAAACAGAGAGAAGGTGCTTTAAAATGCACTTTTCAAATTTCTTGCCTAATAGTGGCTGGCACTGGTGTTTGAGTAGAGATACATAATTTGGACTTGCATAACTTGACTGCAGCGGTTTTATAGACACTTCTATTTTGGGTTATACTTGTGTTTGATAGTTCTTTTCTGATAGTCTTCCTGACTTCTTTCTGATGCAGCTTCATTAGGAAGTTCCTGGTTTTCATTTTGGGCTTGTTCCACCCTAAAAATACTGTGGCAAGTAATAATGACAAAAAAAGCTTCTTTTGAAAGCCCTCCCGCTTGAACTGTTCAAGGATTCTTGCAGGGGTTTGTTTTTGAAAGAGTTTGCTGCGGTTGCTGCAGATGTTAAAAAATAAATCTGCCACCCTTTTCAACTCGGGCGATAAAGGTTTAGATTTTACTTGGTCAAAAACTTGATTGTTTTGATTCATTCCAGGGATGAAAACTTGCACTGGGAAAGCTCATCATTTCCTGTTTTAAAAAGATTTGGGTTAGCAAAAGGTCTTCCAGGCGAGGCTTAGAACTGTTGTGGTGTAATTGTCGGTCAGGACAGAGGGGGATAATCGTGACTTCAACCAGCTATATAGCATTGTTCTGACGTAGTTTTGGAGATCTTTAAGGACGAAGTTGATTTGAAAAAAAGCATCTGGGCTTGTCGGGGCTGATGTCTCGGTGAGTTTGTGTAGGGATGATTCACGCCGCTGAGCACTTACACTCACGTGAGCAGGCTCAGCCCGAGGAATGAGAGCAACAGACTCCGGAGCGGAGCAAGGGCAGCCGCAGCAGTGTAGGAAGCCTGAAGGTGCAGGAACTGAGCACGTGCGATGCTTTTTCTGTGGCTGATGCCTTTAGAGCTCCAAAGTAGCCAGCTCGAGATGAGTTTAGGTAGGCTGGATTTGCTAACAAATGTTGTATGTAGGAAGTCTGAATGGCAGACCAGTGCCAGCGCTGTGTTTCACTTATTTTAGGACTCAGCGCAGAATTTCGGAGCTCTTTTATCCATGGCAATAGTGGGAAGGAATTAATCCTTCTGTCATGACAATTTATTTTTCTTAATAGTTCTTTGTAGCCTTATGTAGAATTACAGAGCAAACCTTTCCCCTAGCCTCCTAACCTCTGCTCCCCTGCCACCCAAAGTATATTAGGAAAATTTTAAAAGAATGCAGGGACCTTAGAGTTTCTCTGAATGTCTGCGATAATAATAATTTCATCTAACCAGAGGGGAAAAGATGTGAATCTGCCAGTTTTCCAAACACCCTGAACAAACTCATTTGTCAGACTGAGAAAATGTTGAGTACCCCTATGGCCAAGGGAAAAATCAACAAGTTAATTCCTTAAGACAGGTTTGGGTATTTTTTTGTCTTTGTAAAAGAACTATGCTGCCCACATTTATCCTCAAGCCATGGGCTGAATTCCTTTGTAATGAAGTGAAACTGCTCAGATCCTGTTTTACCTGTTCTTCAACTTCCTATTTCACTTTTCTTTTGCTTGTAATCTTTTTTTTCATGCATGTTTTACTCTTGTTCAGATTGTCATAGTCACATTAGCAAGTAAGTCCCCTTAGCAAAAAAAACTAGTGCACATGGTTTGTAGTTGCTGCTTTTAGCCCAAATTTACTGCCCGAACTTCTACTGGTGGTTACTCCTGCTCTAGGAGTCCACCCAGTTCAAGCTGTGTTTAGACTTAAAACAACAAAGTGTTGCCATCAAACACTGTATTAGTAAAATAGCTGAAATCAGCTGGAAAACTGTGTGACTCTCCAGGATATTCAGATCAGCATTCTTGACATCTGTGTCACTTGTTTGTGTTCCTTTTTGTCGGTCTTTCAGACCCCCTGGCTAGAGGGGTTCAAGCCACAAAGTTGCGCGTCTTAGAAGGGGCTCTTTGGAGAGTGTGTCCGTCCATCTGTGTATGCATGTGTTTCAGGGTTCCAGCACCAGGATGCTGTAATTTCTGTAGTATTAATTGCTATATAATTGCTAATATTTCTTTAGGCTTGCTGCAGTATTTCATTAATGCAGTCCTTTGGCACTTACCTTTCCAAACTCTGTAAAATGGTCCCACCTCCTCCCCTGTCAGGACAGGTTTTCTACTCTGCCATAGAAAACCATGTAGCCCATACTGGGATACAGAGCAGGCGGAAAAGAAACGCGGTGTTGGGAAGAAAGAGAGTTTCAAATCCCTGGGCTCTGCTGAGTGTAGGAGTACAAGTCATTTTCATTTATTATCCATGTTGTTTGAGCTTTAGTTTTACTTGAAGCCTTGTTGGTAAGAAATCTTGAAGATGTGTGCTTCTAAGCAAGTTAGGAAATTTCTGATCCTCCCAAGTAGCCAGCAGCTAAGAGTGTTGCTTGCCTGGCTGAACTGATCCTTTAGGAATACGTTTCTCAGAGCTGACCTCAGAAGTGGGTCTCCCTCACAATGTCACTGTCATCTGCCCGCGGACAGGAAAAACAGCAGGCAATCTTCTTGGGCTGCCTACGGGGCACCTACGATATATCTGTCTGAACAGCCAAGTCATCCATAAATGACTTCTGAGATGGTCAAAACACATGTAATACGTGGGGGAGCACAGGCAGAGATGACTTGCCTGGTGCTTTCACACCCCTCCACTCCCTGCTGTTTGGGTTGTGGTGGTGACCTGAAAAGGGCTTTTTTCCTCCCGATTCTTGGAAACACCCTTGACCCAACACCCTTCGCCATGGTGCCCCCAGTGCAGGCAGGGAGCGTGGAGATTCTGCAGCACCTGACCTGCTCGGGAGGGACCTTTTACAGCTCTTAGCACTGGGACCTCTCCAAAAGTGCTTTGTGTGCTTCTCCTGCTCACATGGCCCATGTGCTCTGAGACTGCTTTTGTTCACTCATCCTTCAGGGTGCATCGGAATCAGCTTTTTCAAGTAAATTGAAGCCATAAGGGCTAAAAATCAGTCTTTACTGAGCGAGTGCCGTGGGCTGCCCCGTGTGCATGCCAGCCAGCGAGCTTGCCAGGGAGCGAGCGTGCCCTTTAAGAAATGCATGAAATATCCCCGTGCGCTTGACAGTGCCAAACACTTCAGTGTCTGTCTCCGTTTTCCCTCCAGATCATTCTTCCAAATAAATAGCTTGCTTGACACAAAAAAGGATGGAGTTAGCTTGAAGCCTGACTTGGAGTCAAAGTATATGTACCCTTCCGTGTCTGGCACCCGTGGGGCACGTCAGTTGCTGCTCGACTGATTCCCAAAACCTACAGCCTGGAAAGGAGCGGCACTGCCGTGAGTGCCCTGACATGGGCTCCTGGCTGCCATTCCCAGACTCGTAATTTCTCCTCTGTCCACCGAATCCACGTAGCTGCTCCCCTGGCCTGTTTCCAACCTGGATCACACCGGGCTGGTCTCGGCTCCTTGCTGAAGTAATAGGTAAGGAATGTTACACGCACTTGAGTTTCTCCTCCTGGCATGCAGGCTCTCCTCACCGTTTGCTGCTTGCCTACCAATTACCCAACACAGCCATACCTGCTTTTTTTTAAGCTCTGACTGTCACCACGTGGACCCTCCTGCATTTTATGACCTGCTGCAGACTGAGTCAGCCGAAGGATCCCAGCCAGCAGCAGAGCATGGCTCAAGCTTATGCTATGGCTTCCATTACCGCAGCACATAGGAAGCCCATACAGAGGCTCAGGACCTCGTGGGAAACCACAGGTCGCTCCTAGAAACGTCTGGCGTCCTCTAGCATTTTTACAAGCTTCCCCCATATGCAAGAAAGAAGTAGGATGATGTGGTTACGCTGAGCCGATAAACACATCGGAGACAAGAAAGTCGAGTTCAGCTTGCAACTCAGCAGAGCAGTGGTTTTCACTTAGCATCTTTATTGGCATTACTGTAGTTGTGTATTTACATCATATGACAGCAGGATTTTTAATATGCTCGCCTTAAGACAGAGGTTCTCATTTCCTAATTGCCTATTCCCCATGTTTTGGGCCTGAAATGAGTGCAAAGAGGTTTTGGAAGGAGAGATTGATTGCCTGCTACAGGTGGGTCTGTATGCTTATTACACCGTCTGGAAAGGAGCTCATTTGGATATTATTTTGGAATTCAAAACTGGTGGGTGGGGGGAGGAGAAAAATTTATTTCTTTCTCCCTGCTCCCTTCCTCCCTCTTTCCTAACATCTGTCTACACCCTGGATTTCCAGCTTTTTGGTTTTGAGTGTTCCTGCTATTCTGCTTTTCTTTTCGTTTGTTTCTGTTTCATTTTAGAAATAGTTTTTTCCCAAACACTTTCTTCCTTCTACGTAACCTAACAAAACTAATTGTTGTGGGATGATCTGTGCAGGGACTCCCAAATTTCTGCTACCATACAGCATCGTCCCTATGCTCTTTCACCACAAAAGGCAGGAAAAAAATAAAGTAAACTAAGCCAAGGGGAGGCTTGTAGCTGAGAGACCGGTGTCTGAATTTGCAAACTAATGACTAATTTCCCTAAGTACTTGCCTACTCCTAATTATGTCTAGATGAGATTCTTGGATCGCTTGGGGCAGGCATATATTCTTTAAGTGCCTTGCATGTCTACATCATAAGAGAGTAATTCTGAATTATGTGTAGCTAGTGAGATGTATCTACCCAGGATTAAATTCGGCTTCTGTGTTCTGGTCTTGGGGAGGCAACAACAGCTTGAAGATCATAGTCAACCTGAGGATACTCCAGATTCTCCTCGCAAAATCATCACACACGTTATCCCACTTGCCCTCGTAGAAAAGCTTCAAGCTCTCTGGGGCTCTTGGCTCTGCACTGTTCTGAAAGAATATGTATTTAACGCAAACTAAATGCTGTGCATATCTCATTGGGGCCCCGTTAAAGTATTGAAAAATGAATGATGGTGGTGCTTTAAAGAAAGTCGGCATCAGTCCTTCTGTTGGCAAGTTTTTGCTGAGCCTGCTGCTGCTTTTCTTAATTGTTACTGTGTCTGTATTGTAAAAGGCAGTCCCTCCTGAGCGCTCTCATACCCGCAGCGAACACTTTTCTCCACCCAAAACTTGTTGTGACACATCTGGTTTATATTGAGACTGCTGGGTTTCTGCTAAGCCCTCCAGCACAGAGGATTCTTTAAGACATTTATTCTGCATTCCAGCTCAGAGCTATTTGCTAGGGGAAGAGAAAGCAGTGCTGTGTCTTTCATTTAAAAAAAAAAAAAAAGACAGAAAAAAAAAAAGACAAAAAAAAAAAAGACTACCTTTTGGAATGCAACTTGCCTTTTGTAGTAACCCACATGGAGGTGAAGGCTGTAAAGACGACAGAGCCAGGTCTCAGCCTTCAGGATGGAATAAATATGTCGCTGTGGTCAGCAAGGTATCTTAGTATGTCTCCTACATCTTCCAAGGTAGTTTGTTTAATAGTTAACCCTTGCTGTTCTGTTTTCTGGGTTTGGTTTGGTTTTTTGTTTTGCTGCAAAGCGTGCCTCTGGCTGTGGTGGACTGTCTCTTAGAGTATAGATTTCCTATAGTATCGCTAGAGTATACAGTTCATATGTAACTCCCGAGGAGAGACCGAATGCATCTTTGTCACTCACAAGGGCATTCTTACTTTGTGAAATAATTTTCTGGAATTAATGAGGGGCAATGTGGCCACTGGCAGCACTGTTGGCTCTTCTAATGAAACATGGATGTTTTGAGCGGTGAGACAAATTCTAGCTAGGCTTTCCTTTCACTTTCATTTACTTTTTTTTTTTCTTCAGAATCTACTATTGAAGAGTTAAGATATTTATCCTTCTGTTAGAGAAACAAACAAAAAGCACCAATCAAAGCAGTTTGAGTAAGAACTGATATTATTATAGCATGTTTTGTTCTTAAATATTTTGTTACAGGCTGCAAACACTAAAATATTTCCTGTTGAAATTTGTTACCAAGTTAATGTTCTCTTTAATATTTACGAGAACACTTCTTGGTAGCTTCTGACTTAACTAGGGCTAATTATCGTTCTTGCCAAACACTGTTTTTCAGTTCTTTCTGACCTGCCTTTAGATGATATGTCAGCAAAACCCTAGTAATAGCATTTGAATTAAGCTTGCTGGAGGGGAGTAGAATGAGAAAGCAAAATTTTCATTTCATTTCATAGGTTTTTTTTCAAGATTCATATTATGTGCAAAGTAATAAAATTACTAGCTTTTAATTAAATTAAACCAATAGTTTGCCTAAATTGTAACTACATAATTTTAAAGTAGCTATATGCATTAAGCTTCCCTTTTAATCACGAATCGGTGCAGAACGCTTCCTGTAACATGACTAACACTGACATAATTTTCTTCCATAAACACCTACAGCTGATGCAAATGGACTGTTTCTTGATTTCTGTTGTGTAAAGTTTAGTTATGTTTAATTCATTGTATTCTTAGATTCCTGCTGTCTCTCAGCCCCTTCTGACTCATTTGCACAATATTTCCAATTGTATTTGATAGTGTCTCTCAAAGGCCAGCAGCAGCCTCTGCAAGGTGTGGTGATGTTCCAGCTAGGAAAGCCTTTCATAGGTAGGGATCTAAGCACCAAAATGAAGTGGGCACATTAGACTTTCTTAATTGTAGCCCTCTTCTAACTCCTCAGTGTCTTTTCTTGATCGATATTAAATAGACACTTATTCTCCTCACTTGTCCTTCGAGCTCTTTGTTCTTCACTGTTTGCCTGAACTGGTCCTACATAAGGTCCAGATGAAACACCCCACGCCACGTTTGCCATTCACATACTTAAGCTGCAGTCACTTCTTCACACAGATATACATAAGAGCAAGCTTGTGAATGCAGGAAAAGGTAATCCTGCAAATTCGTTTTGTCGTATATTCAGTTCTTTCTGTCTCCTAGTGCATAACTCCTTTCAGCATGGTCTGGTGGATGAGCCCAGCTCGCTGGCTGGCCTGGCACACCAGGCAAAGGTGCCAGACACTATGTAAAGCAGGGAGAAAAGCTGAGGCAGAAACACCTGCTCCTTGAAGGCCCACCAAAGGAGCACCCCAAAGACACCGGTCATAAATGAATGAGCTTGTTAAACCTCTTCCACCACTAAAGCTACCCTTCATGAAAGGTTTATAGCTCCTTTTTGAGAACATTGTTAAGCAAATCTAAGTAAACTCTGCGGAGTTGCATCTGAATGTCCTAGCTGAAAGTGGTGTGTATCTGCAGTGCTCTTTCTTTCAGAGAGAATGCTTTGTTGCTCTTTGTCAAAGAAATTTCCATTAAAAAAAAAAAAAAGAAAAAAAAAGAGACTGGAAGGAATAAGGGAAGATCTTTAATCCACTGGTGGTTGTTTATAGATATGAAAATAATATAGGTGACTTAAATCCTAGATCCAGGGGGAAGCACAACAAATAGGAGGGTAAGTTATTTCTTCTTCATGAGGGTAAGAACCTAAATCACTCTGTGCTCTTTTAGAAGTCTGGAGATATCTTTTATTTTAATGAGAACCATATAGGCTTTTGTGTGTGCTCAAATGTGCAGAATAAATTGAAACTCGCTTTCTGTGTGCTGTCACACATCGCGCCTGGAATGTGGTTGTGCTTCTGGCCTGGTGAGATCAGGTTGGGGTGTTTTTTCTTTTTGTTCAAACATAAGGGTAATTCATTCTTCATCGTCAATTGAACTCGAGCATTTTCAAGCCAGCTGCCAATTGTGATACGTGCGCTACTGGCTTTGTGGTGTATTCTATTGTCCCTGTGGTAAGAAATTGTGAGCGCTAGTCTGGTGACCTTAACCTTTTTGGAGGTAAAAATGAGTCCCTTGTTTGTCCAGACTAAAGTTTTCACTGAAGTCTTCGATTTTTATTCTTGCTTTCCTTCTTTTTTTCTGTTATCTGAAAGTAATGTCCTTCCTCTATGCGTATGAACCGTGTATAGCCTGGCAAAAGCAAGGAAATGCATTTATAGGTCTTGGTACCAGAGACCAAAATTTTCATGTTTCCTTTCACCAAGGAAAGGTGACCTTGTCATCCAGTGTGGTGCTGTGCTCACAGCAGCTTTCAGAGGGGAATTTGAAAGGGAATGCATCTGTAACCAAGCCAAAAAAAAGTCGCTATTAAAAGAAAACGTACTTGTGGGTTTCAGTTTTGCTCACTGCTGTCCTTCTTTGTGATTTTTTTCCTCCCTTATAAATTATGACAGTGAGCAGGAGACCGTGCAATGTCACATTCCTAAATGGGTAAGTGTGGAGGTCTCCTATTTTTAAGAACCTTAAAGTGTCAAAAATGGGCCTTTTAATATATGGCCTAAATTTGTTGAGTATTGACACATCAAATGATCACTAAGAGTGATAACCAGTGTGGCATACTTTGAGGATAACAAATGATTCATAGTATTGTGAAATGTTTTGGGGTCTTGTTGTCTTTTCTGCATGTTTTTGTGTGTTCCTTCTGTTCAAAAACACTTGTTTTTCAGCGTCAGGTTGTGTTAGAGAAAATGGCTTGTGTCTGTTGTACTGAACTGCTGTAGTGGAATGAAATATTTGGAAACGATACGCTTTCTTTCATTGACAAAACATGTTAACAGAGAATTGCAGAGAAAGAGCTGGTATACCCACTGTTACGTGCTTGGCTTTTCTTTCTTATGAAGTGGGCCAAAGTGGTTATTTTCACTTCAGATAAATTTTGGATCCTTTGGTATGAGGCATGTTCCTGAAATCTTAAAAAGAGGAAAGCGGGTGGCAGAATGGAGGTTTTTGGCTGCTTCCCACTGTCCCTCTGTGGAACGCTTAAGTGACCCACTTCTGCATGATACGGTTAGTTGCAAACCCCGGTAATTCATGTTTATGCTTGAGCAATGTGAAACAAATGAGTATTGGCCTGCAGTTGGGTCTCACAGGAGGGGCCTGCAGGACCAGCCAGGATTGTTGATACTTGTGGAGTTGGAGGTGTTGGTGAAGGCTTCATTTGGAATAGTTTTTCCTCACTGCCTTATATATTTTAAAAAAAAAGGGGGGGGTGTGTCAGAATTATTTTTTCTTGCAGTTAAAGGAAAGGGGTGGTGTAATATTCCAGCACTGGGGTTTATCTGTTATTGTTACACTACTTGGCATACCCCAAGAAAGGCAGTTGGAAGTATAGGAAAAGTATTTGTAGAGCAGTTTGTCAACTTGCCTACCAAAACATTTTTGAAATATATGTCTGAAGTTTAGAATCTATTTTATTATACACTGTCTGTAGCTACCAAATCTATAAAGTTACCCATCTTTCAAATGTTAAGAGAGCAAAATTGGTGTGTCCCAAGAATCTGAGGTCAATATTGCAGCAGTAACTGTCTAGCCAAAATACTGAGCTTTTTACATTACTATCAAAGATATTTGTTGGTTTGGGATTTTATAACTCTTTGTTACTTCTTCTATGGTATTCCATTATAGACTTTGGGGTGGGTGGCTCTCTTCTGGCAATTGGACTCCCTGGAACTTTTCAAGTATTTTTCTTTTTTTTTCTCTCTAATGTATTGCCTTGGTCACCAGATAAGAATGGAATAAATGCTCTTGTTAGTCTAGCATGGAAAGTTAACAACTGTTGTGGTTTAAAGCAGATTTCTAAGAAAACTGTAGAAAATCTGTAATCGTAGTAAGAAGATGAACTTGACGTAATCACTGCTTTTAAGAAAATAATTTTTCTAATTTATTGGATGATAATTTAGTGAAACATAACCAGAAAAAAAAAAAGAAAGAAAAAAAGAGGGGGTAAGGAAAATATAATGGCTACATTAACAAAACAGGTGGGCACAGCGTATCTTTATTCCAATATGAACAGGTCTTGTGAATCCATAGGGTAAAATCCTTATCTGCGAGTGATACTGAAGGCTGGAGTCAAATGTGGAGAGCATTTTCTTTCTTCCCCATCTCCAGCATTTAGAAGGAACAGTAGCCCGAATACCTCCTGAAATCTAGATGAAGAGCTGGATGAGGAAAGAGCTGAGAGAAAAGCTTAGATAATGTGGGAAATATGTGATCATCCTGAGAGGAAGAACACTCTGTAGGCAATGCCGTGCTTTTGCGTGGGCTTCCCTCTGCAAGTGACAGAGAAGAGAGGTGAGCGTATAGGCTTTTCTGGGGTCTACTTATAAAAGGACAGGTTGTAAACTTCCTTTCCTCCCTATTCTCCTAAGCTTGTGGGCTCTTTCCTCAATTTGGGGTATGGTAGAAAGGGATGTTACTCCAATGGAGTGGCAATAATTGGGTAAGAAGGGAACAAAAGGTATTCCTGAGGGTTTTCATGCAAGGATGCTTCTAGGTCTTGATGTTTGCCCAAGTCAATTATATATATTTCTGTGTACTGGAAAACCTGCTTTAAAGGGAGAGGTTGGGATTTCCAAATCCTAGGTGTACTTTGAGATCTGCTACAGCAAAGCTACAGCAAAACTAACTAATATTAAAGGCAGGCCTGCAAATCTTGTTTTTCATCTTCGTTCACCTAACCTAGAAGTGAGGGGCAGCTCCAGCAGCTCCTTCTGACTACCCAACACCCTGTGAACAAGGCTGATTTCACTCTATGTAGCATTTCCCATGCAGAAATGTGGACCACTCCCTGTGAAGTGACACAGAGCCACAAGATGCTCAGATGAAGACTGTCGGTGGGAATGTAAACTTCCCACCTCTGATTTCTCCTATTTTCACAGTTTCCTTTTAAACTGTTTCCTTCTTGGGAACTTTATGGTAAGTGTCTGAATGCATCAGCAGTGACTTTCATCTCACCTCCTCAAGTCTCTTCTTATAGCAACATCTGGGAAATTCATTTAATTTACTTCAATGTGAAATTACTTTCAGTTTGTCAGACATCAGCTTTTTACTTTACGTGTTTAACTCCCAACTGAGGCACATACTGTTAGCTGATATTATTTCAAGAGGTAAAGTTTGTGTAACTAATAGTCTAAAACTCAGCCAAATGCAAATATTTTGGTGACCACGCTTTAATAGCTTCTCTGATTACTGTATGATAAAGAGAGATAATTAGATAGTATATAACAGTGTTGATTTTTATAGCAACATTTCTTTCTCAGTCAAAAAACACTGTTGTAATAAAACTCAGGAAAAACAAACTCGGCAGATCTGTTTAGTTTTCTTTGCATGTTCTGCTGACAGGTTCTTAGTGCTTTGGAATGGGTTATAGGAAAGGTAATAGCAGGATGTGACCTCTAACTCCTGAACATTTTGGGTGTAGGCAATGCAAACACCCATATACAGTCCTCCCAGGAAACTATCTGTCTTAATGTTATAGTATGCAATTTACTCTTCTGCTTCCTCTATTATTCCACCATTTTTTCCTTATTATGCACATCAACATGGTACATGAGTATCTACTGCATAATCTGTTCTCCACCTGTCCTGAAAGTATGCATACATAGAGTGGAAATTAATTTGGCGTGAAATGCAAGCAGTAAATAAGAATTAAAGTTTGAGCTTACCTAAGCAGTGGAAGATATACACAATATGAAGCAGTATTGTCAACCTAAATGTACACAGCAACGAGTAGTGCCCTAACAGCCAAATAACCAGTCTTGTGCATTACCAGCTCTAGTCTCTGCTTACACCCTATAATACTGTGATTCTTTCCATAGGGCTTGGCCATTGCCAATTAGCAGCTGAGAGAGGGAGAGACTGCGAGATGATGAGACATGGCTTTTTCCTCCCTGTTTTTGCTCCCATGCCCATCTCCCCCACCCATACGAAGGGATTCAGAGCTAGGTGCTGGAGTGAAGCAGCCACATCTAGAAGGATCTGAGTCCCAGGAAGATGGGATCAAACTCGATTAACTGGTCACTCATCCAAGGATGTGAGTGAAAAAGTAGAGGATTCAAATGCCCTAATTTTCACCATGTTGCTATATTTCTATTATGTGTGTGACAGACTGAAATCCCTCATTCACAGACCCCTGAAATAGCACTGACTTCTGTGCAAGAGTTTTAATGCTACATGGTGTTATGATACTTGTTTTATTGATAATGGTATTGGCAACAGGATATTATAGTCTTCACCCTTTCAAGGGGTGCTGTTCCCAGGTTTTGACCTTCTCAAACAGCTCAGCCAATATATTGGGCTTTCCCTCTGAAGAACCTCTCCCTTCCAAACCAGAGCAGTAATAAGCCTCTTTGCCGCGACAGTAGATTAAAGCCACTTATAACCTTTACCGGCCTATCAAAGTAGTAAGGAATTTAGATGACGATTATCAATTTACATAAAACGGCACTATATTTATTAATATATATGTGTATGTGTAATTAAGTGAACCAATGCAATACATGAGAAGTGAATGGCAAGGTGCCCCATAACAAGGGTGTCAGTGATTGCTGAATCTGTGCAGTGAAACAGGAGCACTTTGAACACGCCTGGAATTTGGAAAGTACGTACCTACTCGGGAGCATTAGTTGCATCATTGTGTTTAGATGACTTGTTTAATTCAGAGTTAATTATTGAATTCATGTTGAAAAACAGTCTGCTCATCTGCTGCTACTCAAAGTCTAGGAGAGGCTGAGTAAGTATAAAACAGCCATTTTGAGGAGTGATAATGAAGTGAAGGTGATTTTCTTACCTTTTAGCTCCTTTGTGGAAAGTAGTGCTGCTTATCCTTCAACCAGGTGCAGCGGAAGGTACCACCAGTAAATGCTGATGAGCCTTTCAAGGAGGGAAATGATGAATTGAAGATACGGTTATAACTATATAACCGTTTAAAAATCTCTTTCTTCCAATTATGCTATGTGCAACAAGAATTGTAAGCATCCACTGAAGATACAATTTTCTGAGCTGTAGGGATTTATTGATTTATTATATTTTTCTCCCCTCCATGGAATTGGTGGGGAGGATTAGCTTTCACTTAGACTCAACCGTCATTTTTCACCAGTACTGTCACCCCCATTCCCCATCCAAATGTGTTGCTGAAATGTGGCAGGTGGTTTTGCCAGTAATTGCGTGCTACTTCATTCCATTTTAAATGAAAGTATAGAGCACAGTGGCCTTCCTCTCTCATCTCTGGCATACTTCACAGCCGTGTGGTATTGACTGAGAAAAGGCAGAAGAGTGGGCTCCCCTTTAAATTGCAAAGATGTGTTATCTTGCTGTATGTTCCCATAGGAGCCAATAACTTAGTTTCTGGGCTTCTGAATCGAGTTGTTTTTTTTTCATGACAAAAAAAAAACCAAACCCAACACAATAATTTTTTTTTTAAATGTCCACACATTTTTTTGTGAATGGTAAAAGAAACTGAACATGTCTTTCAGTATTTAAAATGAGCAGTGGCTGTTCTGTGGATCATAGGCAAGTTTCTATTACAGTACAAATATGCTTGATCTCACTCTGAGGCCGGTAACCATGCTCTGGTAGAAGGTGGCTTTTCTTTGGCCCCAGCTGTGCTAAACGCTATTATAATTAGCACGATGGTTAACTTAATCAGAGCACTTGGCTCGGGAGAGAAGTGTTACAGAGTGCACCATAATTAGCATTTTTATTCCTTTGATCCTGAGTGTGCTCTTTATTGACAGAAGTATCAAGAGCTGGTTTGTTTTTTTCTTTTAACACTTCAGGAGGCGGAAATATATGTGGCTGGTGAGATTATGAATTTATTAATGAGGTGTTTTTTCTAAAAAAAATACCACCCTCCCAAAGGAAGTAGAAGGGAAAATGATCTGCATGTGTGGAAAAAATAGTATTGGGCCTCAGCCTTCAGCGCTGCAGCCTTTGGGCAGGTGTAAGGCCAGGAAACCCCTCCTGGGGCGACTGCAGCCCCTTGGAGTTGTACGGACGGTGTTAACAGCATCCTAAGCATTTCCAGCACAGCACTGTGGGCTGCATGGATGTTGTTGGCTCTGTAGAAAAGGTGCCATTTCCTTAAAGTGAGGAAGGGGAATGATGAAAGGGTGATCACTTTGGAAAAAAAAAAACACAAAACAAAAACCCCAAAAACCAAACATTTGGGTAATGCTATAGCAGCCAGAGCTTCACATACATGCCAGCTCCGGTCACTGAAACACAAGCGTCCCATCCTGCACGCCCAATATAAGCAGGTGGCAAAAGCGTGCAGCGGAGCAGATGACTGGTTCGGTTCATGAAAAAACATAACATTTATGCTGTCAGACGAAATGCTGAAGACTTCCAAACTTGCATCTGGCATCGCCGCCCTGATTGCAGGGGAGGAGAGGCGAGATGCCCGGGAGGTTCTTCTCATTACACACCGCCGAGCGGGGCGGTCGCTCTCACTGCCAACAGACCCAGGATGTTAAATATTTGTTGACTTTTTGGTAGATGAAGGCGCTGTCTGCCTTCCTGGGATACCCTTCGTTAGGCTTGATAAACACACTGTCCTCTTTGCCCACATTGCAGTGGGATGCCTGTAACACTTTGTATCTCTAGCACATCCATGCTGAATTGGTATCATTTGTCTCAGTTGGTTTTGAGCATTTGTTCAGCAATCTGGAGCAAGTGTTTTTTGCACTTGTTTTTTATTGACTTTGGAATGACATTAGCTCAGGTATTTGTAGATGCATCCTCCATATTCAACTTCCATATGGCCGCTATAATTTTTACTATTGGTTTTAAAAAGAAAGTATAGCGATGTTTATAATGGAAAAACTGAGGGAAAAAATAGTTGAGGTTACCCTTGTATGAGCTCTTTGCAGGTTTTTACTCTTCCTTTATGTGTATCTGTCTCTTTCCAGTTCCTTCACAAAGAGGAAGAGCTATCTTACAGTGTTCTTCCAGTTCGTTTGTATCTGCTTTGCCAGCAGAAAAACCATATGCTAATAGAGGCTGCAGAGAATGCAGCCATCATTAAGGGACTTCCTATGTTATCCTTGACTTCACTAGATTACTTTTATCTCTTCAAGATGGATAAGTAATTTTAAAAACATTTATGTAACTAGGTTTTAGGTCAATAGCAGGTTAAACGGTTTATTTAAGTAATCTTTCTTGGCGCAAAGTATGTGGAAAGACCCTCTCTCAGTATTTTTACAAGATTATTTTCGTATCAGCATTAAAGCAGCAAGCAGCCTCCTTGACAGTAGACTTGGAAGATACCCATTATTTGAGAGACATGATAAAAACAGTATAATCTTTTCCAATACCCATACAAAGCCAGCAATTGTCTGTTTCTGCCATTCCAGTTATTTATGTAATTATACTTAATGCCACACAGATTTGAGAAGAAAAAGAAATTGTTGCTGCTGTTTCTGATTAATATTTTTCCATCCTGAGATCATAAAAACAGTAAATGCCTCTTGTGGTGGTAGAGAGAAGAAAGGGCTATGGATTTGCAAACAATTCAGCAGAGGAGCTGAACCGGAGGGGAAAATGTGCCTTTTTTGAGTCTGTCTCCTGACATCCTTCCTAAAGCTTACGGACTGTTAGGAAATGCTGCCATGGCATAATATCACTCCTGAGATGTTAATACCTTTAATAAAATAAAGCATGCGGTAATTTTGCAGTGGTTTTCAAAGGTATAGGATTTAACTAGCTTAACCCTGGATATATCCAGGCTATCCTGCTTTGCCCAGTTCTTCTGTGGTGCACTCTTGGTGAAAATATTTACCTGGTTGGTGTCCAAATACCAAGATACCTCCCATACTGTCCTGCTTAGCATAACTGGGTTGGCCAGGGTCAAGGAGCTCTAGCTGGTAAACCCCTGCCCTCCATCTAATCCCATGTGCTGGAACGATCCGAGGTTGCTTGGAAATGCCCCCGGAAAACACGGCAGTGCTTTCAGGCTTCTGGATTAGGGGAGCTGCTTGCAGACGTTGTCTTGTCTTCAAATTCACTGTGTTCACCTGTGCTCAGCCTCAGTATTTGGATTGCTTCTTCACAGTGTCTGAAGAGAAGGAAGCTGGACATTTATCACTTCTACAGCCGAAGGCTCAAATTAGAAGTTCAGTTGAGTTCAGCAGAGCTGGTGTATTCATTTAAAGCAGATACAGAAAAAATTGGATTTTGTAGGCCCACTCAAGAAATAAATATATGCTCATTGGTTCTATAATATTATGATCATCTAGGTTACTCAGCTACAGTATTATACACTTGTACGAATTCAATCCTTCACTCAGTCTGCAAGTTCTGCTTGAGCTAGATAATATCATTTTAAAAAGACATCCAATCTCAATTTTTTTTAAAGACTTTAGGTGACGGCAAATTTACTGCGTGCAAATGTAAAAGGTTCCAGTGACTTAATTGCATTCATTTCTAACACTTCCCCCTCATTTTTAGCCTGAATTTTGCCTCAAAGTTCCATTTTTCAGCTCTGTATCTTGTTATGGCCTTTATTAAATGTCTCTCACTAATGTAAGTATTTATGGACTGTGATCAAGCCATTCTGAACTTTCTCTTTGTGAAACCAAATAGACTGAATTACTTCTGGCTCTTGCTTTAGGGCATCTCTTCCTGACTCTGAATACTTCTTACAGCTCCATCCTGAATCCTTTCCAATTTGTCAACATCTTTTGTGCAGTGTGGATGCTGGGCATGGCCATGTATGGTTGGAATAATTTCAGTAATGCTGTATGAAGTGACAGAACCAGTCCCAGGCATCTAAGCAATGTAAGAGAAACTGAATTTTTGCCACTCCAGGACTGAGGGCAAAATGAGTTCACCCTGAAGATCTGGGCTTGCTACCCCAGCTGTGGAAGAGGGAAGAAAGAGTGTGGCCAGAGCTTGGAGGAGCTGGTTCCCGCATCTCCTCCCATTGCCACTTCTGCCAGCAGTAACAGGAGGAAGCTCAGCTCCAGCATAGGCAAAGCAGGCAGCGGGTCTGTGACTACCACTTAGCGCTGTTTTGCTTACTACCCCGTTGCCCCAGATAACCTCAACTTCATCTGTTCCTAATAATGCTTCTCTGAAGTGCTACAATGATGTTTTCTGCTTTGTGTCTTCCCCTAGCTCATGTATTGAAAGATCTCATTAACCGTGTTGGCCACTGCATCCCTGTCAGAGTTTTAGTTGTGGCTCGCTGTGGCCCTGAAGTCATTCTTCAAGTCTCTGCTTTCCAGATTAGTTCACCACCGTACAAGTTTAACCTGTATTTGAAGAACCATGACCTTGCGTTCTGTAATTGCTATAAGTAATGTCATTCAAGGAGCCCCACAGAGCGTATTTTTCAGCTCAGTCTGAACTGACTTGCCCTTAATCTGGGTGCTATACCATTAGTCACATCACCTTCACCTCGACTGCCGCAACACTACTTTCTCCCACCTCACTTAAGACGATAGATTAGAGAAGGACCAAGATCTCACTATGCACAAATCAACCACAGGTTTCTTTTGCTTCTGGGATTCCCGTCTTTCTGAAGTCTCCCATTTAATTGCAACACTTCTGTTTCGTGGGACGCATGCCTCCACTTTATACCCCTCTCTGAGTGGAAGAATTAAAAAGGCAAGTCATCTTTCCTCTTATGGTTCTTGTGTTGTACGTGGAGTTCCTACTACTGCAATGCAGTTGAAGATACTGCAGAGGGATATTTAAATTCGAGCCAAAAAAAAAAGCCTAATTAAAGTGAGGAAAAAATTATGAATGCATTTCTATTTTTAGGATTCATGAAACTTGCCTTAACAGAACCTTTGGGCTTAAATTAGTAGACGTTCCATTTTTAATTGGAGTATTTTGCTACATATGATGGCTTAAAATAAAGGGTGAGTTAATTAGGCATTTATTTGAAAAGTAAAACATTCGGGGAAGCCAGTGTGCGGTTTTGGGTATGATATTGACTGCGTAGATAAAGGGGCTGGGGAAGGGAGGCAGATGAGCAACAGACAAATGACACCCTTGGGCATCTTAGCGAGGATTTCTGGGTGCTATCCTTAAGCAACCAGGGCAAGGCAAAGATATCGTAAAACATACCAGTAATTAATTCAAAATAATAATTTTTCACCCTGCAAACTGTCTGTTTGTGCGTGTGTTGGGAGTTGCAGAATCTCTCAAGAGTTTTGCTTTGCTTACACCCCCCTCTCATTGATGAGCTTCAAGGTTGTTGTATTTGTGCTTTTTGCTGCTTACCCACATTATGCATGCACTAAAATAAAGAGGGATTTGCTGCCCAGGGATTGATGTCAGCTAGCTGAGGGGGGGTTTGTGGCAGCCAGCAAAAATAACGAGGCAAAAGGGGAAGTGGTGGAAGACTTTGCGGCAGCCAGTGTGCGATGGGCAGCGTCCTGCTGACCGGCAGGAACACGGCTCCCGAGGGCAGCCCTGGCAGATCAGGTCTGCTGCTGAGTCCAGGTGATTTGGATTCCAGAAAGCTGGTCCTTTTCCCAGTCTGCCGGATCTCAAAGGAGTTACGCCTGCACACTGCTGGTGGTTACCATGCTAGAGGCTGTTTCAGGGAAGAGGAAAGGAGCATTCGAGTTCGCAAGACTCGTCGTGTGTTTTCAAGTCACTGATGCACAGCAACCACTGCTCTTACTGCTGCTTAGTCATACCACCCTAAAAACTGCTAAAGCAGTTAAAAATTTTCAAATATCAGCATATTGGGGTTTTGTTTTCTGTGTGAGAGTGTCTGCTTAGAAAAACTGGATTGCGCTTTTTTCAGAAACCGAGTGACTAGTCACAATGCAGTGCTTCATTCCTGTCCTGGATGTTGTCCTTACCCACGAGAGCAGGGCTGTTGCTTCGTGTTTCATGTGCTGCATGACCTCCCTCCCGAATGCCAGAGCCATCAAGAAGCATTATTGCCTCCCGTACATGCTGGCAATCTTAATTACTGCATCAGCCCCAGAATAAATATACAGCTAATCAAATATGACGATGAGAAGCAGAGTGATAGGCAGACTAGCAGGACCATGATAAAAATGTTCGCTGGGTAAAACTTTCCTGGTGCATTGCTTGGAACCAAAGTCCATCTCTTTCAAACTTTGTATAGCCATTTTGGTCATGCCTAGGAAGCACCTTCTTTGATCTAAATGACATTTTCCCCCTGAGTGATTTGGTGGAAACTGAATTATTCTTTCATTTGGGGTGAGGGGGAATTCTTCCTTCTGGTTTTTTTTTCCCCCATAGTGAGACTTTAAAGTGTGCTTCTGATCATAACAGCAATGCAAAGTGACGCTGCCTTACTTTACCAAGTACAAGCATACACTGGAGTTTGATAGATGCAAAAATTGCTTATCAAGGTTGGTGATGACAGTTAGCTCAGAAAAGATACAATATTTTATTGACATTGAACAATCACATTAAAGTAGTGAATACCTGGGCCATGGCACTGTAGAGTTCAGAGAATAATGCTTTTTTGATCTAGTCTAAAACATCCTACTTCCAAGTTTTACTAACTTCCACATTTTCTTAAAAATGGACAGGTTCTGCTTTTGATAAAATGCTAGTTGTGCTGAAGTAGCTTACGTCTCCCTCCTCAGAGAATGCTATGCTTCTGCTACATTTCCAGTCTTTCTAAAACTTAATTAAAATGGGTTGACTTTATCCTTGAAGCATCAACATAGAAACAGTGATATTGCATCAAGAGGCACTTTTTTCTATTGTTCTTAATGGTGGCATTTGCAATCTGAGCAGGGGTGATCCCGATCGTCCAGCAAAGAGGAATGGAAGTTTCAAGCCTAGTGCTCCAGTCTCTTAAATAAAAATGTGGAGGTGTTAGTTTTCATAGAAACATAGTACAGAACAGCAGCACAAACTTCCCTGGTTTGAGGGAGGCTCCTTGTTACAGTAGAAAACTTGTTATGTTTCCTTATTCAAATTTTTTTCACCTTTTTCATAGCCATTCTTGTTAGTGCTATCTTGTAAATGTATTTTGAAAACAATCATCTCTTCCTCCCCCTTTTCCTTTTATTAATTTTTTTTAAACTACTTGATCATTTTAGAGATACCATAACAATGACCTTTCCTTTCCTAACAGCTCTGCCAGGAGGAAATCAAATTGAATGTTTCGCTATTAGCCCCGTACCATTCAGACAATCAAGGCGTGATTTTTTTATTTTTTTTTAATCATTCCAAGTTCAAGAGTGAAATCTTGGAAAATTATTAAAATTACTCATGTTTAAAAAATTAGATAACTTTTAAATGCAAATTGATATGATAATGCTGAAACTTAGAGGTATAATTTATTCTACAAATATGCAAAAAAAGAATTTTAAGTATATATTTTGAAAAGTTCAAACTTATGTTGCAGCTCTTGCAAACTTGAAATACATTGTCTTTGTGGCATGCTCTTACAAAAAATTAAATATTCTGTTGGCTAAATGGTAACAAATGAGCCAGTGTTTACCATGGTAAGGAGTACATTGGGGACATAACCATTAGCCAAGGGTAATTTAGTTTTAGCATTATCAGTTAGAAATACTGCAGTTGAGTGGAATATTTTATTACATGAAAACATCTGTAACCAATATATCCCTTGGGAAGCTTACGTGACCTGTGATCTGTTTGGAAAAAAATGTTTCGGTTTTACGAGAGCGTTCAAAAGCAAGTATGCGCAGAGGCCGTGTCCCAGCGAGTCTGCAAAAGGCTCCCTCCTCTTTGTGTACCTCCTGGAAATTTCTGGGAGCCGTAGCAATGTTCCTGCCTTCCAGGCTGTAGTTTTCAAACTCACTCCGTAACCTGTGGCACTGAAAAAGAGCTGGGAATTGCGTACAAGTACGCACGCTACCTTTACCGGTGCCACACAGCATTTACACAGAATTATCCTTGCTATGAGGTATCCTGAAACTGCTGCAATCATAGTAATGTTCGGATCAAAAAACACGATGGCGACATCTGAAAGTATATTTATATTCTGTTAAAGTGTGCCAGTGATAGAGGAACAAATGGCATCCTTAATATATTTCTCAGGCATTGCTGTGTACCTTTTCACGGCTGCTTTATTTTCCTCTCCCCTTCAGTGAAGCCGGAATATGTCATCCCAACTTAAATTTGCAAAGCAGTCGCCTGTGCTCAGGCCTTCATCGCGCTTTGGCAGGAAAACAAAGTCCCCAGCTGCCGAGGACCGTCAGTCAAGGCCTGGGAACTCGGGGAGCTGGGAAGATGGGCGGATAGACAGCCTGAACTTGACAGCCCATTAGGTACCTGACCTTCTGCTTAAACGACTATTGAATTCTTGAAGTTGTGGATTAATGCTTTCTTTTGTTCCGGGAGTTCAGAGGTGAGGTGGGCAGATAGGAGTGCCAATTAAGGAGAGCTTTGCCATGGGGTGCTGTGTCCCCTACGGCGCAAGGCTGTATCGCGAGCAGCGTCGTAGCAGGCTAGTTCTGCAGAGGGGAACTACTGAGAAAACTCTGACTTCTTTACAGAGGGGGAAAAACCGTCACATTCACCCAGGATCTCTTTGCACTGTAACGCTCCGTAATTACAGGCAAAACTACTTGTTTCTAGTTACTTGGCTACCGCCTGCACCCAGCAATCAAAATTGGCTAGTTTATGACCATACCCTACACCGGCATGTTCCAGACCATAATCTGTCAAACACTTTTTCGGCATAGGCTACAAAAGTAATGGGTTTTCATGCCAGTAAGACTACAGCATTGGCTCTCTGGCAGCATTTCCAGTTCATGCTTCCTACATGTATCTCCGCAGCCACCGAGGCCCAAACCCAGCAGAGGAGAGGGCATTTCTCAGTCAAAAGATCATTTTTCACTTAAAGTAGAGTGAGCTACTGCTGCTTTTTAAATCTGCCTTTTTTGGGGAATATTTAAGCCACAGTGTTGCCCATTAAGTACTTTATCAGTGCAAAGGCAAAACAGACCTTTACAGGCATACGAAGAAGATCTGTGGACTCTTTTGTCTGTGGTGGTAACACTGTGCCCGAGATTGGGCTTGCTATGAAACCAAGTGTAATTTATCCCAAAACTTCCATCTGTTCAAAAGATATGAAAAGCATGTGCTAACGGGTCGGTGGCAGTGCATCTTGGTAGAAGGCATAGAATTGGGAAGAGCGCTAAATTTTGTTTTGAGCCAGCAAGCAGAGGTGCTGTAAGGAAGGCAGATCATTCCCAGGATGGAAAATCCTCCATTTTCAGTACCCTAAGAAGTATTTCCCACCCTGCAAAATGAATTCCTGTGAGACAGCGATGCTCCCTTTATGAGAGGAGAGAAATGAGCATGAACATCCAGGGAGTGAAACCGTGTGCATCTCAGGATTTTACCTCTTATTTGCAAAGAGATCAAGATTTTATCCCAGCCCGGCAAATGGCATGTCTGGCAAGACTGTGTGTATTTCACATTCTCAACAAAACAAACAAAGCTACCCTGGGAGCCTGGACCTGTATAAATGTGATTTCCCATTTTCAAATGGTGTGAAAGATAAGCCTGTTTTCAGCCGCTGGTGAGCGACTGGTCTCAGGAACCGGCTGCCCTGCCTTGGTGTCGTGCTCGGCAGGATGGATGCATCAGGGCAGGATGGGTTTGTACAGCAGTGACAAACCGCTTCCGTAAGCCACGTAACTGCTTCAGTAGTAGTCGATAGGCAGGGGTGATTAGCCTTAAATCAATACTAGGCAAATGGTACTCTTCTGGGACTCTCTGTGCAGAGCCATGGTTGCCCTCAGAACTCGGAAGATGAGTCTCATGGCTGCTCTTATCCACGTCCGAGACAGTTCCAGGCAAGGCAAGGCAGGCTTTGCGTGACACAGTTGGCTAAGCTTTGTTTGGAGAAAGTTGCATCGTTTATCATGGAGGAAGTCACATCATTTATCATTTGTGACCAGAAAGGGGTTTGATTTTGAGATCAGTGCACAGACAATGTCTAGAAATGGGACAGCTTGTTTTGTCTAGTTTTTTGAGTCACTAATGTCAGGAGGTAGAAAGTTCAAGTCTAATGTTAGTGGCTGCACTCTCTGTTTTCGGCAAATGGGACATGGAGAAGGCGATAGGGAAAAGCACCAAAAAAAAGGGCAGCAAGAGTAATGTAATGAGGGAAGGAGAAGGCAGGCATGTTGTGTACTGAGGGAGGCAGGTGAGCCTCCCATTTGGAGCAGAAATGTGTTGCAAAGTCAGTGTTTTCACAGTGTGAAAATATCCCCGTTGTTGCCTCAAGCAGAGGAGCTGGTAACAGAGCGTGCAGGAAGCTTTTTGATAAAACACCTACCTCATTTCTTAACTTCTCTGCTGTAATTCAGCGTTTAAAAGGCAATGAATGTTCTCCCACCATGGGTGCTTCTTTAATCTCTGACATTTCTTTGGAGAGATACTCTTGAGTCCTTTTGAAAATAAAAACAAACACGTTCAAATCCAACTTTTTCTTTGAAATGGTGTAAAGGTTTAGGAGGAGAGAAATGGTTAAGCAGGATGAAAGCAGAGTAGCATCAACAGGACAGCGACTGTTTGCTTGTATTTTACCCCACCAATTCCCACCCACTCCAACCTAAATAATTGAGTTAAGGAATGTTACAAATTAACACATGCGAAATTTTTAGTTGTGCAGCCATGAATGATTTACGCTGTTTTCCCCTTGACATCATCTGATGTCACTGAAGCACTCTTTAACAAGAGGTATGTAGTTCTGGTAATCCCCAGGAAATCTGCTCATTGTTTACAAAAACCCACTGTTTTTTAAAGAAGAAATGTGCTTTGCCAAGGGACCTGTAGCCTGTCAGACTAGAAAAATGCTTCTTTCAGTGGCTGAGAGGAAAAAGTGCGTGCATGGATATAAAAGCACATGCTTTTATGGTAAGCACGTGGAGGTAATTGGCCAGGCCATGGTGTTTTGCATCCAGAAACGGGAGGGCAGTCTCTCATGAGTCGTACTCTCATGAGTCGAACTCGCAGGTCTGAAGACAGAGGTTTCAGAGAAGCACCTTCCTTCTTACAGCTGACGACAGATCTTGCTGCTTACCTACAGCAAACAAGCCTAAGAGGCAGCGCTGCTTTTCTTTTCTTTCCTCTGTTGTTTCATCCAGATGGACAAAATTGTGGTTTTTAGTTTGCTCTGAACCTAATATTGCAGGGGGATTTTTTTTTTCCTGCAAACTTTCCACTTAAACAGTTTAGTGATTATAAATGTGTAATGATCTCTGTTAGCTCTGCGATCCACTCGTATTAATGACTTTTCTTTTGTGCTACTTGGCGCACTAGGTGAAACAAATGAAGAGCTGTATTAATTATTCATCAGCCGATGAATTTCTTTCACTGTAACTCTGTTTCTGGTTTGTAGATCTCTTTGCATAAACTAATTGATTTTAATCATAATATTCCAAATGCTTTTAATTAATAATTTAAATATAATTGTTTTGGGAAGTTCTTTAGCCTTATTCTGGGCAGCTGGCCCTTGAAAACAGAATTTGGCAATGATTTAACTTCAAAAATATGGAGTTAGTTTTCTGCAGCTGTTATCAAATGGAATTAGTAACTAAAAGGTGTGGGATTTTCTTTGGATGAAAGGTTAATCAAGTCCAAATCCAATTGTGTTCTAATCTAAAATTAAACATGAAAAAAAATGCAGAGTAGGGACAGGGAGTTTCCTAAGCCTTTCACACCTCGGTGTGGCTGAGGAGGGGAGGGAAGGAGGAGGGAGAAGTTAGTGCCAAAGCAATCACATCTTTTATCTCAAGAACTATTTTCAGCAAGGTATGCTGATCTTATTTTCCATCCTCCCACGCTTTGGATAGGAGTTTCGGGAAAACTTTATTCTTCCTTTGCTGGGTATGGATCTAATAGAGGTTTCAGTACCAGGGGACTACCGACCTTTCAGGCAGACTAGTGGTTTGACTCACCACAGAAGAAATTGAGGTATGTTGGTTCAAATAGGAAGCTGATTTACCGTGAATTGTCAGGAAAATCTCTCTGCTTCCTACGCTTTTGTTGCAGACTTGAACTGCTGTGTGTGGAGGGAAATATAGCTTGTCAAATACAGTTTGGATTAGAGAGGTTTTTAACACAGCAGCATTATAAACAAGTGGGCTTGCAGTGGCAGAGCTTTATAATCTAGGGAGCAGGGCATGGGATGGAAACAGGGCAAGAGCAGATGCTCCTCCAGACCGGAGCAGCATCTCCCCCACAGAGGTCCCACATGGGCTTGCCCGGGTCGCAGGCAGCACAGGGAGCTGCAGGCTCTCTCTCCATCTCCTGCCACACATCTCCATCCTGTAACCCCTGGGATCCATCCTGTCAGTGGCAACATGTCATGTCCGATGAGACCCAGGCCTCCCGGTGTCACCGCCAGCGTCACTGTCAGCCTGCACCACGGCAACTGCCCCTAGACGGGGCATCAGGCACTTCCCAGCCTTTCCCGGAGCCGGTTTCAGCAGCTTTAATTAAATCTGCGGTTTGGATCACTTTGCTTGGCCATTAAAATCCATTTCACAAAGAGTAGTATTGAAGCAAGCAAGGAATATTTGTGGCGGCTGTGGATTTCCTCCAGGCCTACAGGAAGAGTAAATTAGTTACTGAAAACTTGACAGTTTGTCCCAAGTGCTTAACTCTTTCCTCTCTGGAATGTGCCTTTTCAGAGGCAAGTGACTTTAAAAGGAAATAATATGCGCAATGTTTTTTTACACCCCACCTCCTCTTTACGGTAGGGCTGTAATTGCAAACCCAGCCAGGAGTTATTTGTTTGAAGAGGAAGTGTGGGAACTTCCTTTATAAATATTGCCTTTCCCTTCGTCTGGATCCAAACGTGGCTTCCTCCGCTGGCGGGAAAAAAGAGTGCTTGAACTGAACAACAAGCACTTTTTCCCGTAGCTCGTGCCCTGAGTAAACATGAAAGAAAGACGTTTCATGAAAACAAATAAAAAAAGAGCAGGTTGTTAGCCAAGGAAGGACTGAAATTGGTTGGACCATTGGATCAACTGGGTTTTTTGCCCAGCCGTTCCCTGTTGATGGCAGTGGCTGCACAAACGGGCGTCCTCTCTCGGGAGCACCAGGCAAGTTAAGGTCCCATGGAGGGGGGTAAAATCAGTGTTTGCAGAGCCTGCGATTACAGAACCCGCTGTGACTTGCTCTGCAAGATAGGGCAGTATCAGCCAGAGCCCAGCTCGTATTGCAGTTTGGAATGGTTTCTTTTTTTAAAAGAAAACACCAACATATGTATCTTTCCTAGTGAAGCAAAAACAATAAACCTGCACCCTTCCGCCAGCCTAGAAATACCTTTGAGTTATTTGCAGAAGAGGGGCTTGCCCACCAGAGGAGCAGCTACACCAAGGGGTAATGGCTTTAAACTAAGAGAGGGTAAATTTAGACTAGGTAGAAGGAAGAAACTTTTTACAATGAGGGTGGTGAAACACTGGCACAGGTTGCCCAGAGAGGTGGTAGATGCCCCGTCCCTGGAGAAATGTTCAAGGACAGGTTGGACGGGGCCCTGAGCAACCTGATCTACTTGGAGTTGACCCTGCTCATTGCAGGGCGGATTGGACTAGATGACCTTTAAAGGTCCCTTCTAACCTGAACTATTCTATGCTTCTATGTGTATCTGTGCTCAGCAGCAGCAGGTAGGTTAAGCTCACAGTGCAGGGAGCAAGTTTTAACCTGGCAGACAAAGCTCTGATGGCCTGTTGTGGTTTTTTGGGTTTGGTTTTGTGTGTTTGTTTTTCTTTTTTAAGAAAAGGGCACAGTATTAGAGCGTATGGGCCTGGGTGTGCAGGCGGCCAGCTGGCCTGACTTGCTGACATAAATTGGTGCAGATGATGGGAATCAAGGCAGGGGGTCCGGTTCCCAGCTCTGAAGGATTCCAGATTAGGAAGACAGCTCACAGAGGAAGGAAGGAGGGGTTGGGGGGGATCAGGCTGATTCCCTGAGAGGCACTGAAGAAGAGTCCTCTGCCTGATTGGAAGGAGGGAAGTGTTCTTATATTGCTGATAATTAGGCAGAGTTGCCTCGTTCCTTGGTTTTGATGGACAAATGAGACATCCCTGGTATTTAAACTTGGATTGCTGTGATGCTTTCTGATCTGACCAGCAAGAGGCACAGCCAGGCCACTGTTGTATTAATGAGAAGGTTCTGATTTTTACACATTTCTCAGTGGGGAAGACGAAGTTTCAAACTAGGCTTTGCAGTGATTCCTTTTTGCACTTTTAGATACAAAGAAAAGAAACAAAATTCGCAGTGCAATGGGCTATCCTCAGAAAAATTGGTTTCAAACAAAGGAGACACCTGAAACTTCACCAGTCCTTCCTGGGCTCTGGCAAGGCTTGCCTGGCTCGCCATGCCAGGAGTCCCCACAGTGTCTCATACTCTGCTCGACAGCAATTAGCGTCCTATTGTGGGATGAAAAAGGAGTGGGAAATGAACCTTGGATTATTTTTACTTTTTAAATAAAAATTAGAAAGAAAGCTCTTAGCTCTTCATTCCAATTTGCTGTCTCTAACTGTTCCTCCTGCACTTTCTTGTCTGTTCAATGTCCTGCAAATGCATTTAAAGCCCCACAGTTTCAGGAGAAGCTCTCTATCCTTTTATGCTTTTCCTCTTGTTTTCCACACCATCCTTATGTCTCCTTATGTTACGTATTCTCTTTCATCCATGCCACATTCCCCATTTAACAATCTTTTCTCCTTTTTACCTTCCCACACTTAGCATTTTTCTCTCTCCTTTTTCACACTCCCACTGTCATCCCTGCTCCTTCTCCGATAAGGCAGACTGTATTTGGTAATTTAGGGAGTAAACTTTCAAATTCTTGTGTGAGTGCTCCTACTGACTACGTGATGAAGAGGCTGCAGGACTGGGCTGTAGCTTGGCAGATATATGAGGAAAGGTAGTGAAGGCAATTTTAAAGCAGTCTTAATTACCTTGGTGGTTTGGATCACTTTGGTTGACTATTAAAATGCATATTTCTGAGGCGAGGTGTGCACCAATGGCATTGTATAAATAATAAAGAATTTCAAGAGCTTGATATAAAAGACTTTATAGAGGTAATATGTTACTTCCAGTCAAGAGAAATGCAGGGCATTTTAAAATCAGTTTTACTAGCACCCTGTGTTTAAAAAAAGCGTATTTTTCTTTTTGTTTAACCTCCTGTGCAAGCCTGGGCATGTTTGAGGCTCCCAGGATCCAATTTCATGTAGTATCCTATTTCAAATCCAGGCCAGAGCAGATCGATCGAAAATCAGTGCTCTCAGAAATAAAACTGCCTGTGGAATGCCTTCAACGACATGAAGATGAAAGAGGGAATGTAATACAGCAGATACTGATTTTCTTTTTTGAGGTGGGAGGCTCAGAAGCAGCGTCCTTGGATGTCGCACAATTTACGTTGATTGAACAGGAATGGTCATAGGACAATTTTGGTGAATTTTTGTGTTCTTCTGTGAGTAGTTAACAGCTGTGTTTGTGAAGGGGGGTGGTTGGTGTTGCTGGGGTTGTTTTAGCCAAAGCAGCAGCTGTAGAACATTTTACAGTGAGCACAGAGCTACCTGTATGTCTGCACATCGCCAGAATAACATAAGATTCCTAATAATCATCAGTGAAATACTTAATGGTATTTTGAAATGACTGAGCTACTTCAGTACTTTGAAAACTGCTGATGAATGCAGGCTAGTCTAACTCATCTGTGTTTATACTGTTTGTTATGGTCAGCACAAACATAGATTGCAGTCTGCTTCATTTTCCAGTATACCTCCCTCTATGTCTCTCCTCTGCCCTGGCCCTCAGAAGCCAAAGGAAAAAAAAAAAAAAAGAAAAAGAAAAAAGAAGATTATCTGAGAATTTAGAGCAGAGGGAAACAGCAATATCATTTTAGGACTTTGAAGGAATAGGAAAGTGAAGGGAAAAGTAAACTTGTGAGCTTTGGGTAATTTTGAAATTGTGGTAATTTAAAAACTTGGCTGTGCCAGTATTATGTTGAATTCCTGGAAAAGTGTGAACTTTGTTCTGCTGTGTAGTGGTGTCTGTCTCCTGTCACCTGCGCTAAGTGATGCTCGTGACGTGGGGAGCATCTGGCATTGCCGGGAGACCCCTGGATTGCAGAAATAGGCCTCTTACACAGAGGCAGGGTGTCACAGTGGCTGGAGTTGGCCCCATTTGCTGTCAGAGCAAGGTGGGGAGGCCTCAGAAAAAAATTCAGTGTCCTCACATGCTGAAAAAGTGCTGTCTAAAGCCAGAGTAACAGCAAGCACAAAGAGCATTTGAATTTATTTTGTCCTCTGCTCTTTGGACAATAAAGGCTTGTCTGTTTGGGACCTTGAGTATGGTGTGCTCTTCAAAGGTGGATACATATAAATGTATTTTAACTGAGCAAGGCTAGTTAAATACACAGGATCATCCAAGTGGAAGTGTCAGTGCTCTCTGGCTTTGCAGAAGAGTGCGTTAGTTGCTCCTGTAGCCTTTTCCTATGTGAACACATTAACGCACACATGTGCCTTCAGGACAACAGTTCTGGCTGTGTGGAAACTTACACTTCAGTGACCGTAGGATTTCACCTTTGGTCTACAAAGTAGCACGTGTTTTGTAAACTACTTGATGATTAACCTTCAGCTAGAATATAAGTAGCAAGTGTTTACTTAATAGTGAGAGATTGGGTTCCTGCTTGCAGGGAGTCTTTATTACTCGGGAAGTTGTGTGAGTTAGAAATGAAAGATCTGCCTTGGCAACTGCCTGAGAAGTCCGCTCTGGTCCCCTGACAGATGTGGAGACAGCAAAGTGCTTGATGAAAAGGCTAATAAGACAGCTGTTGAGAGTCTGCATGTGGTCATTTGAAGGACTGAAAAGCCCCTGCAAAGCTACTGAAGAGACGTTCTTTACTGTCTCTCTGTGTTTATGCAGAGTATATCAGAGTAAAGACGTTGATGAGTTTTTCACTAACTTCTGAATCTTTTTTAGCCAGAGGGCACAAAATTAAGACGTTATTCCATTACATAATAAGGATATTCACTTTAACAAATCAGACTCCTAACATGAGCAACTGAGATGCCTCTATAGCCAACAGTAAGAGAAAGAAACCCAGTTTCCATAGCCTTTTGGAACTCTTTCCTTCTTTCTTAGGCTGTACTGTGTACAGAGAAACTACCAGGTTTGATGAGACCCCTACACTGGCATGTGTAAACCTCCAATACTGTGGTGTAAGTTACTTCTCACAAGATTAATTTTGAAACAATTTGCCAAATGGCATTTGAAAAGTCGTGGGCATAGCGTGTACTGTTTATGATTTTGAATTTATCACCTTAAGTCCCTGGAGCTCAAGTTAGCGATACAAAATAAATATATGGCGATATCTCTAATGTGTATTGGTTCACCTAACATGTAGAAAAATTCTTATCTTCTCTAACTCGCATATGGTATTTATCTTGTTGCATGGTCTATCCAGGGTCACTGCAGGTGTGCTTAAACTAGAGAGTTCATTTTTACGTCTGATTTCTGAAGTTTCATTTTCATGATGATAAAAATGTACAACCATCACTGTGCTAAAAGTCTGCCTCTGTTATTTGCTATTTTAGCATTCACAGGTGACTTCCATAGTTAAAATTACTGTGTATCATGGCTTTTATGGTATGAATTTAGGACAATCATGTTAATTTGCAACCAAAAGACCCATGAGTTACACTGGACATCCCAACTATGTGCCAGTAAAATTCTTTGTATTACAGCTCACTATCAGATATCATGTTTATGCCTCATAGTTGAGGATCTTTACAAAATAGCTTTTTTTCTGCAAACGCTTAAAACTTATGGATATGATTTCTTGGTATCCTTACTCTATATATATATACTCCCCCTGTATACTCTACAGGGGGTAGCGTTCTTGCTGTTTGATCTTTGCAGTGAAACACTGTTGAAAGAGCAGTTAGGATTTTCAGACTGGTCAGAAGGGACAGCAGAGCAAGAAGTACTTTGGGGTTCGTGTGTTTAATTCTGTAGTTAAGAAATCTCTCTGGAAGAGTCTATAAAGACATAAGATATTTAGTCTCCTTAGACTAAAGTGAAGAGTATTCAGAAAGAGTAATGGAGCACAAATTACAGGGTTTCAGTTTTGGGTTATGCCGTCTTCTTTCTTATACTGTATCTGTAAAACTCAGATTTGGTCTGACATGCTTAAATTTAAAGAACAAAAAGCTCCAGCATATGTGGGGTTTTTTCCTTTTTCTTTTCTTTCTTTTTCTTTTATTTTTTTGCTCTTTTTGCCCCACAGACTACAGGAAGAACAAAATGAAAGGGCTGAGTGAAAGTGGTTGTTCCTTTGAGGTTTATCCAGCAATATGAAACACTTCCATTATTATTTTAATATTCTGTTAATTTTTGCACAGAGTTGGTCAAAGTCTTTTCATAATGCATAAAATTGAGGTCAAAAGTATGTGGGTTTGACTGGAAACCAAAAGAAAGAATTTAAGCAGTATCAGATTTCAGTGTATTGAAGGTAGAGCTGCGTTGAGCAGCTTCAAGACAAGGAAGATACTAAGCCCGAGGTAGCCGAGCGGAAGAGACAAAGAGGAAGTCAGTAATAAAACTCCGGAGTTCATGTGCTAGAAGTGGAGGGGGTGTCTCTGAGGTCGAGGAGGTAGAGAGGGCAGAGTGGAGATGACCAAGAGCGACGTATGCTGGAGAGCTGAAGGTGAGGGAAGATACAGCATTGGCCAGATATTGGAGCGTACAAGTGTGAAATAGAATTAATTAGAGATGTAAATACACTGCAATGTTTGGAGTCTTAAGCTGACATTTGATATCACTCTGAAGTTTTTAATAGTAAATTCTATATCCTGTTTCCATATGGACATGATCTCAGTGTTGTAACGTAGCCTTCCCAGCACTGAAATGTGAAGATCCGTTTTCAAAATTAAGCTCAAGAAAGCAGTACGTAGTGTTATCCTACATGCTCCTTCCTATCAAGTGCACCATGCTTGTTAGCTCAACAGCCGAATAACAGTTCCATGGGCGTATACAAGCCTATATGAACAGTATCTGCTCCATGTGTTACATATAGCTCAAGGCTCAGGGGAATAAGGTCTGTGTCTGGGAACCGGATAGTACAACTTTCTATCCCTGACCCAGTGCTTGCCCTTTCTAACAAACAAACAAAAGCCTCCCTCAAAGAAATGTGGTTTATGAGCTGCTTTTAGCTCTAGAAGCAAACAGAAAAAAAAAGCCGTCGATATGTTCTTACTCCTACTTCTAGCAGCACGGGCTTTGGGCACCGCAGGACGAGTGCCGTGCTTTGTTGCTTCCAGCTTTCGGAAGCCACGATTTCCCCAGAAGCTGCAGCACCAGGGCAGTGCGTTATCCACTTGCAAACATTTGTACTTGGACACGGCCGATCAGCCTGAGTTTATCATCTTTTTGAAATTATGGTATCTGAGACATTCACCCTAAATACAGAGGCACAGCTGCCTGATGAGGGAGGGGGTGCTTGCAGGATGGGGAGGTTATTTACAGTTGTCCTGTCTCTGCTGGGTTATTGACCTGTCCTGATGGTCTTAACTGCGTGACACATCCGTGGTGGTCTTTGTCCTTTCGTCCTAAAGGATTCTTTCAATTTGAAAGGCAGAAATTGTCTCGTGAAAAGCAGGAGCAGTTAGCATTCAGACCGGGGTGGGAGAGGATAAGAGCTAAATGTAGTCTCATGGCAGTAATCTCCCTGCTGTCCTCTGTGGGCTATGGAGACGAGAGGAAGTCTGCTCTGAAAAGCAGCTCAGGGAAGACTGATTCCTTCTCTAGAAAGTGATCCGTAGCAGGACCCTTTCTGTCAAGCCAGTGGAGAGAGACCAGGAAGATAACCTTGTTAGACTGAAGTTAGCTTGTGTGAGCAGCCCCCTACCTCCTTGCTCTGTTTGTGCTCATGGTTTCTGTCAGCTTTGAAGAACAAATTCCCTATTGCCATCTAAATACCTTTAACTTCAGGTCAGTCTGCAAGGGCCTCCGGCTGTCAGAGGACCTGCGATAGCAATGTGTATTTTAGTTCCTTTAGTTCAAGCAGCCCATTTTGACTGGCCAGCTGGTCAAACCCATACCATGAAAGACCAATTCCTCATGGTGTTCCAGTGTAAGATACTGAAAAAGAGCTGTTGTGCTACGAGCAGGAGGTAAAAGGAAAAAACAAAAGCAAACAAAACCAGGAAGCCTTGCGGCAGATGGTACCACCTGTGTCCATCTAAACCTAGCCAAAGCAATGTGCCATTTGAGTGGAGAAACCTGGAAAATCTGATGACTCAGTCTGAATAAATAGGGAGACAGTGAATGAGATTTCTGGCTCGTGTCCCAAGCCTCTTATGAAAAATGCTTCCTATTTTGTAAAACAGAAAATTGAGTACAGTTTGGTGGCATCATTCTCTGGCACAGCTGATACCAACTACAGACTAAAATGCCTGGTGTACCCATGTGACAACTGACACATAAGTGGCCCGATGACTCTTTGCCAGTTGCTGGGTTACGGTTGAACCTGTTTTCCCAATTTCTGATGTTATTAGGAGGGTCATACCTTTATTACTGGGGATATAACTGGCTGGACACAAGAGTCAGGGCTGACAGCATTCAATTCCTTTTCCAGGCTCAGCCAAATACTAATTTCCATGCACTTCAGTTGTTGCGTCTGCAAAATTGAGATGTGAAACAACTGTGCAAGACGTGCCCAAATCACCGTTCGGCAGTGCTTGCAAAAATGCTCTAAAGGAAAGAGGCAACATGGATGTATAAAGGGAACTCTGCAGCAGGATGAAGTCTTGTTTCCTTGCTGACTACCTCCACCTCCTTCCTTCTTGGCTGTTGTTGACAGTATCATGATCTTTCACATACCTCTGCACTTCCTTTTACTTCTGCATTTCCTCTTCCTTTATATGCTTAAGTTGTACCAGATCTGTTTTTCCCTTTGTCGGTAATACACAGAAAGAAATGTACCTTTTCCGTTGGTCCTAAAGTCTAAAATTTTTGTCTGTCTGTCTCTTGAGTTGGCTGCGTTGCCTCCTATGGCTTCCCCCGGTCCCAGTCTCAGCCTACACTCTCCAGTTAGGCCATATCATGCAGCTGTGGTCTAAATATCTCACCCAGCTCCTCTCCCCTGTCCCTCGTCTCACAGTTTTGCTGAGTATCCATGGTCATACTCCACCCGGTGAGGGTGCAAGGTTCCCTCAAACAGCTTTTCCCTGGGAAGAGATGAATGTACAGAGCCTTAAAGTAGATGTTACCACAGCAACTAGATATAGGGAATGCAAACAAGAAATTAAATCCCATCGAACATTAACAAAATAAACTTGGTTTAGTACTGGGCAGCCTCAAGGAACACAAAGGGAAAATAAAAGCCCTGCTGATGTTTGTGTCTCACCTTCCTGGGGAGCCGGCGTTACACAAGTCTCAAAGCCAGGTTCAACTGAAATGAGACGGTTTTGCACAAAAGGTGGTAGATTTTGCTGGGTGTTGGGGTCTCTTTTCCCTGGGAACTGTCATGCGGTGATCTTTTAGTGCGTGCGTCGGCATTCGCTGCAAACTGTTTGAGTGGGCATCACATGCTTTATGAAAAAGTGACTGAGAAATTACTGTGTGTAAGAAACAGGTCGTGGCATTCAGCACTCGCTACGTCTATTGACAGGGATATCTTTTCGAGGACAGTTGTCATTTTCACGGTCATGTTGAACAATCTACATGAACCCTTTTTTATCACTTTTTGGCATATACAGTGACGTTAAACAATATCAGATGGTATTTTATCCTTCCCTAGGGGGGCAGGCACTGTTTCTTTTCCATTCTTAAATGTTTGATCGTGGGAGGTGCTGAGTACTGCCATTGATAAGAGCGTGTTCAAGCTCTAGCTAGAGGAGTGCCAAATCATACAATACCCCATCTGTAATGCCAGGCATTCTTTCTGGTAATATATCAGTTGAGCTCTCAGTTCTTCAGTAATTAGTTGTACATCTGTGAGCAACTGTCCATCTGATTTATTATCCCAGCAGCTATTGAAATACAGAACATTGCCCCATTTAGCCTCAGGATTGAAAGTTATGGTGTGCTAAAGTTGTGTTTAAAATGTAATAAAATTGACTATATATAAACAAAGTACAAGTTTATGGGACACTATAGACGATCTTAAATCAATATTTTAAAGTTCATAAATTTACGGTGATTAAGCGTAGCTTAATGCATATGAATATATATTTTAATTGCTGCCTTCTTTTATTTAGAAAGAAGATTAAACACTGTCCTGGAAATTAACTTGATTGTAGTGAAGAAGACTTAGAGGAAAAGTGAATGTAAGTATTTCACAGCATGTGTCAATTATTTATGTTTGCAAACCATTGACATTGTTGATATTATAAATCGTGCTAAATTGGCAGCCTAATCTAGCAAAAAGACCACTTGTAGTATGGGGAGGATGGTGGATCTGATCATTGTGCATATGTGTGTGAGGTGTAAAATGTCTATTATGTGGTTTTCAGTATGGGTCTGTAGGCTATAAGTACCTAAATGCTTTTAGTGGGGCCACGTGTTTTTAGTTATTTGCATGCTTATGAACTGTTCACAGGAAAAGTGTCAGCATGAAGTTGTCACTAAGTGCCCTTAAAAAGAAAAAAAAAACACCACTATCCCTGTATAAATACCCATGGGGATCCTTAAATTCTGTAATGTGGACGTATTTTCCGTTTCCAGAGGAATTTAGTCTCACTTGGAATAATGCAGGCAGTATACAGTATTTTTCTGTATATTTGCCCCAAAGATGTGAGTTTATAGTAGAAGAAGATTGCACTGTGGATTGGCAATTCAATTTAGAGTGAAGTACAGTGGCTGCAAGTTCCAGGCTAAGTGCATCATTGCTCACTTGAGGTCACTTTTTCAAACCTGGAGTCAATAGTTCTCTAACAATAAGAGCTTTGGTTCATTTTCTAGACACTTTTGAAACTGTTACTTTGCTGGTGAATACCCCATTATTTTTCGTAAAGTAATTGCTTGCACTAGCTCTATTTCATAATAATGTGAACTCCCTAACTGTGTGCATGCACATGTGTATACATACGTACATATTTGTGTGTGAAGCAAAGCTGTATCTCTGCAAGTCATACCCCAGGAGGCTCTGAGTGGCTCTGGTGTGCAGGGTAGTGATAGTCATGAACTTGTAGCTGCCACGGATTCGTTCCAGTATTTTTTCATACTGCATTTTTCCCACGATCTCACCTTCCATTTCCCAGAGCCTGCCTGATGAGTTTGGAAGCAGTCAACTAAGCCTTTCCAAATGCTGGATAAAGCACAAAATTCATGACTTAAATGTCAAATAGGACAGTGATCCTGTCTTAAATGTCTAAAAAGCTGGGACAGTTTTAATTTTAGCCTTTGGGCTTTTATAAACTTGTCTTCTAAAATTACTAACTGACCAATAGTACTGAAATGATGAGTTACTGCAGAGACACTGTGAAATGCTGTCTGGTTTATATAGAGCTGTCTACTGGTACGGGGTTGCTTGAAATGAAGATCCTGAGATTTGACAACATTGTACCTAAGCTAAAGATTTACAGGCTGGGCTGTGCATTGACTCTCTACATTGCTGGTGTCTGGCCCAGTCTGAAACCTGTGTAGGCTTATAAGATATAAAATCAAATCCTTAGAACTTTCTGGTGTGTATTGAACAAAACAAACAAAGTTTGAAGGCATTTACTGGGACTAGTCACTTCAGTAGTTTCAGGGTCCTAAAAGTACGTCTTGAGTCAGCTCGTTCATGCTGGTGCCATTTCTTGGACAATTCCATGTGTGTGTGAGAAGTTTGTCCATGTAAGTTTTTCTTGAGTTACTTTCCAGTTGTTCTCATCAACTCAATCTTCAACTTTGTTTTGGTAGGATAGCTGGTAGGATTTTGGCTTTGGTTACCCACAAAGCCAGAAAGTGGAATAAACTTGCAGAAACGTCCTCTTCCTCGTTCTCTTCCAACAAACTTCTGGACTGACCTTTCATAGAGCTGAAAGCCAAAGCTGGGATGCTGGAGGAATCCAGCGAAACGTTGGTTTGCTGTGTTTCTTTGCCTGGTGAAGAGGAGAGAGAAGATGGGGAGAGCAAGGGGGCTTTTTTTCCTCTTAAAAAATAGGGAAAGGCTGGGAAAAATGTGAAATGGACCGGAGGGGATGATAAGCTGCTAATTGTACTGCATTATACTGATGATATGTCAAAATAATCTTGAGGCAGTGACTGCAAGGAGAAGGAAGGGGAGAGTGTATTTTAGGGAACCAGGAGCAGGCACCATCAAGTAGAGCACAGGCAGGAAAGTGCACAGGGCAAGGGAAAAAAGCACCCAGCCCTAATTAGATACCAAAATTATGTTCTCGCTGCACATCTTATAATCTGAGATCCCTGGAACAAGTTCTTAATGTAGCACTGAGAGTTTTGTTCACTGATTTCAACAGTATTTCTTATGTTAAATGTGTGCTCTGGCACTGTAAATAGCCTGGTTCAAACACCCTTGTGAAGGGTGAGGACCATGTCGTGTCATGTGCTGTCACTAAGCTCTGCTTGCTGGTAGGCAGGCTTTTTCTGGAAAGACTACAGAGATGCTTTTTAGACTTCTAGGATTATAAGTGGTTGCTCAAAAACAGTGCCCATCCCCAAAGCGTCCACCTTAGTTTCAGGATCCAGATGGGTATTGTAAAATTAATTGTAGTTTATAAGAACTTGGCTCCTATATCATGAATGCTATAAATAATTCTCAGCAGCATTTGGATAGCATGGTAAATAAGGCATAGAGCCACACTGGATAATGAGGAGAAAAATAAATATTGAAGAGTTGCTAGTTCATTAAGTAATGTCTATGCTGTGCATGAGATGAGGGAGGGGAGCAGGGGAAAAAGTCTCCCATCATAGAGACTATGGTGAAGGATTTGCATAAGAAACTTAAATTCTGGTATTTTCCAGATATGACAGTCCATCAGACTTGAGTCCCCAGAATCACCTCTAAGACTTATCTTTACATCCATAGGACTTAAGTCACTGAAGCATGGGGTAACATTTGTTCAGTATCTTCTGTGTGTCTTGGGCAGTGGACGAGAATGAGACATGGGCTTTGCAAAATATTCTCACAAATATTCTTTGCAAAATATTCTTACAGAATTTCTGCTGTCATCACCTAAAGGGCCTTTGCTGGAGGGGGGTGGGAGGGACCTACACAGGTGTTGCATCTATCTTCATGCATGGGCTTTCTGGCATCTGTTCCACTACCTGTGTCTTGTCTTTTTTTCTTTTCCTTTGGCCCTGTGTTGCCTGGCTGACAGTAAGGAAAATGCTGCGGCTCCAGGAGAGATGATGTCTCCGCACTACCAGCACAAGTAGCCTGTGACACCAGGTCAGGCTGTAACCACCAGCAGTAGCAACCGCAGGAAAGCCCTGCATAATGATCTCTCTGGGGTGCTCAGAGCAGCTTATTTGGAGACTTATGCTGCTGTTTTCCCATATGCTATCAAGTACATCCTTTTATTTCCCTCTAATCTGGCTTTATATTCACTGGGCCATGTAAAGGCCAAATGTCGTGCCTTTGCCACTAGATCTTTGTGACAAGAGTGTCCAGGAAGTCCTGCCTTTATTATGGAGTACGGAGTGGCTGGGAGAGATCTGGCTCCGCAGGCAAGCCTTGGCTGCTCATCTTTCTCTGGCAGCAGCCTACATGGGTGACCCATCTCACAAAAGCATTGCACAGCTCTGGACTTACTACGTACAACAGGCTGCAGATGAGACTGTAATAGTTTTGCCCATATGTTGGCACCTTTCCCTCTATGGAGAAATGAGGCCACGCTTTACCAGTAGATGCAGTACTTAAGTATCTGCAACATGTTAGGAACTTCTCATACTTCACTTTGAGACCTGCCTTGTAAAAAATACTAGTAGGTTAGTTATAAAAAGGTGGGTTTGGGGGCGTTAAGGGTGTCCTTTCTCCCTACATTCAGTAGCATTTGACCTAAGTCTATGGGTCTGGCTACAAGACCCACAGGAAAGAAGATTCTTGCAACAAAACTTAGCTTTTATTTAGAGGTATCTATCATCTTCCTTGAAACATAGATCAGCATGTCAGTCTTCCTTTCTTGTGTTTCTCTGAAATAATCTCCTGGGGAATATGTAGAAAAACAAACAGAAGATTCTTTACCATTTTAGGAGGAATGGAGACAAACTCAACTTCAAAATACTAGCTATTTTAAATGCAAAATGATCCTTCCTTAATTAATACTTGGCAAAGCATTTTAAAGATCAAAGTGTCAATATTAGCTAATTCTCATGACACACCTGTCAGGTAAGTAAAAATTATATCCATTTATAGCCCAGGAAGCTAAAATACTGTCTAACATCAGCATTTTCACAGTTGCTACCTAGCTAATTTACTGAAATAACCAGTCTAATTCTCAGAGGTTCTGCATATTCTTAGTTGTCCTAAATTATACTCAGAGCTTGAGAGGATTCACACTTTTGAAACAGAGTGCAAGTATTTTGGTACAGAAATGTGGGTATGGCAGCTGAACCTGAGGCATCCACACTTAAGGCTTTTTCCAGACTTAAGCATCCTGAAAAAGTCTAGGGCTGGGACTCCCATGCTGTCAGTTCCCAGGCTGGACTCAGGCTCCTGCCCAGCTCTTAGAGCTTAAGGCAGAGGGCTGTTTCTTGGTGGAGCTGCAAAAGGTATGAGGTACACACAGGCTTGGGAGGGTCAGTCTTTAGAGATGGTTTTTTTCTGCAGGAAGGTGTGTACAGAAAGAGTGTTTAGAGTGGGAGAGGGTGCTTGAAGTGGGAAGAAAAATGGTGTGCAATGGCAGTTAATCTCCTACTGTTGCTTCCATTAGAGATGCAGGTTACCTTGTTATTTCTGTCGTGGCTCTTTCTCCTCTTGTTACAGCATCAGCAGAGTGGTATAATTGGGCTGGAGGACAAATTTTTTGCTGCCCCGTTAAGCAGCAACTGAAAAGGAGAGGGGATTTTGAACAAGTGCTGTCTCCCCTTCAGTATGCAGTGCGACTTGTTCCCAAGCGGTGTTTCAGCCGGAGCAGTGGTGGTGTTCAAGTGCCTTGCTTTGTCTCTGCAAACAGGTTTTGTAACCCGCTTGCTCCGTTCGGCCTGGCAATGCCCAGCCCTGAATACGGCACGAAACTTAAGGATGGCGTCACTCCGTCCCAGTCTGTTCTCCCTCTTGCAGGAGCAGGTGGGAGCAGACAAAACCCCAGCCAAAGGCCATCCGTGGCTTGGCACTTAAAGGAGGGAAAAGCCTCGGCTACAAAAAGGGGTCTCAGGGGATTGAGCAGCCCAGAGCAGGCGTGCACGGCTGAATTAGGAGTTGGAATTGTTTGGCTTTCAAATTCAGGGGACTTGTTTGCTGTCTTGGCCCTGCTCAAAGTGAATAAGCGCTACTGCTAATAACAAAGCCCAAGACAGAGGAGGAGTGAAGGATTAAAACCAGAAAATGATGACTCACCCTCCCCTCTCCCCCCTCCCCAGTTTCAGTCCCCACTAAACCACTTTACCTCACCAAAGCCCCGGTGGCTTTTAGTTTATAAATAATCATGTGTTTGAAATGTTAAAATGTGTAGGCAGGGATTAAAGGATATGTGATGCTACAGCATTAAAACAGTGCAGACCTCTGCAAGGGAATTGTGAAGGAAAATTAAAACATAGTTATTTTTGGCAAGGGCTGCTGCATCCTGGGGAGATCAAGAGAAAGCAAAAAGCAGTTTACCCAAGCCTAGCGAAACTGAGTGGAAAAGCTGGGTGCAGCTGGGTGCAGTAAAATAGGGCTTTGACCTACTGAAGCAGAATTTGAAATTTTGGGGTTATCCCAGTTTTGGGGCGATGCAGGGAGGAGATTTACTGAGAAGTTTCTGTCGAAGGTGCCAGCCTAAGCTGCCCTCCTTTTCCTCCTGCAAAGGCTGGTGAATACAACTGCTTGGTTACCACCCACGCTGTAACAGGCTTCTTCCTTCCCCTAATCCACGGTGGGACTGAGGTGGATGGACACCTGCAACACTCTCAACTCAGTTTGTCACCCCACAGGATTTTACAGAATAAGCAGGTTGTGATGCCCGTTTGGAGTATCATTCTCTATTCTCATACAAGTGAGAGTATTGGCATCGATTTTCTTGTTGTGTCTGGCAATGAAAATTGAGAATTGTCCCTGCTTAGAAAGGGAAATGCATTACAGACTTAGAGGGAACTGTTGCAAATCAGTTGTCAGTATTGACTCTAGCATTGATTCTGGAGTTTGAATATCATTTTTAGTGTCATTCATTGGATGCTACATTAGCTTTGTCTCCATAAACCTTTGATCCCTGGCCAAAGCGAGCCCTTTCATGGGGCTGCCGATGTTGGAGTTGGTGAAATCTGCCTCCTCAGCCCCCTTCTTTTTAATTTTAGGCGAGTGAACGATACCAGTGTGAACAATACCAGTGTGAAAAGGCACAGATTAGGGCACTGTGCTGCTGCTTCTCTTGCTCATGATCTTGCTGCTGTCTGCTTGTTGGTACAGGGGAAGCCTCTGAATGCCTGTAACAACTGTGCAATTACTAATAAATGAACAATTTTAGGGGGCCCCATTCATTTCAGGTCTAGTTAATTTTTGACACACACTCCAAGCCTACAGAACCCAGGGCATAGGGCTTTGGGGGGTCTCCCTGGGGGAGGCAAGGCAGTGCCACCCCCTCAGCTCAGCTTCCCCACAGCTCCTTTCTGCCCCACAGGCTGGAGTAGTGGCCCCTGCTGGTCCTGGCATGGGGTTTCCACTCCATGGCTTTCAGACCAGGGCTGCTCCAAAAGCCCATTTGAAGCCTTCATGCTGCTGACCCCCATGGGTTTGGCACTGGAGCAGTTTGGTTGCAGGGACATTAGAGCTCTCTCCATAGCTGTGTTTGAGGTCTTCTGCTCCATTCCTGCCTTGCCTCCTCTTGCCTTGTGATAGTGATGATGATGTTTAAGCAATTGGCTTAGGTGAACTGGTACATCGCTTTGCTAAGTGGAAACGGTTTGCATTAATGTGTTGATTTTTATGAAATACGCCACCTCCACTGCTCTTAACCTTTGCTGTTACTTTTGTGCTAGTAAATATGAAAAAATGCCCTGTGCTTTCAGGGTGTTACTTTTTCATGCCGTTTATGTGAATCTGTTTATAAGCCTGGCTTGTGTTCTTGTTTTGTTTCTCTCCCTGCTTTAATGCATTTAAATGTATTAGTTGAGAAAAATATCTGTAATAATCTTTAGCTCAATTAATGTTATATTTAATTAAAGGACTTAACAAGGATAAAAGTAAGAATTAAATACTTGTCTGCTTAATATTTTTTTTAGGGCTAAATTCAAGGTAGGCCTCAACCTTATTTAATTCAGTTAATGCAGTACCTGCAAAAGACATTATATTTAAAAATAGATGTTCCTTTGGACAGCTAGACAATATTCTAGTGTCCTGTTACTGCAGCACGCAATTTGATCAAGCACAATGTCATGAAGTAATGTCAAGACGTAAAAATATCTAGGTTTAGGTAGGAAATTTCTCATTGTCAGTCAGTAAGCCAATAACTTTGTAAACAGAAGTCTTTGAGGGATACACAAAATGCAGTCTTGTTTATCCTTACTGGTTTTCCTTAAAATTGCATCAGTTTAATTTGTGACTCGTTAAATGAATCGTATTAAATTACAGTTCCTGGGAACTTCTGAGTTTGCGAAACATTTCAACTCTTTTGTTTATACACAGTTAATATTTTCTTTAAAATGTGTCTGGAAATTTCCAGACAACTGAAGGGACTTGCCACACTTTTCTTCAAACCTATGTTTTCTAAAAACATGTTTTTTAAAGCTTGTTCCTTTTTTTTTTTTTCTTTAACCTGGAGGAAGAATGATGGTGCTGGTTGCACTGGGGAGGCAGGTGTGCATTGCTTTGAGAGCTCTGCCTGGTTATTTTTCATATATAAACACAGAGCTGTGTTTAATGTTATTTCTTAAAAAAAAAAAAATTCCTCCTGTTGTGGAAATGACAACTTCACAAATCACGTTATGGGCAATGTTATGGGGATTTATACTCTGACACCCTCTTCTTACCTTCCTTTCTTGAGGTGTTTTCTGCTGAGATCCTCTTAGTGCATGTCAGAGAAGTCCTGAGTACACCACAGGGGATGACGGGGGACCCTCACTAAGAAAAGAAAGCTGGGTCACAGTTTTGACTCTGCATCATTTCCACATTCAAAAGTCTCCACCATAGGCTACAAGCGATTTGGCTCTTCAGGGTACTCATAGAGGGAATAAAGGGCTCACAATACCATTTCCATTGTAACGTGCAGAAACATGCAGTAGAGCTTCCATCAGGGTTGGTGGAACAGATTCCTGAAGTCCTTCAGCACTTTATACAGCCAGCATCTTTAGAAACCATGAGCTGTATCATTCTATACAGGAGAAACCAGACTAGTTTGGACTCTTCTCTGCAGTGGCATTGATTGCCAGTGCTTCATCAGAAGTATCCAGAAATGGGAGGTCTGCTTGGTTGCAAAGCCAAGGAGACCCTGTTCAAAGGTCAGGATGGTGCAAGGAAGGGAAGGTGCATGTGGTCAGTAACCCAGGGATGAGCCGATTCATTGCATTCCCAGGTTTTTCATACCCTTGGGTGAGCTCAAGTCGGGCCATCCACCCGTATGTGAATTCTTCAGTTGATTGACTTGAAAGATATATTGGATAGCATTTGTTTATAGTGGTCCAAGCTGCAGGATATGGATTTTGTCTGGCGTATAAATATTTGTGGTGCTACCCTGGGTTTGCTTTGCAGGATGTGTATGCTTCCTTCTAGAGCTGCGCCACGTGGGAATGTTCTACCTGTTTGCATGATTACAGATCTTGCCTAAAGGAGCTCTATGCAAAGAAATTATCTCCTAAGGGAGGTATATGTGAGCAAAGCTTTTACAGCTGGGGGGCAAGCTATGCTGAGAGAAATTGTTCTTTGAAAATATGTCTTTGAAGTATATATAGGACCAGGAGGAAAAGAACAAATAAATGTTATAGATGGGGAATGGAAACAAAAAAAAAGTAAAGAAAGGAAAATGTTCCAAATATATCTATTTTGCATGATGAGCAAAATTGAATATGCTAACAACATTGTAAGCAAATGTGGTACCCTGAAAATAGTCATCTTATACAAAAGCAGGCATTTATTTTCACGAAAGAAGACTGAGCAGAGATAACATCCTTTCCCAGCAAGCCTGTCTCTGTTGTCTTTGACAAGGTGAGAGGCAGCATTTCTTTCTCCAGTTGTAGGAAACCTACTGACGGTGTTTTACTTAAATTGTGTCAGGATGTGTTTATACAGTCACTTTATTGGGTACCAATCCACACTGTTGCCAAACAAGGTAGGTTGGTTCTCCCATCTCCCCTAGCTGCTTCTTTCTGCCACTTCTGTGGGTGGCATAAGTATGGGTGCAACCAAACCTCAAGCCTAAGCAAGACCTGAAAACTAACCTGGCCAGCAGCTGACATATGGGTAGTTCCTGCTGGAGCAGCTCCATGAGTGTCCTCTCACCACCAGCAAGCCAGTACCAGCCCAAAGCAGAGACTTTCCTTTCAGAGCAAGGGACTACTGCACTTTGAGGCAACAGAGATTCTCTGTAGTGATGAGCCAGGTACCAACTGTTCTGCCTAGATGTTAGGCAAAGTATACCATTTACCCAAGATCTTTCTTTGGAATGAGTGGCAGGACAACCTGTGGAGAGAGGGGGAAGCTGCTTGCTGTCAGATTCGCTAGATAAAACTGAAACTCTGACCTTGTGGGACAGTACAGGAAAAAGGTGTCCCAAGTGGGTTATTAGGCATGCTGTGATCTTTCTCATGCATCTGTTAAGCAGCTGACAGGAGCCTTGCCTGTGACTCCAATTGCTGAATAACTGGGGAGAGGAAAGGGAGAGGAGGGGGCCACATTTGATGTTTTGCGACACATGATTTTGAGGCAAACATCTCTGCAGTGATGCTTCTTGTCTTGTTCTGCCAACTCCTTTACTGAAGTTGAACTACATTTATTGTCTTTGGCATTAATCTAATGCATCTAACGTTCTTGGGCAAGGTAAATATCTGACAGCCCCTGTGTAGTTAATTCGTCCCCATGCTTTAAAGATTTGTGGTATCCTTGTCAAATATTGTCATACAAGTAGTGGGTGGTAGAGTGCATGCTGTTACAATAAGGAAAGTAGAGCCTTTTAAGTAAATTCCCTAAGCAGATGCACATTACAGAGTACTACTGTTTTCTGGAAGTGGTTGGAATTGCACTAGGGTCTCAATTTTCCATTCACCGGCCCTGGAAAAGGCATAAGCATCTAAGAGACGGAAAACAGTACAAATTGATCTCATAAGTGCAAGTTTTATTAAAATTCTTGTCTGTCAGTGTGTGAGTGATCTTGATAAATTAGATTACCAAATGATTTTGTTCACGACAAGTTTGCTTTCGTTATGGGTGAAATATGCAAAATAATATCTAAATAAAGACTAAGTTAAGCTGTTAAATGCTGCTTCCGGGAGCAATCAGACGTTTTCTGGCTTGTGCTTTGATTTGAAGGCTGTCTGTCAGCCTTCATCTTTATTCGTGGTAAATAAAACCTCTTCCCTGAAGGGATCAAGGTATGAGCACACAAGAACCATAATATTATGCCTGCCGCAATCAGTGATTTTGTAGGGATCTTGTTAAAGTTCAAGTTCTTTCCCTGCAATTGAGCAGAAATACCAGTATATGCTGGAAATAAATCAGTCACTGTTAAAGGGGATCAAGAAAGCTTAAAATACAGGAAGGCTGCTCAAGGCAGATGTCAGCACCCTTTGGGAGAGAAGGAGCTAAAGATAAAATGATAGATACCAAAGATTGTAGTTGGGTCTCTCTCTTAGCCCTTCCTCCAGCCAGCAGTTGTTGGTCCTGTACTAGTTTGAAAACCAGGGAGGTGACAACACAGAGAATTCACTCAATGAGTAGATAGCAAAGAAAGACTGAGGGACCCAAGTGAAGAGAGGTACATGTATTCAGTAAACTCTTGTGCATCATACGAATGGATACTTGGACAATTTACTCCATACTATGTCCATTGTCAATGGGACTGTAAGAACGTGAACCACTGAAGAAACCAAACCTCCATGAACATCCTCTTGGCAGGTGACCTTCCATGGTGATGAGCATCAGGCACTAATCCAAAGGTGGTGCTGCCCGCGGTCATAAGCGACAGACTGCACACCAGATTTTGTGAGCGGGGACAGAGCAAGGCTCCAAAGTGGTTAGTGCTGTAGCAACCCAGAAAGTTTTAATGGAAGTTAAAGCAGATCTGACTGAAAAGCTCCATGCTCATTCGGGAGGAGGCAGCTTTTCATAACGTGATTAAGTATTTACATAAAGATCTAATAGATGACGGTGTGGAGAGAACTAACAAAGTTTGTTGTAACAGTAATAAGAAGCCCAGGTAGGAACAAAAAGAGTATCATGTATTTTGGGAAAAGAAACTGCTGTGCGCAAGTGGCTGAGCATCAACCTATGTGGGATTAACTGATCTCAGAGCTCTTTCAGGCACAAAAGGGCCTGGCAGTGTCTGTTAATAAGCTCTGACAAACATACTGCCTAATGGCAAAACATTGATTGACTCTCATTTAGTATTTTTTCTGGACTATGGCATATCTGACATGGCCCAGATTTTGAATTTTGTTGTCTCTTCTTTCTGGTTTATTTCTATGTGCATGGCCACTATAACACAGTGCTTAGGGTAGGAGTGAAAGCACCATACCACAGGTTTCTCAACTAAATATCGAGATCGTACATCACTTGACAGAGTGTTGCTTTCACGTTCACACAAATGTAATTCCCTTTTGTTGAGAGTGCAATAAGACAGTGTAACTGCCATAAGGACCAACAGATGATGTAAAGTATTTGGTGAAAGTGTAAATTTCTCAAATACTTAATAATTGTTGTATTAACTGTTTTAATGGAATAATGAAATGTAATGTTCTAAAAAGTAGATGTCAGATTATGGTTATCTAGGGATCTGTTGCTGCTCTACAGTGTTACATTACTTAAGGCATCTCTGTCTTTTTATCTGCTTAGTTATCCCTGGTCCTCTGTCGTTACTGCACAAATCAGGACTTTTGCAGTACAGAGGCTGAGGATTTACCCTGTGCCAAACAGTGATCCGCGAGCTGAGACAGGGTTAGAAATTCTTGGTTTTATTCCATAGACTATCCTGGTTAAGAGTTGGGACTACGAAGACTGCGCTTCTTTCCTGCAGACCACTCAGTTCTAAAAATAACTGTTTTCTGAAAGCTTCCGTATGAAGTGTCTATGTATGCTTATTAGACATAATTTCCCTGTTGCTTTTGCTTGGGTGTCATTTCTTTGTCCTGCTTTGGTTCCCTCTGAATTTTGAGCTGAGCTCTCAGGGGATGAGCGTGCTGGAGATCACCATGGCAACACTCCGAAAAATGTACACGGCAGGCGCCAGGCTTCGCCGCCGTTATCCCTGTGAGAGCTCTGATGATCTGTGGACTTGCGGACTTATTCAGGAGCTGTGAGAGGGATGGAGTCAATGGCTGAGAGCTGGGGGTACTGTGCCTATTAAAAATGTTTCCTATGTAAATTGAGGAACTCTGGATATTGTTTGCTGATGTACAGCACCAGCATCCAGCATTTTCATAGCTTACCACTGGGATTTCCCTGAGCAAACTGTAAACCTTCTTCTTTTATTCCACATAATTCTAATATTAGTCTCTTACGTCTCAGCTCTCCCCATTTTCACTCAAGACTACTGTGGGAGCCATTACAAAGGCAAAGTTGTTATCCTGGTAAAAGCTTAAAGATGGTTGATGATAAAACATGTCATAAAGATTATGATGCAGAGTTTAAAAGAGGTGAGTGCTCATATCCCTGCTGTTCCCAAATCCTTTTTCAGGAGAAAAAGAAAACATTCAAGAAAGAGTTATTTTATAGATGAGTATTTCATGGCAGTGGCTGGGAGAGAATGGATTCTCTCCGGCAGCAGGGAGTAACAGAAGCTGGATAAAAGTGTATTGTCTTCTGAGACAAGAATTAGGGGCTCTAAGTTGTGTTCTAACAGGGGAAGTGTGACATTGGAGTTTTGTTTTATATTACTGAAATAAGAAGTACAATGTATCCCAGTACATGGAGGGGTTTATTGTGGGTTTTCTTGCTTTTTTCTCCTTTTATTTTTTTTAAACTATCTCAGCCCACCAAGTGTAAGGCTAGACCACCAGAAGGACGTGGGTTGTAATGCTCAGATCAGTGACTAATTTAAGTGTGATCAGCAGCCTTGAATAAGGTACCTCTGGTTCCAGTTATTGCATGGGGATCACTAAGCCCATAGGAGCAAAATCTGTGAACAAGCAGGATGCAGAGCAGGAATGCCCAAAATAGTTGGCAAGGAATGCTTAGGAGAAAAATGTGTTTGAAACCTTCCTTTTAGAGTGGTTTTCCAAGGCCTGTTTGTGGATGCATAGAGGTCAATACCCATGTTAAACTGAGGGGAGCTCAGATTCCCACCCTGGAAACGGGTTACACATTTTGCATTCATCACTGGGTAAAATACACAAGCTGGTCCCGCGCCAGGAGCCCAGATCACCCACGCGCTGCAAAGGCAGCTGGTAGTAAAGCATCAGAGAGATGGGTGCGGATGCAGTCAACAGCCTGAATCGAGGTTTCCCAATTCCTAAAAAAAGCTTTCTTGCTACAGAGCTAATGTACAAACACCGCATGCTCCCATCCTCCGCTCTCTCCATCCACAGGCGTGCATTTCTTCTTGAATGTAGGTGACTGTAGCAGAGATCCCCACTTCTGTGTTTAAGTGTTCAAAATCCTGGATAGAGCTTCTGCTGGAGATAAGTGTAATAATGTTTATTCTGAGGTTCCCATACAGGCTTGAGCAAGAGAAAAAGAGCAGAGCCGCTGAGTGCTGACAAGGTGAAGATAGTTCAACTTTTGCAGAATCCAAAACTTGGGGGAATTTGGAGGGGGAGAAATAGAAAACTAATGGTATACATTGGCAGAAGTTACAAGAACAGCACTCTGGTATGACAAATAAACCTTAGGAGTGCTAATTCCATTTTTTCTCATTATAGGGCTAAGGATGTTTTATTTCAACATGTAACCGTTAACATGGAATAAATTGGCCAATTTCCTCATAAGGCCAATTAATTAAATAAACTCACACATGCCTCTTTGTGAGAAGTAGTAAAATTAAAAGTGATGCTACGTATTTTAATCCATTTATAGAGAGTAGGACTTCAGCAGATCAGGAGGTGTTGAAACATTCCTGTAAATGCTGGCCAAAAAGTCCAGCACTCTTAAGAGACTCACTGAAGAGAAACAAATTTCATGGGTTATTTTAATTTCCTGTTTGTCTATTTAAAGTTCATATTTTTAAAACAGGACTGAAAAAAGCATATTACTGTGTTTTGGAAGAATCTGATTCCCAAGATTTCATTGAGATAAAACTTTAAAACTTAATGTTAAAAGAAGTATTTATGCATGATGGTGTGGTTCTAGGCAACCCCTGAACTCCAAATGCAGTTGACAGGGATGCCACAAGTCAAAAAATGTTGTACCTGAGCCCTATTTTTTAACAGTAAATGTAAGAGAAAAATGTGGAGGTTATGTGGGTCACCACTCTGCTAGAATGCATAATGTAAACAGGATAAAACAACTGGGAGCTCATGGAATCTCAGCATGAACAAAGTTTTAAGAAGTGCTGACTTCCTACTGCAATTTCTAGCATCAGCATTAATCGAATCCAGTGTATTTATCTTCCTCTGCCATTCTCACTAAAATTAGATTGTTTACATTTTTGAGCAAGCTAATGGCATGGTCATTTACTGCTTACCTCTACTAGGCAGAAACAGCCCAATGGAGAGCCAACTGGCTCCTTTCACCTCTAAAACACAATTATTAGAATAATGGTTGATGCTTTATAGAAAAGTTTCTCCTAGATGAGAAAGTGAGAGTTTTAGCTCAAAGAGGTTTTTGATTCCTCTCCTGTGCTGAGATGTAGAGCTCTCTTGAGGTACGCAATAGTTGATTGTACCAGTTCCTGAGGGCCCCGTAGAGAAAAGAGGGCAAAAAGATCTTCAGAAGCTTTCCCAGAAAACCAGGTTTTGGTGCTGACCAGGATTAATACCCAGTATTGTTTGTTACAGGTCCATTTGTTCCTAAAAATGTAAACGTCTTATCCTTGAGATTCTTGCCCTAACTCATTATTTGAATGTGTCTTGACTTTGATGTGGAAAAGCAATTTCTGCCGTGTATAAAACATTATTGGGAGAAATACATTTTTCTGCTCGTATAGTGAAAGAATTCTTCAATTCAGCCCCATTTCCCTGCCTCAGCCCTGTTATTTCTAATGATGCTTTCACCTAGCAAATCCAGGCCTTGAAGAGAATAATGCAGTAGGTAACACGTTTAATCAGTATAGGAAATATGAAACAGCAGGGAATGAATTCCCAACTGTGCAAACAAAAAAAAAAAAAGAAAAACGTGAAAGCTGGTTTTTTCATTTCTTTCTCCTTAGATTGGTCTTACCCATGGAGCTTTTATGGTTCCACAGTTGCATACTTATCAATAATTGTTTCCTAATTCTGCTCTGTTTCTGCACTGAAGTAATATAAAATGTTGAGCTCCATGCAGCCAGTCAATTTTCAAGATCCCATGTGGACAACAGAAACCAGTGTGCTGTTAGTAATCTGTTAAAAGGATAATTTTCCTCTTGTATCAGTGTTTAATTGGATGGAATCTCAGATCTTAATAGTACCCACATTGCTTAAATACTGTTCTCCTCGAGGTGTGACAATGGATGGGGAAGGGCTGCTCCTTTGAACAGGAAGCTTCTCTCTAATCACTCTAAACAATACCTGAGTGGGGAAGAAAAGAAGTTTACTGAAATAATTTCAAGAGTCAGAATCGGATACTTGCTCATGGCAGCTGTTCATTTATACTAGGGTGTTATTAAATAACATGTAAACCGAAGATGTGTTTGGGGAAGGCTCACGCCAAGGGGCATTTCAGCAGGGATGAGGGATGCAGCAGTTGTTTGTCAGTCACGAGCAAGTTGGTATAGACTGCACAGCTCGGCGTCGGGCTGTGTCTGTCTGTGTTCTGAACCCCACTGGGGCCCCTGGGTCTTATCGCGATATGAACATAGCGGTTGTCTGAAGCTGCGTAGCCCAGGGCCAGAGCAAAGGCCAGCACCTGACTGACGCCAGGGCTGCAGGACAGGCACGGTGGGCTTGCAGCAGCTTGCATCTTTTCTTTGCCATTTATTTATTTATTTATTTCCCCAGCATGAGGTACCAAAATTATGAATTTTACATATTTGCGTTCGGTGTACAAGGAGGAAGGTTGTTAGAGGGGGGAGGGAGCGTAAAATCCGTGGAGACAATGGGGAGACCAGAAGTCAGTGAGTGGGTTTTTGAATGGCCAGGGATGGGAAAGACAGGTAGAATATTTGTGTTGTGGGTCGGGGAGGCTGTTGGAAACCGGGAAGCATCATTCAAAATACACCCCACCTGGAGTAGTGCCTCCAGGTCTGGAGTCCCCAGTATAGAAGGATATGGACCTGTTAGAACAGGTCCAGAGGAGGGCCACAAAAATGGTGAGAGGACTGGAGCACCTCTCCTATGGAGAGAGGCTGAGAGAGTAGGGGTTGATCACCCTGGAGAAGGCTCTGGGAAGCTGTTATTGCAGCCTTTAAGATAGATGGAGAGAGGCTTTTTAGCAAGGCCTGTAGTGACAGGACAAGGTACAACCGTTTTAAAGTGAAAGAGGGTAGATTTAGATTGGACGTATGAAGAAGTTCTTTTTCTATGGGAGTGATAAGACACTGGAACAGGTTGCCCAGCGAAGTTGTGGATCCCCCATCCTTGGAAATATCCTAGGTCAGGTCAGATGGGGCTTTGAGTAACATGATCTAGGGAAAGATGTCCCTGCCCATGGCAGGGAGATTAGACTAGATAATCTTTGAAGGTTCCTTCCAACCCAAACCATTCTACAAGTCTATAAAGCTGATTCTATAATGATTCTAAAGTCCTGTCCAAGTAATGAAAATTAGAAGATCATTTTAACTCCAGCAGGTTCAATATTAAAGTTTCAATGCAATTAGGCAGGCTAATAAAGGGTTTTGAAGAATGACTTACCAGAGTAGGCTAAACTCAGAACTCCTTCAGATATGCAGGAACAAAAAATTCAGTGTAGGGCCAACTGGCGGCTGGGATTTGAAAGGATGTTCAGAGAGGCTGTGGCCCTTACAAATATTTCATTCATTCTTGTTGCATCCTGTTCCCTCTGGAAGAGGTCAGGGATTTTTCATGGTGAAGTCCTTTGGGTGAGTGGGACAGGGCAGCGCTGGCACAGGCTTGCCTGAGAACCTGTCTCAGTGAGAAATGTAAGTGATAGATCTCATGTTTATACAGAAAAAGATAAGTTTAAATACACAAAAAGGAAATGTCATTGAGTATCCAGCTCCACATAGAAGAGCTAAGACCTTTTTCTTCCCTCTGCTGTCACGGGGCTCTGGCATCAAGGCTTTTCCATGCAGAAATGTAGTTTCTTAGCAATTGTTATGGGCCATTAGGAGGTGACTTATTTCTAAGTTATCTCTCTCACTATTACTCACTGTCCTCTTTCTTCCTACTCTCTCCTCCATTTAAAAAAAAAAAAGCCCCTGGCAAATAAGTCAGGGATAGCGAAAAACAACTGAAATCCTTCCATAAGAAATGGGAATTGGCAATTCCCCAGGATGAAAGGAAAAAAGATGATGTGAATGTAGCAGCACAGTCCTGATTCTTTATTTACATATTCTTGGTTCAAATAAATAGGGTCCAATTAAGATATAGGCGATTAGGGCTAAAAAGGAGTGGGTTAGAAAGCCATTTATTTCCAAACATCTTTTTGAAAGAAGCAGTCTTGCCCAAGACCTCACGACTGTCGTCCGCTGTGGTATGAAGGGAGAACCGTACACTTGGATGTTTCATCGCTGGATGCAGTACAGTGCAAAGCTCTTGAAAGCTTCCAGTCATTAAACTTTGCTAAACAACATAAAGCTTTTTTCAGAGAATGGTACTCCTGCTTCAGTGAACTGGCCACCATCCAGCCCTAATAATTACCTTCTGCCTATCTAAATTGCTCTGTTTATTTAATTGGACAAGGTCATATGACAAAAGATGTTGTTGGGTAGGGTTGGTGACACTAGGACAATAGGTACTGTGTCACCTGACTCGTTCAGGGCTGGGTGAAACAATTCCTAAGTGCAGATCATAGTGATTTTGTGCAAATCACTCTGAAGCTTGTGAAGGACTTCATAAATCAAATAGCAGTTCCAGTAAGTTTAAACAAAGAGTTATTAATAAAAGTGCTTATCCCTGTCAGGCTACCTAGACCACGGTGGGAGTTGCATAAGAATATTGTTACAGTATTTTAGATAGTATAAAAGAGAGAGGCCTGGTTTGTACTAGAAATTAAGAACTTTCTCGATACGCATGTACCACGGGTTTATGGTCATCCCATTCTGATGCCTAGAAGCAGTGCTGGAGGGAATAAAGACCATTGATTCTTCTAGACAAAGGTGGTTGTCTCTTCCAAGTAGATCTTTTTTTCCTGTCACACTCCTGCTTAAAGGCTAATACAAACCCTAATAAAACGGTACAATACCCAGTGCACTTTGAGCTGTGTTAACCATGCTTGCTGTGCAGGAGGGACCGGGGACGTGGCTGTCAGATTGAGACCATGGTGTTTCAGGTGGCTGCTACAGTGAAATCAGCCGTCTAACACAAAGTATGGCAGACTGCTTTGTCAGCGGTTCTTAAACTTATTCTTAGGATTTGACCTAGACTGGAAGGATATGAGAAAGACATTACAAGTTGAGGAACTTTTTCAAATAAGCAAACAATGGTCCTGCTGAGCAGCACTATTTTTGAGGGGGGAGATGTTTGTTTAATCACCTAATAGAGCTGGTGGTTTTTTTCCAGAGATACTCAGATCAAGCAATGGCCTCTGAAGTCAGGGGCGTAGTTGTCTTGTTGATTTTTTTTTTCTTTTTTCTTTTGTGTGTGGAGGTGGAGATGTGGCCCCCTCCCTTAGCTCCTCCTGTGGCAATGAGCATGCCTTACATACTGGTGAGACAGAGCAAGGTGACCTTGCTTTGCTCTTTGAATTACAACCTCCTCGGTTTGAACACTTCCAGTGCTTTAATATTAAACCACTGCCTGTCTTGCTGAAGGCACTGTGCAGTGGGAGTAGAGATGGTTTAAATCCAGAGAGTGAGAGAGACTTCATTAATATCTGGAGTACTTGAATCCCACCAGTGTTACTATCTTTAGCATCAGGGATCAATTATTTCAATGAAATAACAAATGCACCCAACACAGGCAGTTCTTATCCCCATTCCTTTTTCCCTATAGCTGTGTCGTCTGGGTGGTTATGGTGGGGGCGGATGTCCCAGAGGTTGGCCAGTTTCTCAAGAGAGTTAAAACGTAAATGACTTCTCACCATGTTCTCATTTCATTCTTTTTCTGCAAATCTTTGTGCGCTATTAATGCTTTTACTTTTCAAAAGCCTGTCTGAATTCCCAAGTTGTTTTAATGTTACTGAATGATTATACCAATTTAGCTGAATACTCTTATTTGACATAAGTCTAACTATGTCTAAATAAATATTTATACTCAATCTAAACAAATGTAAATGGTAAGTATTGACTTAAAAGTATTTAAATGCCTTATTTCAAAAACCTTATTTAAAAACCAAATGAGACAAAGAAGTATAGGTAAAGTTGAAACCTAAACAAACGTGCTCATCTAACTGTGTACTTTTACAGCCTGCTGGATATCACACCATAGGAAAAGCTGTGCAAATCTCTGAATGCTGGAGCTAAAAACATGTTGTCTTTTTCTCCAAAGGCAGCTTAGTGTTTTCACTAAAATCGGTGGGTGAGACTGTATGAGAATTTCTTGGCACTTTGATGACAGGGATGCTTTCAAACATCAAGTTAGCGGGGAGAGAAGGGTGGCTGGGCATATACTGGTCAACGTGGACTAACTTGCATAGTAGTTTCCCTGCAGCACAACTGTAGTTCTTTCTAAAAGCATGGAAGTAGCACTCTTGCTTACCAGTTTTTAATGACTGTGTGTGGTTAGACCTGAGGCCAAGAGGCCATTATTAAAAACACTTGTTTTGCCTCCACGAGAATCCTGCCCACCATGTTACTGTGAAGCAAATGTGGTGGTGATGGAGACCAGAGTGAGCGGCAGGGTCCTGGCTCCATCCTCCTCATGAGGCAGCAGAGCTGGAGGCACGGTGGTGGACTTCAGGCCTTACCTTAGTGGCTGCGAGCAGGGACCAGCCAAAGGGCAGTGCCTGTCCTTTACAGACACTCCAAGTTGAAAACTAAGTAGAGAGACACATTTCTGTCTGAAACGTGCATTAATTTTCTGCCTGGAAATGTTTACCCAAAACTTTAAGGAGAGTTTAATACTGTGGCTAAATTTAGCAACGTACTGGACCTCTTTGGGTACTTGTTTTGTTTTTTTTGAATCTTGCCATAAGTTCTCATTTTATGTAATGTTTTTCACCCATGCGTCATGCATCCTTTGCAAAGGAATAAAAACACTGTACCCCAGTGTTGCAGCCTGGAGGCTGAAGCATTGAGGCTTCAGCTTCATGGTGGAGTAGCCTTCTTGCTCGGGCCCCTTGTCCAGCATGGTTCCATCTTTTGGCACCAACCCTTTTCTGTGCCATCTTTCTTTGAATCAATACTAGGAGTTCACTTGCCAGTCACGTTGCACAATGCAATTGCTCACCACCCACTGACAGATGCTCAGCCAGGCCCCGAGCAGTGGCCATGACCCCCTGGCCAGTTTTATTGTTCAATATGACATCATATTGTATGGAATATCCTTTTGGCCAGTTTTGGTCAGCTGTCCTGGCTGTATCCCCTCCCAGTTTCTTATGCACCCCCAGCCTCCTCGCTGGCAGTGCAGTATAAGCTGAGAAGTCCTTGACTTAGTGTAAGCACTGCTCAGCAACAACTAAAACATCAGTGTGTTAGCAGCATTATTCTAGTCTTAAATCTGAACCACAGCACTATACCAGGTACTAGGAAGAAAATTAACTCCATCCCAGTGGAAACCAGGACACTGATGCTGATGTAGAACTAGTACAGAGACAAAGCCTTGGTGAGTTGCTGTTACTTGAATTCTCAGAACAAGCAAACACGGATTTCAGAGATACACTGAAAAACGTATGAAAAGAATGATCTTCACAAACTCAGACATCCTCACATTTCAGTACTTCAGTAACTAATTTCTGAATATCTCTGTCGCTTACAATTCATGCCTGCTCTTCTCCCACCAAACAAATGGAGAATAGTAAGTTTGAGTTTCCTACTGGCTTTTCTTTGTGTCATTGTTTAAGCCCTATAGAAAGCAAGTGAGAAAAATCTGTGTTCAGATACATATGTGCGACTCCTGCTGTTTTCTGTGGGAGATGGTGCATAGTTATTTGATGGTAGATTGCATTAACAAAATCATTTGCAAAGCTTCGTAGGATATACAATTTATTTATGTCTCAGAGTGAAGCTTCCTCTGATGTGACTCCACAGGCTCTGTACACGTGCAGCAAAAACACGTTGGAAATTTTTCTCTTGTTGAGACCTCAGTCATACTGCAATTTCCAGGTGTTGACATGGGATTTCTGGCCTCTGGGATTTGTTTCCAGCTTTGTTTTGGAAGGGCAAACACTTCCACGGGGGAGTTTCCAATGCTTCAAAGCCTTCCTGTGTCTGGCAGGTTCTAGCCTTGCATGTTTAACAAACCTCCATGGTTTTCCTACTGTCATGAGCTCAATGGTAGGCGTATTTAAAGCTTGGAGATGCAATGTTTCTGATGGCAGTCATAAATGCACAAAATATTAGCATCTGAATGTCTTTAGAAATTCACACTGAAAAGATCAGGCCAAGGGGTAGGAATTTTTAGTCTTGTGCTAGCGCTCTGTCATGGCTACAGATTGCTGGTACCTCACATCCAGGGCATGCAGTCTGAATGGGCAAATATCTCTCTACTATGATGTGACTGGTAATACTTTGCAAGCATCATACATTTTCACTAATTGGATGCTATTACTACCTGATGCGTAGGTCACTGCTCCTAATTAATTAAGGGCCAAGAAGGTACTTAGTACTTTACAAGATGCAGATGAAGACAGATGTCTGCTTGGGAAATTAAAATGTACCAGTTTAAGGGTTTTATATAAAACCAGATCAACTGTACAAATCTGATATCTAGACAGATCCTAATAAACCTGATGAAAATTAGAGAAATTAGATCAGCTTAAAGCTAATAAAATGTGATAGAAATGTTCAAAGTTGTCTGCAAAAATGCTTGCAGGCAGAAGGATTAGCATGAAGCATATTTTTACAGGAATTAGGAAGAATATTTCACAGGGTAAACTAGCCCATAAAATTGGTCCTTTGTACTTGAGTCTATAGAAGGACTTCTCTCATGAAATACACAGCCTGAGCAAAAACTCGCAGTCTTTGGCTATTGCAATAGTAGTTTGTTCTTTCCTTATGCACTATACGTAAAATCAAAGTGCTTCTGAAACAACTAAGCTGTGTATTCTGGTTACTTGGAAATAAGACTATCCAAATAAATACTTCAGTGTATATATATTAAACACTATAATTCTGACTGTCCTTCAGTGTTTGCAGGGCAATGCAAGTTCTGTTTTCAATGACGTCATGCTTAGAGGCATATTTCCTATTATCCTTACACATCAGCGCTCTAAGCTTTATGTCTTAATGTACCCCTATAAATTTTCAGCTTATTTGCTTTCAGTTAAGAGAAGTGTTTATGCATGGTGATCATGTTTGAAGACTTTCCCAGATATATATTCTCCATTAGAAAGCGTGCAGACTCTGTTTGAATTTAGAGTTTATCTACTGTACAAAGTTTCTAAATACATTGAGCGGCCACTGTAAATTCAAATTTGAAAAATATATATTTACTGAAGTACCCCACGTACAAAGCAAATATTGTAAAATATATTTGCATTAGACATTTCAACCACATCAGTGGGTGCCATAAAAGAAACATTTAGCCAAAGAGCTCAGAAGATGCACAACAAAAGCTGCCCAGTCTTTGAAGGCTGCCTGAATAATTAGGGTTGTGGGATGAAACTGGTGATGCAAGGAGGAGGACTTACACTGCTCTCTATTTGCCTAGTATAAAGTAGCGAGCCCTTAGTGGCTCTACTAACTCATGTGTCCGAATGCGCTTACCAGTGAGAAGAAAAACGTTCCCACCAGCTGCTGAGCAGCCTTGCAGTGGCCTCTCTGTCCTGCTACAAACACACAGAAGAAACTCATGTTATTACAACCAGGATTCAACCGTGTTCTGCAGCAGCAGAGGCTGCAACGCTGAGGAGTGGGTGGTCTTGGTCTCGTCACCAGGAACATACCTGGCATTTTATGTCAGGTCTGTGGGGAGACAGTAGTTTCGGTCAAGACCTCTTTTCCATTTGTCAGCGTTGGCTGTTTCACAGGGCATACCTTTGTGTTTGTTCAAACATCAAAATGAAATAGGGTCAGGAAATGGGGTCTCCATAGGCAGGACTGTGTGCAACGCAAATGTTGTGCCCAACTCATCCTGCGGCTCCTCTGGTAAGAAAGTAGTAAGAGATTGCATGGCTTCACCCATGGGTTTGCATCTTTTGTCGTGTGTTTTTTCATAGGGATGCCTTGGCAGCACTTAAGCAATAGGTTAAAGGCGCGCTGTGCTGCCAGAAGCATGAAAAATGCCGCTCCTTTATTTGAGCGTAGCTGGCCCAGCTCATCAATCAAGGATAGAGAGGGTTTAGAGTTACCAGCTTGTAGGTAGAGTCAACTTTGAGTGTTAGGAGACCGAAACCAGATGCTTTATTTACAGCTCAAAGAGTGCTTCTCTCCCCACTCCACCCCCCTTATATTTTTTTCCTTCAAAGATATGTTTCTGAGTCTTGAAATTGTTTTAGGTTAAAATATTATTTGAGAATGGTTTGATCACCAAATCAGCAGGCAGATAAATAAATCCCCCCAAACCCTGGGTTGGTATTGCTAGGAGTGTAAGGGCTGGTCTGCTTTTAGTACATAGTCTGTCGCTATTTACTTCCATGCATCTCAAATTGTATCCTCTGATCTTTAGGAGCATGACTTGTGGTTCTTGAAAGCCTTTGAGGAGACAGGAGAAAATTGTAAATCTGGGACCAGTAATTATAGGGACAAATTCTGAGACTTAGGCCTATGGTTTTTTTCAGGGCAGAGAGGAAAAGGCCTGTGCACTTACTGGGCAGCAGCATTTCCAAGTAAAAATTCCACCCCGCATAAAGGAACCCTGTTTAGTACTTAAAGGGGGCTTAGAAGAAGACGGAGAGAGGGTTATTAACAGGGCCTGTAGTGACAGGACAAGGGGTAACAGTTTTAAACTGAAAGAGGGTAGGTTTACATCAGACATAAGGAAGAAATTCTTTATGATGAGGGTAGTGAGACACTGGAACAGGTTGCCCAGAGCACCTGTGGCTGCCCCATCCCTGGAAGTGTTTAAAGTCAGGTTGGATGGGGCTTTGAGCAACGTGGTCTAGGGAAAGATGTCCCTGCCCATGGAAGGCAGGGTTGGACTATATGATCTTTGAAGATCATATAGTCGAACCCAAACCATTCTATGATTTTCTACAAGTTTATGCATCACCTAAAACCTGTTAGAGCACTTAGTGCAGGCCATAAACAGTTCCTGACCTGGCTGGCAGGTTCAACTGCAGTGGGCCCTCAGCCCACCTATCCAAATTGCTTGGTTTTATCCATATCTGCCCCACATGTGTTAGAGCTGCTCTTCAGAGACTGTAGCTGTGTGTTCAGCGTGGCCGAGGACTTGCAGTTTTAAAAGCAAGACCTCTGTTTTGGAGGGGCTAGGCAGGGACCAGTGTGAAATGGCTGGTAATATATTTTCATCCCACGTTGTAGCATGCTCCTTTTTTGAAATAAAGTGCTCCTGGAAATGAAATCGTGCCGGACAGTTCTGAAGCTTCGAAAACACATTTTATGACTGTGTTATGCATCCATAAAAAGGGGATTTTATAACGCTTTTGCCAACAGGCCCTTAAATAGACAGGCACAGGTAGATGCTGCTGTCAGGTCTGTGCAAATTACTGGTTAACTGGCTATATAAATTTGGAGTGAAATATAATGAATAGAAACATAGAAGTGCATGCACGCAGTGTCTGTCTGGGCAGATTGGATCAGTGCAAGCCAGTGCTGCTCTGTGGGAGCCAGGAACACTCCATTCATTTAGATGAGCCTCACGTGTTTATTAAAAAAAAGGTAAACACAAGTCAAAATTCTGCAATTCTGTTTTGTCTTTTCTCACCTATGGCAGCCAAAACCCATGATGGATAAATGCAGTCAAATGTGACCTGGTAACACACAGCTTGTTCTATATTTGTTTGCATCTCCTGTGCTTAACCCTTTATAGGTTAAAAACACGAGTGGTGTCCC